>VMOF01000320.1:14067938-14209329 GCA_011764245.1 Trialeurodes vaporariorum
TAAGAGAGTCTACTACAAACTTTCGGAGGAGATAAAAAGGGAAGACAGCTATCTTGCACTTTTGGCCAAACTCAGGGCTTTTCTTCTGATCAAAGCCTTCTATTCTATGGATGAGTTTATGAGTTATTAAGTTATCACTATTGTGTTGTGTTGTATCCTTATTACTAATGTATTGACTTGTACCAAAAACAAAAAATGTGTCGTTGGATGTAGCAAAATAAAATTGGGAAAAATTGACCTTTTAAAACCAAAAATCATAGAAAATTCATTTTTCATTTTTTTCATGGGCTTTCAAGTGAAAAACTTGGAGTGCTTTGGCCTTTAAATACCAGAGGCATCCCTTTGTCAAATTATGGTCCAGAAGCCTTCATCCACCTCATTAAGGAATGACAAAGGAACAATGAATATCAAAAAACTGGCATTCAAACAATAACAGGGTGTGTACAGTTTTAAAAAAAGAAAATTCCCCGACTTTTCCAGGTTTTCCAGATCAAATTTTGCTTTTTCCCTGACTTAAAATTCAATTTGCGAAACACTCGAACACATTTTCTAAAAAAGATGTTCTAAAGTTAGAGAGCGCCACTGAACGAACGACAAACAGCAAATCCGCAGGTCCAGTTGGCCGACTCGTGCCGCCAAATCTTCGCAAAGAGTGTGAGACAATTATACACATTTTAGATTTCGCGATTTAAAAGGAAAAAAAAAAAAAATAATGGCGGAAGGAATAAAACAATTGGAAAAAAGGAATTAAAAAAGCCATTCATACAGAATTCCCTGACTCATCCCCATTCATGCAAAATTCCCTGACTTTTCCAGTAACTTGAAATTCCCTAACTTTTCCCGGTTTTCCAGGTTCGTACGCACCCTGAATAATTTAAAATTACCCACCATGACTAGCTTCATTTCCTGAATTTGCTTCCGACATGGACATGAGTCCTGTCATATCAGCCTGCGTGTCAATTTGACCCAAATTCATTTTGTGCTTATATGGATCAAGAGCACCGAGCATTCCGAGTAAACGAATAGTTTCTCGCCTGAAAAAAAAAAAAAAACAAATAAATCAATGGAATGAAAACATTGATGTTATTAGTTATTTCACAAATGTATTTTGATGCATTTAATCAATACGAGATTTTGACAAGTTTGAAGTTATGAATTTAATATAGAGCTCGTTTCAGAAGTGTAGGCGGACCTAAATCATAATCTTTGGCGAATTTTCAAATTTAATTCCTTTAAAATAAAACCAAACTTGCTTCTGACTTTGTTCTTTTGCGTTTATAGTGTTCCTCGTTGAAAAGTGAACGCTCAATTTCATTTTCATTAATTTTCATCGAGTAACATCAGAAATAATGTTGACAAATTCCAAAGATTATCGGTCTAGGTCCGCCTACACTTCTGAAACTACCTCTACCTGTTGGATTATTAATTATTTTAAAAGTTACTACAGTTATGCCAGTATTTTGGTAACATTTTACAACAAACTCAACATAACCTACTTCTGTTGAGGCTGTCAACTGATTTGAGCTCTTTGAATTTCCCACTCAAAGGGAAAAAAAGGAACATACTTTTTTAGTAGAGCAATGTATCATATTGATTGCTGCCCGAGGGCTTCTGGTTCCAAACAAACTCTGGTTCACTGTAATTTCCCCATAAGCGAATTTTTGAACGGTAATTTTGACTATTAAAACAAGAGATTAATGCAACCTTGTTGCGATCATGAATTCTACGTCCTCGAAAATGCTTAATCATGCCTAGTTCCTTGACTAAGACTGCCAAAATCAATAAGATATTACAGATTAAGGTTGCATTTAAAGGTTAGAATCGCCCAAAATCCTGCCAATGGGTCTGTTGCAAACTTTTGCTACAACGATTAAGAGTGTATAATATAACGTAAAATCACCTGAAAAGTCCATTGATGGCATCAGAAAGTCATAAAATGGAATAATTAACTCACATAATGCGTTTAATGAAATCCAAGATGGCGGAGAAATATTGAGCAATTTGTATGAATGCACCACGAACATCCAAGGATAGCCAACCTCACAATATCGATCAAAACCAATCACAACGTAAACAAACACATAACCTCTACCTCCAGTGAGGTTGTCAAAGTTGGCCATCCTTGGATGTTTGTGGTGCATGCATACAAATTGCTCGATATTTATCCGCCATCTTGGATTTCATCAAACACCTCTTGTGAGTTTATAATTGCATTTTAAGATTTTCTGATGCCACCAATGGACTTTTCAGGCAATTTTACATAAGATGTAACACTCTTAATCGTTGCAGCAAAAGTTTGCAACAGACCCATTCCACAACAACAATGATAACATTTGGGTGATTCCAACCTCCAAATGCATCGTTTAATCTGTAATATCTTGTTGATTTCAGCAGTTTCAGTCGTGGAACCAGTCATGGTAAGGCATTTTTGAGGATATAGAATTCATAATCCCAAAAAGGTCGCATTAACTGTTTGATTTAATAGCCTAAATTTCTGTTCAAAAATGCGCATGTGGGAAAAAGACATTGAATCAGGATTTGTTTGGAGCCAGAGGCCCTCGGACAGCAATCGATACAATATATCATTCTACTAAAACAGTCTATAAGTGGGAAGAAAGATACCTCACAAGGTACCGCACTGTGAGGAAAAAGGACAAGAAAATAAGTAGTAGTAGTAGTAATAGTAGTAAAGTCCAGCCGCCCAAACACGTGGTTCGTTATGCTGATATTTCACAGCGAACGACTGGACTGCATAAAAAAAGAAGGGGTAGGAAAGACAATCAAAGTATTCTCAAAACAAGGATAGGAAAGAGGAGAGTAACGGCGACTTGCCAGGGACTCTCAAGTTTGGGAAATAAATAAATAAATAGATAGATAGATAGATAGATAAAGAAATAAACCTACCGGATGAGCGGTTGCTGTTCAGTCTTTAGAAAATTCATGAGGAGATCTAAAAGGGAAGGATATTGATTGTACGGTTTCACAACGAATCCAGTCGCGCTGATTAGCTGCCCAAGTGCCCAAAGAGCAACGCCTCTTTTTTCTGGACAGCTGGCGTCTCCGAGCATTTCCAACAGAATCGGTAGCAGTTCCGGCATCCAAAGTTTAATTGTCGTTCCATTTACCTGGGAAAGAAAAGTATTCAACGCCATTAAAATATTTGTAAATTTTCAATTCTATAATCACTTTTATCCATACTACTTTAGCAAAAGTTTACAACAGACTGACAGTTTGCTTGGTGCTTGTTTCCTCCGTTAATTCAAACCAAATTTTTAAATTGGAGAGCTTCACACGACTAATGAGACAGTATCAGCAAAGCTCACTTTCCCATAACTTAACCTCTTTTCAGTTTTAGGACTGAACTGATCGTAGGATTTTTCTACAAATACATAAAAGTACAAACAAAAATAAACTTTTGAGAATATGTTGAATTTAGGAGCAAAAAATGCTCTAAGATTGCCCTGTTGAATAACTGTTTAACAGGCCAAAATAGATGAATCTAAGGTAGATGTAGGGATGGAGATATTGTATCAATACTTCGGAAATATCAATACTCTCGCCCGGAAGTATCAATTCTTGGTATCAATGTCTCGAAGGTATCGATGCCTCGGCGGTATCGATACCAGTAGAATCAATACTTCTACGACAGAATTGATACACCACAAAAACTGGATTCGATTCTGGAATTTCCAGTGTTTGATCTTTTTCTAATTTTTTCCCGTTGCCTTTTTTGCTCCTAACTTAAGTAAAAAATCCGGAAATAAGTTCTCTTCCGGAAATATGAAGACTGTAAATGCTGAAATGCTTTTGTCATAAGAGAGTACAAGTATTTGAAATATGCGCTCGGAACTAGATGCGCATGCAGCAGCCGCTAATTTCTTATTTTTAAGAGAGTATCGATACTTGCGAGTATTTTGATTGGTATTTCGATACTGGTGGTTCAATACTGCCGAGTATCGCCATTCCTAAGTAGATGAAAACAATGCAAGGAAATCGTCACTAAAGTCGCCCCAATTGCTCGTGAGTAATGACGTAGGTTGGTCAACCTCAACTTCCATGCTATTTAAATGAAGGTAAACTGGCTACATAAGCTTAACAATGCTGGTCAACGGAGTTTGCCAGCTACGCTTCCTTGCGGGAATCAAACTGCACATACCTGGTTTTATTTACCTTGCAATGAACCTTGAAATTTACAATCCGAGGAAATTAAATAATAGCATTGATTCATTTACCTCCGCTAAATCACCTATGGCTGTTAGCACACTGATTACAACACTTGGATTTGATTCCGGCTCTTTCAACTTCGGCACGAGAACTTTCAAAATGGGTTCCATGTACGGTCTCACTAATCGAGGAGCATTGACTACAAGATGATCTAACATACGTGCACTCTGTTCTTTGTTGCGTCCCAAGCCACTATGCTCTACCTCAGTTAGATACTGAAAAAATGAAAATAAAGGCAATTATTGGAAAATTAGAAAAGAACCAGAAGAACTTATTATAGCCCGCTCAATTGAACGCCATCAAGTAATTTTGTTAAAAAATTTAAACAAAATTACAAGATGGTGGTCAAATGAAGAGGTGATGAAAGAGACTGGTAAGAGGGGGATGATGTTTAATATTGAGTTTGTGAGTCAATTTAGGAAATTTCGATGCCCCCAACGTTGTTTTCAAGAGGGTAGGGTTCTAGAATTCAACCATTTACTGCATCCATGCAAAAAAGATTACATTATCCTTTGATGCAGTATATGTATGTAATTATTGTGATTATGTATAATTAAAAGTGCTGCTATTCATAATCTTTTCTGCATCGAGACAATAAAGGGATAAATTCTAGAATGCTATCATGTATTTACTAGAGCAGACCCTCTCTGTAGCTGCAGCAAAAATTTGCAACAGACAAATTTTAAAGTACCAAGAAAGGCGTTCCGAAAATAAAACAAAGAGAACATCAAAGCATGCCACGTTTCTCATCAGACCAAACACATGGAGAGTAATATAACAGCTTAAAGTAAACTTTTCTTCAAAACCATGAATGTGAGTATGTTTATAATTTTTGCACTTAATGCTTGCCCAATTACCATTACGGCTGGTATAAAAACAAGGAAGGACATACCTGTATCAAAATCTTACGCAAAGACGGCATGACATAAGCTGGATTTAGCAAACTCAAACGAGCGATAGTTTGAACAGCGAGCTCTCGGATATCAAAAATTTCATCATTTACAGCAATCAGTAAAGCACTTAAATTTTCAGCTTGAGCAAGGTGTGTGTCTAAGCTTCGATCCAAAGATTTTAAGACCCAGTAACGTACATCGGCATCTTGAAATATGATAACAAAAATTAGACAAGCGTTTTCATTTGTAAATCTAAAGAGCTGCATTAACTCTGCCTCTACTTAAATTCGTAACTCCACTAGCTTTTCCTGGTGCATGACCCCATTTAACCCTGTAAATTCGGCACAGTTACAAACCCTTCTCACAAATTCTTTATCAATCTCAATAAATAGAATGAACTTTTCTGGTTTAGTTTGATGTGCATGGTGATTTTTTTTAAATAAATTTAAAACCATATTGGTACAAATCTGTACCGTCAGGACACAAAAGGTTAAAGAAAACAAAATGACTTGTAATTATCAAAAAACTGCCTTCTAATTTTTATTTTGATTTCATTTTTTTTTTTAATTTTTAAGTTTTTTTAAAACAAAACAATAAAAATTCCTTTTTTTTTTCTCTTTTGTATTATTTTCCCCCCCTTCTTTAGTGATAGAGATACATAGATTTTTCAGCACTCACTTGAAGTCATAATTTGGTTAACTCTCTTTCTTTACTTTTACAAAAAAAATAGGGATGGGCGAATATTCGAGCTCGAACTTGAAAATCTTGAACATCCGAATATATTCGGTGGAGGTGGAAATAATTTATTAATTTGAATATTATAAGGAAGTATCGCATTCCCCTCTAAAAATTGCACGCGAGCGCATTTTTTTGTTTTGAAGAATCTGGGCGATCAAGACAACACGGTTTTCGAGGGTAGCAGATTTGCGAGTGGAGGAGAATAGGAGATAAGGAAACTCCAACACTGCTTGCCCGCATTGGTTGCTTTGAACAGCCGCACACGTGAAGCAGCGCTTTGGACCTTACACTGCTGCGCAAAACAAAACAACAAAACTGTTGGGAAAACATAAAAAAATACGACAAAAAATCGAGAGGGAACGCGGCGCACCATAACCTTCCCTTTCTCTCTCTTTCTCTACGCGAATTTACGATTTAATTGTGTGTAATCCTCCTTGATTAAAATTAAAAATTAAAGAAAGGAACATGAACCCCCCTCATTGTAACTCTGGGGCGAGTGAGCATTTTGTCGGGTAATGCGGCAACGCTGTTTTTGTCTCAGCGCCTTGCCGACGAGGCGTTTCAAAGGATTTGTTACTGTTTACACCACGACATCGCACGCACCGGGTACTAGTTTTTTTTTCTTCTTTGTTATTACTGACTGTCTGACTATTAAAGGAAAGTTTTAATCGAGGCTTCAATCAAGTTTAAGCTTTAAAGAGGTAATTTTTGTGTTTTTGTTTTTTTGCCTCTTCCCCACAGCAAATTAATATTTGTCCAAAAACTTGAATACCATTAGATCATCTTACAACAATTTCTAATCTTGTTACTTGAACTAAAAGTTTTGTTGGTCAAAATTAAATATGCTGTTGCATTTTTTATAAGATCTTTAATTAGGCTTGTGCGATGTCCAGTTTTGGGCATCTAAGTTCAATGTCCAAAAAACATCAAAATTTTACCGATGCATCGAAACGAATTTTAACTTTCAGAAATGAGCAATCCCTGAAAATTATGATACTCTTTTATGCTTCAGAGATGGTTGAAGAAGAAAAAATGACTCTTAGGTCAGTTTTTAGTCAAAATATCGATAAATAATAAGTTTCGATGCATCGATTGATATCAACTAGAAATCAAATACATTCGATGGCAGGAAAACATCGAAACAAAACTTTGATTGATGCATCAAACATCAGACAAGCCTATCTTAAATATTGGGAGGATGAATAAAACATGTTTGAGGGAATTTTTTACAAGAGCTTGAACATAAAAAATCAACGACCTCTATATTAGACCGGCGAACGAATACGAACCAGCGTAACCCACAAGGAGGAAAGTTAGGTTAGGAATAGAGGTGCTCGGCCAGATAGGAGCACCTCTGTTTACACGTATTTTTATGAAGAAGTTCTCTTCCGTTTTTCGCTTCTAAAACTCCTAATTTTACACGGATTTTGCCTTTCTTGGTCTTAATAGAAAGAGGATAGCTTGGGCTTTGACCTCCGCCCTACCGGTAACGTTTTTTCGAAAATATATGGAAAATATAAGTCGTTGAAGTGGACACCCGTTGGTATGCTCTGAAGACCTTGCAAATCACATTCGCCTGTTTACGACGATTCAATCTGTCTACAAATCGGCTTTTAGTCATTTTTTGAGTCTACTCCTTCACTCTCAGTCCTTTTAGTGTTAGATTCTTCAAAATCCGTAAAGTTTTAGTGGCTGAGGAGGTAATTTTTCTATACCTACTGTGTAGTGTGTACCAGTGAACCCTCCTGTGTTTGTCCTGTGTTAGAGTTCAATGTTACTTAACTTGAGTTCGTCATTTCTGTACTTTCCCCTTCTGTATGATTTTTCATTCCTTTTATTGTTTTATCAATCTGCGCCATCATCAGTGTCTATTAAAAACTGTGATTGTGGTGAAATCCGCCTGCTGTTAACTCAGGATGTCGGATCGAGCCGACCACTGAAAGGGTTCTGGTTAGTCATCATCAATTTTGTGAAGTACTCATCATGTTAGGAGTGATTCCCTCTTATTACTTTGTTTAGTCGTAGCATGATTCAGCCTTGAATCAGGATTCATCGTGAAATTCCTCTCTTTGAACCATCCGTGGTTAGTCCTGCATCATTAGCTTTGGCACACGCTTATTGCTCAATGACTTTGAATCACTGTCAATATCTTGCCTCAAAGCTAAGCAACCTTCGGTTATCTACACATCCGCTGATGGAGTGTTCATCTGAAGACCTCATTTGTCAATAAGGATAGTATCCAACTATGTTCTGCGCTCTTGCGATGAATGAGAACAAGCCAGGGTGAGTAGATATTTATGGCATATTTCACCTTTTTTAATAGTGCTTAAAGTTTTACTTAGGCCTGAACAAGCCTTTGAAGACTGGCAGTTTCCAGAATGCACAATTGAGGCCCTCGATTCCACCGCACAAATTCAATGAGCAAATGTAATTTTACCTTGGGCACAATGGAAAGGGTGCCTAGGGATTCTTGTGGAGGAGTAAGTATGTCAAAATTTTACGCCTATGAGACATAGTTGTAACTTGTACCATCAAAATAATTAGCAATCGGGTATGCTAGGAAATCAAGGATAATTTCCAACTGTTGAAAGGTCGCAAAATGTGTAATTTGAGTTGTTTAAAGACATTAAGCAACGCAATTTGCATTGATTTGTCAAGATTTCCTCACGATCACTAATGCTTTATCTAAGTTTTCGAAAATTGAGAGTTAGCCTTTTAAATGACTTTGTGAAAACTGAGGATCACATTAGAATGCGGCTCAAGATGTGCAATTTTGCTGATTCACTTCAGAAACTCATAAAACAAATTTCATTTACCTAATCATTAAGTCCATCAGTCAAGTTGGCCTCTCTTTATGGCCACTTTTCACTGCTTAGCCCTTCAAATGATACAATGTTGTGGTTATTGCGTTTAAAGCATGCTCTGAATTTTCAGAATAACATGTAATGGAACATTCCACACTTGCCCGCTGTACATTTAGATAGTGCTCGTTTCACGAAAGAAGACTGATGACAGATCATGCGGCTCGCTGCGCAAAGATGTGTTTGCGTACTTGCACAGGCGCTAAAACTCAAACTTGTCTTTGCGCAGTAAACAAACCCATCTGACATTGGCCAACTTTTGTAAAACGACGCCTACCTACTTGTGCTCCGCCTCCACTTCAAATAAAGTCACTCTTTCAAGTCCATCAAGCGTTAGTTTAGATGCATTTCGGACATAGGCACTGCGCTGTTTGTCAGAACCCGTTACTCATAGTAGGTACATCTGTTCTAGTGAAAATATTTGTGTCTTTGCAACATCAGTGTTGACCTGAATTCACTAGTTAATTGAACCTGATTCTCAATTTTAACGCTGGAAGAGTAGCGACTTGTCAGCTGAGAGTACTAATATTTAAAGGGAAATCATACCGATCATTTTCCCTGCTTAAAGCTGATTTCTTATTCAATACCAGTTAAATTGGAGATTGTACTCACCCTGGCTTGTTCTCATTCATCACAAGAGCGCAGAACATAGTTGGATACCATCCTTATTGACGAATGAGGTCTTCAGATGAACATTCCGATAGCGGATGTGTAGATGACCGAAGGTTGCTTAGCTTTGAGGCAAGATATAGACAGTGATTCAAAGTCATTGAGCAATAAGCGTGTGCCAAAGCTAATGATGCAGGACTCAGTCCGAGTCACAGCAGCTAAAAATGCTAAAATGTGTGATGAAGAAACAGGGCCCCTCATATAACTGCCATCTAATACTTTGCGATACGACTTTCTGAACTTAACTGAATGAGCCTTTGGGTGCTGTTTGTTGAAATCTTAACACAAATCTTGTAGGCCATTCTCTCTGCCTACCCCATCAAGCTCACCTTTAAGATTCCAAAAAATGCGCGGAAACCACGGATGGTTCAAAGACAGGAATTTTACGATGAATCCTGATTCAAGGCTGAATCATGCTACGACTAAACAAAGTAATAAGAGGAAATCACTCCTGACATGATGAGAACTTCACAAAATTGATGACGACTAACCAGAACCCTTTCAGTGGTCGGCTCGATCCAACATCCTGAGTTAACAGCGGGCGGATTTCACCACAATCACAGTTTTTAATAGACACTGATGATGGCGCAGATTGATAAAACAATAAAAGGAATGAAAAATCATACAGAAGGGGAAAGTACAGAAATGACGAACTCAAGTTAAGTAACATTGAACTCTAACACAGGACAAACACAGGAGGGTTCACTGGTACACACTACACAGTAGGTATAGAAAAATTACCTCCTCAGCCACTAAAACTTTACGGATTTTGAAGAATCTAACACTAAAAGGACTGAGAGTGAAGGAGTAGACTCAAAAAATGACTAAAAGCCGATTTGTAGACAGATTGAATCGTCGTAAACAGGCGAATGTGATTTGCAAGGTCTTCAGAGCATACCAACGGGTGTCCACTTCAACGACTTATATTTTCCATATATTTTCGAAAAAACGTTACCGGTAGGGTGGAGGTCAAAGCCCAAGCTATCCTCTTTCTATTAAGACCAAGAAAGGCAAAATCCGTGTAAAATTAGGAGTTTTAGAAGCGAAAAACGGAAGAGAACTTCTTCATAAAAATACGTGTAAACAGAGGTGCTCCTATCCGGCCGAGCACCTCTATTCCTAACCTAACTTTCCTCCTTGCGGGTTACGCTGGTTCGTATTCGTTCGCCGGTCTAATATAGAGATCGTTGTAAAAAATGCATGAATTTCTCGGATTGTTGCTCTGAACAACCAGCAAGATGGTCTCGGCGTAGAAGAAGTAAACATTTTCAATATTGGAAGGATATTCGACAATTGCTCCTAAATATTCGATGTTCGATTCAAATTTGAGCTTTTTCTGAAATATTTGAATCGAATTCGATCGGAAGCAAAAAAGTGATATTCGGCCATCCCTACGAAAAAAAAAAAAAAATGTATTCTATATACGTAATAACATAACGTTCAATCATACCTGTGTCAGTTATTCCGACAACTAACAACTTGGCCAAAACATCGGAGACAGTCGTTGTTACAATGAGCGAATTCCTATTTTCTAGAGCCAGACGTAATAATCTGGCGCAAGTACAAACAGCTTCAAGTCTAACAACCCGATCATTGCTTTTCAGAAAATGATCCGCACACCTCCTCACAAACTGGAGAAGAGAATGTCCTGAGGGAAGAGTAATGATTACAGGGTGAGAATGAAAAAAGTAGACGATAAAAAGATGATGTCCCTATTTATAAAAGAGTTACAAACCTACAACTAGTCAACTTCCACATTGGTTTCAGTATTCACTTTTCTTTTTCAGATTATTTCAGAGACAAATAGAGACCAAGCACAAAACTTGCAACAGGTGTCCACTTTTCCAGCTCAAGTTTGGTCGGAAGCGGAACTCATAGAAACAACTATCAAAAGTCGCCTTCTGTTGACTGATGAGCACGTGCTGTTCATTCGCCAAAACCAAACCTGTTTCCATTTCCAGACCGCGGACCAATCACAGCCTTTTGTTGAGCTCACCACTTAACAGTAGGCGACTGTTTATTGTTGCTGCTGGTGACTCCCGAACAAAACTGTGCACACTGAAGTTGCTTCACTTTTTTAACACGGGAAGCATACAGTGTGCTGGGTCTCTATTTGTCTCTGAAAAATATTTATGAAAATTGAATGAGGATAAAATGACTAACACAAAGAACCAAAATAAGCGTTAACTGATAATAACGTTGAGAGAATTAGTCACCCAGCGCACTGCTTTCTACGCAAGTTCTGATCAGTGATGATGGTTTCTTTTGACAAGTTGCGTTCGCAATTCTTTACTCGCACCTGGAGATGGACCTGTAAGGCTCTGAAATAATCATTGTTGCATAGTTTTCTCAACATTGAGAATGACCAGGGCGTTTTTTTTTCAGCTTCAATTTAAAATATCAAAACCATGACTTTTCCCAAAAGCGACTAGTGGCGCTATACATCAGATTGAAATCTGGAAAAGTTTCGCCTGGAATCACCTTAATGAAATGCACTGCAGATTTTATCATCTCCTGGAAAATTGAGAAAAAAGTTCCCCAAAGAAGCAATAACAAATCAAAGAATACTTGAATGTAAGCTGAAAGTATTAAGGAGACTCACCATCAAAATTGAAATTTCCTAGAGTTCTTAATGCTAACTTAATACTAGAGATGTTTTGTTGAGTGTCAGAGAGAGTAATTCCAGAATTAGAGAGAGCAGGTACGTTGGAAGGCATGCCAGGATGGCGAAGAGGTTGATTCATCAGAACCAATGACAGCATACACAAAAGTCCTGGAAATTTGAAAGAATTAAAATAAGAAGCTGTGGATACTTTATTTCTTCTTTTTTATCTCTTTTATCATTTCGACATTTTATAATTTTTTTTTTGGGCACAGTGGAAAAAAAAAAAAAAAATTCACAAGTCAATGTGTTAAAATCAAACTTTTTTTTATAAACTTTTTGTCCATCTATTCAAAAAAGTTGGTGAAAAAAGGTAATAGAGGGGTGGAAAAGAATAAAATGTCAGCAACTGAAAAAATTGATGCAATTGGAGCCATTTCTAGAAAAAGGGATCATAAAACAACAGGTGCGCTCACGGAAAAAAAAGAATGGTGTAATTTACCTTCCGCATAGCTGATTTTGGCCCCTGCCAGAGTTAAGATAAACTTGACCAGAGTTATGGAACATTTGACCAGGAATCAGGTCAATTTTACTTGATACCTGGTCAAATTTACGATAATTCTGGTGAAGTTTATCTTAACTCTGGCAGGGGCCAAAATCAGCTATGCGAATGGTAAATTACACCATTCTTTTTTTTCCGTGCTCTATCAACAAAATTAGCATTGTGTTTGAATGAAAACTTTTGCATGTAGAGCGCACCTCATGTTTTACGAGTCTGTTTTCTGGAAACGGCCTTAAATACAGTTTCAGAATAAAAAAGTAATAAGGAGCAGTTGCAGGAAAGTGCAGTCACCCAATCTATTCGTTTCTTATGCTTGTACAGTGAAAACCGCTTGTCTCGGACACCGCGTTAGCCGGAAAACCGCCTATCTCGTATTTTTCGGCCGGTCCCGTTTTTCTGTCCATAAGAACAATAGAAAAAAATCCCGCGTTAGCCGGAAACCGCGTTTCTCGGAAAACCGCTTGTCTCGGAAATTTCTCCGGTCCCAAAGCATAAAAAATCCCGTACGTCTCGGATTTTTACGGAAACTTTTTTCTTTTTCCTTCATTTCTCCCTCCAGTTTACCTCCCGAACGTGTTTAGCTGGTTTCCTTCCGTTTTTTTTTATCGTGAATCAGCTGAATCAGCTTCATCGGCGCGGTGAAGAGTGCCACTTTTCTGTCGCGAAGTCGCACGAAAGTTTCGTCAGGGCTCATTTCACACATCGCCATGATCGTCTATCAGAGATCTGATCAAAGATTAAGATCTTACAGGTTGCGGGAGTGCGCGGGGTAGTTGTTGCCTGTCGGTGAGATAAGCGCGATTCTCAGACCAACAGTCTGCATCGGCAGACGCGTGCATACCCTCAGGCAGTGCAATTCGTGGCGTAGCGATAGCGATGCGGTGGCGCCTACTCGTCGCGTCGGATTGCAAGGACTAAATAATGCTAAATAATGACATGACAGGCTGCCGCGCCGGCTGGTGAGCATTTGCGGGGGGTTTAACCCCTCGCAAGTATTTACTCTCACTCATACTCACTATCCAACGTATTTTGTTGGGGGGGGGGGGGGGGGCGCCAAGCCGTAACATTCATTTGGTCCCAGATCTTTAGATCATTCAACAACCATGCCGACAAATAGTTACTGCTCTTCATCATAATGAACCGTGTGTGTCTCGCACTTATTTCGCGGATGTTTGTGTGTAGCACCACTTTGGCAAAATCTAAGTTTCAATAAAAATCCAGCGGCGCCATTTCACCGATTTTCGGGAAGAGGGGCACAGCGATGTCTTATTTTTTTCATTGAGAGGCCGGGGGGGGGGGGGGGGGGGGGGGGGGGGGGGGGTAGAAGTCGTCTCCTCCCCCAATGGCACCGCTTTTAAGCTTGGTAATAAGATAAGCCGTTTCTGATAACGAAAAATATACGTGAACATAGGGCGAGACACTTTTAGCGAGATAACACGAAAATCGACCGCAATTATCGCGATTTAGGACATCAGGAGCAAAAAACCGTTTTTCTCGGAAAACCGCTTGTCTCGGATTTTTCGGCCGGTCCCGAGCCAATCCGAGACAAGCGGTTTTCACTGTATTTTCAAAGTTCACGACTACACTGATTAAAATAAGGGGACAAAGAGGATTGAAGGTACTATGGCTTTCAAAAGAAAGTATCCTGATAGAAATTTTCATTATTTCATTTCTATACCAGTTTGTGAATTTTGAAGGTTTTAAGGTATTTCAGAGTCTCACAGTATTGGCACTTGTGACATTATGCCTCAAAAAATTTAAAACTATGAAAAATAAAAGAAAAATTCATCAAGAACAATTTCGATGAGAGGACTTTCTTTTGAAAGTCATAGTACATTAAAAAATTAAACAAACCATCTGATATATCTCTTTTCAAGGCAGGAACAGTTACCGCTAGTTCACGAAGAGCAGTGGTCAAGGCAGGGCTCAAACCAGTCGCAAGCATTGGCTCTAAAATGTCTTTCAAATCATCCTTTATGTGCGTGCCGACTGCGTGTCCGAGGAGGGTGATACAAATAAAAATGGCTGGCTCAATATTACCTCTCTTCTTGCTGCTGGAATCCTGATAAAGGGAAAGACAACAATTTAACAGATGAGTTCAAAAACAAGCTAACTTGGAAAAAATAAATTATGTGTAAATTAGAAATGTTCAGTATTGAAATTTTGGGTCGAGTCGAGTTTCGCCTTTTTACATTTTCACAACTAACATAGTTGGAAATACAGAAAATATTGCAATGGCAATGGCGCAGAGATTTTCAAGGTATTTCGTTTCTATATTTGGCCCACTACGACTTAATAATAAAAAAATAATTGGCTCTCATCATGCCTAATACTATCCTAAAGAATATTTATCCTTGAAGTTTCAATATTATTTAACCATATGTGGCTTGGAGGTGTAAATGCACAAAATTTCTGTGGCGATCTCTCTGTCCGTCCGTAGCCATAAAACGTGAAACCCAGCATAACTTTTGAACTTTTGATCCACATGCATCCATATTTTGCAGAAATGTTGCTTTCAACATTCCCCAGAGGGACTTTTTCTGTTTTTCTGAAATTTTAATTTTGAGGTCAGTTATGAATGAAAAATGGTTTCCATTAAAATCAATGGGAAAAGTGGTCAAAACAGGAAAAAATTTCAGCATTTCAAAAGTGGATCTTTAGATCTGGATAAAAATATCAAAGGGGGGTCCGGGGTTCTCCCCCAGAATATAAAAGGGGGGTCTGGGGGTCTCCCCCCAGAATATTGAAGGGGAGTCTGGTCTGGGGGTCTCCCCCAGACTAAATTGGACGTGAGAAAATGTTGGTAGGGTATTCCCTACAGTTTATTTTTCTTTGAGTTTAGAGTTTCAGTTCAAGAAATCACAATGCAGAGGAACCTCGCTAATTTGAACCTCTATAATTTGAAAACCTTGATAAAATGAAGCGATAGTCATTTTCCTTCCGTTCGAGCCCTAAAGCCTCTATAATTTGAAGAAAGCACAAGCGTAAATTGAAGTCGTAAAATCTCGGAAATTCACCTCTTTAGTTTGAACTCTGTAGCCAGATACCTCTGTAATTGGAAGTAAACCTCTATAATTTGAAAGATCAGCCGCAGAACCTCAGTGTTTCGAAGCGATACAACTTTAATTTTTTGTAAATTCGTTTTAAAATAAATTCATTTTGAAAATTCAAATTGAACCTCTTTAATTTAAAAAAACCACATTTTTCCACCTCTCTAATTTGAGACCCGGTTAAATTGAACTATTTTCTCCTTCCCTTGAGATTCAAATTAGCAGAATTCCACTGTAGTGCAAAACAGCAAAACAAGTTTTCTAGAACTGAAAGGCAAAGAAGAGTTGAAAGTACCAATACTGGTCATTTATAATATCATTCATTATTCAAAAAGCAATGAAGAAAAGGGAAGAAAAAAGTTCAATCTTACTTTTAGTCAAAGTTCGATACTGCTTTGGTTAAAAGAAATTAGTTGACTTTGGTTAAAGTTTTACTTCCGGCTATCTTCTTCTTTGCTTCAAGTTTCACAAATTTTTTAAAATTTTTTGAGCTGCGTCCTATGACCTCAATTTTGGAACAGAGTTTTGGTTTTTGTGTTTTAGTTCTTCACAGACTGTCAATTTGCAAAATGAGCGGTAAGAAATGCACAGATTTAGGCAGGAAGACGAATTCAGACAAATTTCACAAACTTTGATCTATTAATGCGCAAATGTGATTTTCATAGACTCAATATTTTTCTTTTTTTCCAATAAGCGTATAAATACGCCTGTAGCCCCAGAGAGATGCCCTGTGTAGTGGGCATAAATACACGCTGGTAGAAGTGAAATGTTTAAGGAAGCAATAATGAACACTCATGATACAGAAAAAAAAGAAAAAAGAAATACAGTAAACTCTCGATTTACCGGATCGCGATTTACCGGATTTCGCGATTTACCGGAAAATTTTTCCGGTCCCGGCAAAAGTCCCATAAGAACAATGTTAAATTTCATTCGATTTACCGGATCGCGGTTTACCGGATTTCGCGATTTACCGGATTTCGCGATTTACCGGATTTTTTCTCGGTCCCAAGAAGAAATTTCTTCTCAGTTTACCGGACTTTGCTCAGATATAGCAGTTTTTTCCCGTGACACGATGCCGCGATCTCAAAGAATCACCATGAGTCACTCTCCAAACTCATCAGTCGCGGTGTTTTGAAAAACGCGTCAAGCGGCAGGGAAGCTTCGCTGCTTTCCCGCGTTGACAGCAGCGCAGCGTTGCCGCCCGTAGTGCGTTGGCTCCACGCGCTCACGCGTGAAGCACGTAGTTTATGGCTTTGGCACTTCAAGAACTTGCCAACATTGGCAACGCTGGCTGACAGCGAGATCGGCTGAACCTCTTTGGAAAAAGTCAGCTGATTTTTTCCAAAGAGATTTTTAGCTAAGAGAAATGAAAAACACTCAACAAACGAACGGTTAGTACCAAATTATCTTGTTCTAATCCCCCTCGCGTGTTTTGTGCTTTTGTAAATAAAACCCTCAGGCTCAGGTTAGTCGAAACAGTGAAAATTTGGGGGGGAGGGGGGGAAGAGAAAATACCTAAAAATTCCGCGATTTCGCCGCGAAAAATGCGAGTTTTCGGTCCGCGATTTCGCCGCGAAAAATGCGAGTTTTCGGATTACCGGATTTCGCGATTTACCGGATTTTTCGGCCGGTCCCCTGAAATCCGGTAAATCGAGAGTTTACTGTACCTTCATGGGAAGATAGGAGCGAATCAACTCCATTATTTTTGGCAGGTGCGGTTTGATTTTGTCCTCCACAGCCACAGCTAGCAGCCCAATTGTAGTGAAGGCAGAGGCTCTGTCCCTTTCACGGCTCCTCAGAGTAGATAACAAATAAACTAGCGTGCTGTTCAGGTGTCTGTAAAAATTAAATATTGAAAGTTCAAATAAAGTGCTGTAAAATGTAAAGAGAGGCTTTAGGCCATATGTTTCCCATAAGAATCAACGTAAAATAAACAATTTTAAATTTAAAATCTGGCAACACTTTTCAATTATAGTGAAGCAAAGAAATAAATACATCTGTTACAAGTCACGGCTAGATGTTGCCGCTCAAGTTCAATTCAAAGTTCACCGCACTGCATTTGACCAAACTTGAAGTTTCAGAACAAAGGATTCTTGGGGCAAGTGAAAGCTTTAGCTTGAACCGATGTAACAACTACTAAGTATTTAAATACCTAAATTAATCTTAAATTCATCATTTGTGGATTCCAAAAAAAAATCCACGATGAATCCTTGTAAGGGTGATTAAATCTAGAGTCCCTATAAATACTAAGAGAGTTGCGCCATGTCATTCAAAATGAAGAAGGAGAAGCGGATCAATGGAGCCCCCAAGAGGCACTCTGCGCTGTTGCCGCTATTTCGCTATCTCTAATGGGTTGGGTTCCGATTCTCGACAATAACGGTCGTTATTCAAAGAGATAATGTTCTCCAGAATAACATCCAAGCAGAGGAAAAATTAACAATAATAGAGGGTTTTAGTAATGGCGACTGCCGGTGATGAGCATTCCAAACAAAGCCAGTTTGTCTCTCTCGCTCTCACGTGACCCCTATGTACTGCCATCTCACTCTAATTTCAAAAATCGTACATAGAGACTTATTTTGTAAAATTTTATGGCAGAAATGAATTTCTCGAGGCATTTTAATGCGATTTTGATAATAATATGTCGCAGAACAAGGCCCTGTATACGAATTTCGATACTAGAAAGAGATGGATGTACATGGGGGTCACCGGAGAGTGAGTGAGATAGTTTGGAACGCTACGCCAGTTTTATCACAACCGATTGCGACCGATGAGTGCATTGTTGTGGTTGTTGGCTAACCGCTGACTTCGCACTAAAACCGTCTATTACCACGGTCCCTGTCACTGCAAATTTGTAATAAAAGCGAATACGCAAAAAGTAAACAAACCCTCCGCCATTTGATTTTGCTTCTTGGAGCTTTCTTGACAGCCTAAATCTGAGAGCCGATCAGAAACGGATTCTGACATGGTTCAACTATCATAGTATATAGGAACTCTAATTAAATCTTGCAATTTAGAAGCGGTCATGATACTCACTGATCGACAAATTTGTCTTTGTTCAAGGCAGCCAAGCGTGGAAGAATGGCAAACAAAATATGTTGAATATTTGACGATCTTGAAATACGTTGCTGAAGAACAATACTGCAAACATCATCAAACTTCTCAAGCATCAGGATACGACAAGCAGAGCTTTCATACAATGGATGAGGTTCCGGAACATTTGTTGTGGACACAGATAAAGAGGTGAGACGCTCGCCAACCTGGTGAGGTTTTTGTCTAGAAGCGATCAATGAGGATTTAAGCGTCAAACGAGGCAAAGTGCTGGTTGGCTCCTAGAAGAGACATCCACAAATTAGATTTGAGAGTTGCTGATGAACAAAATAAGAATTGGCAAAGATATTGTGACAGAAGTTCAAAACTGATGGATTCCTTCATATCACCTTCAAACACTCTCAGAAACTTTTCTGAAAAACTTATATAAAAAGTTCAATAACTATTCAAAATGTTTTCAAAGCTGGTGATCTGGCTGGATTCCTACTCGCATCCAAAAAGCTTATGCTAGAAAAAGGGTTCAACAGTATTGAAGAATTTGTTAGTTAGAACTATTGTTCGCTTCAGCTAAGAACTATTGTTACCATTGTCTAACAATATTGTTTGCTTCAGATAAGAACTATCGTTACAATTGTCTAAAACTATAGTTATTCATGTACTGCATTGTATCTGTGACGTGTATCGCCGCTCTGGCATGTATACTATTTTGAAAAGAAGAAAAAAAAATAAATAAATAAATAAATAAACTTTAAAGTTAGTTTGTGAGTGAAGTTCGTAATGTTTTACTATGCTCATCATAATTTTTGTTAGAGTTTCCTCAAGAACTAACTGTTCAATCACGTACAGCAAAAGTTAGCAAGAGCTCCATTTTGCATAAGTGAAACCAGAGGGTCTTGACTGGTACTCTTATGAAGGTTAGGACATCCAGTGTTCATTCTGAAAATTCTGCAGCGATTTGCGGTCACAACATTTTCAGAGCTACAGTCATAAGTGATCACTTTTGTGTTTACAGAGCGTAAAATATTTTTTAACCTGTGAAAAACAGAGGTTTTTTGATTCATCTATTCAAACAATGTTCCAAGTACAGAAAAGTCAGAGCTTTTTTATGTTAGAGACTTACATTAGAATTTTGAAACTGAAGACGAAGCATGAGAGCCTCGTAGCTGCGTTCCCACTGCGCATTGCTGCACCTCAACAGCTCATTGAATACAAGAAGTGAACCGTGAACTTTCTCATCTTTGTTGACATGCTTTTGTCCCGGAACTTCTTCGAAACTTTTCATGGCTTCATCGTAGCACTGTTTGTACCTTTTTAGAAAGTGATACAGAAAACAAAATTAACTCATCGACTTATCATTTTTTTAATTTTTTTCATTTTTCATACTTATAATTTATATTTATTTATTTATTTTTCGATTTATCTATCAATTTATTTCTTCATTTATCTATTTATCTATTTATCTATGTATCTCTCTAGACTTTAACTCCTCAACCTTCATGCCACCAATACTACAATCATCCGCTAGCAGTCAATTACATGACTCCAAAACTGCATCGATTTAGAGACACCAGAATTTCCTTTCCACAAAAAAACTTTGAGTACGCACTAGACGGTTGAGACTTATGTAGGAGTAAAGATTGCACTCTACTGATTTCAAATTCAAAATGTGACAAAATGCGAAATTGGGCTTTTTACGGGAATGATGCAAAATTCACCTCATAACACGAAATTATGCGCAAACTTTCCAGTTTTAAACCGCGAAAATTGCAAGACATCCAGAAAACTGAAATATAAAATTTCAGTTAAAAAGTTTTCAGTTTTCAGTTAAAATTTTGGTGCAAAAAATTATAAGAATTCTAGGCACTTCAGAGCTGAAATTGCTGAAAATTGCAAAAGAGATTCCCGTCGGCGTTTTTTTTTTTCATTTTTTCAGCATTTTTGGGAAAGTATTTGTTTTAGGTTTCATGCAAGTTTTATCAAAGAGTAGGATCTGAGAGACTTCATTATTGATAGATTGAGATGATTTGTCAGTAAGAGGTAAATGTGCCGTAAAATCAAATTTTGAGTAACAGGCAAAAAAAATAACCAAAAAAAACCAAAAAAAAAAAACTACAAAAAAAAATGAATAACTACGATAACAAGAAGAAATAACCACAATATAACGACAATTGAAAACAGCAAAATAGGGATAAATAACCACAAAGCTAGGTAAAATTTCATGATAAAATGGTGTCTCTATGCACAATGGTGTATGATGCAGCATCATTTATCCATCACTCTGGCAATTTAATTTATCGCAAATACAAGCCAATAAAAACCAGTGGAGTAGAGCCAGGCAGCTCTTGCTGCACCGGTGAATAAAAAATTACACCATTAAGCACAAGTCATTACCCACCATTGCGGTTTCTGAGTTTGCTTTGCTGTCTCTCTCTGCGATGTTACAACTAAGACTGCTCTCAGCGCCTCAACTGCACCTTCTCTGATTACTGGTTTCGGGTCTATGACTGCGTTGAATATAACATCGAAAAACTGTTGAACATTTTGGAAAAAGTAAGTTGGAACAGAGCATGCTAACTCTTTCAGGACAAGTACCTGCGAACAAAAGCATACGTTGAACAATTTTTAAAGGTTTCTAGAAGAGAAGATGATTTTATTCTACCTATAGACTAAAATGTAATTTTCATCAACAATCTTAATTCAACAAGAACGCTAGTCATGCTGTAGGAAATAATAAAAACAAACAAGATCTCACTGTTTTTCAGAGACTCGCTAAGTAATTGAGTAAGTAATAGGGTGCAGAATGGTGTACTTGTCAAGAATATTTTACTATTACCATAAATGACTAGTATTATAGCCACCAATGGTGGCTCTAATGTACCATTTTTTAAATAAATAAATAAAAGTTGTAAAGTAAAGTTCAGCAGCCCAAACACGTGGTTCGCTATGCTGATAATTCACAGCGAACGACTGGACTGCATAAAAAAGAAGGGGTAGGAAAGACAATCAAAGTATTCTCAAAACAAAGGATAAGAAATAAATAAATAAATATTTTTAAGGAGAGGATTCCTGCCTCTGACCTCCAGGATCTCTCCGGTTGACAGTTTCCAGTTAATTTTTTTTAATTTTTCTTCGTATTTTTTCGATTTTTTTTTTCAAACTTCTTCAATTATTTTTTTTTTATTTTGTTTTTTTTCTCTTGTACTGATTTTTGTCAAATATCCGGCATTAGCGTGGAATGGAAGAATTATTTTGTCGAATACATTTGACACGTGAGAGGAAGTTAAACACACCCTGATCTGGGCATACTAGATGAGAAGATTAAACGATAAGATGATTCAGAAACTTACAGCTGCATGTCTTTTTCCCTCATGCCGATCCACACCGAGCCATTCAAAAGCTTTTTTCACTTCAAATTCAAAATACTCGGCTGAATATGTTCCAGACACAAGTGCGAGCTTCCCGACGGTCTTTGCTGCAAGCTCCATAACACCGATGTCATGAGAGGGCAAAAGGTTGCGGAGGTAATTGGCAAATCTACTGATTCGATTGTTAACGATTCCGACATCAGCACCAATGAGACACACTGAATAAAAAGAAACAAAATTAACTGTAGGAAAATACCCCACGAACACTTTCTCACGTCAAAATTATTCTAGGGGAGACCCTCAGTCTCCCTATGATATTCGGGGGGAGACCCCTAGACCCTCCTATAATATTCTATGGGAGCATTGGCGGATACAGGGGGGGGGCGAAGGGGGCGATCGCCCCCCCCCGTTCGACCCAAAAAGTGGGAAAAGAGGGGTGAGGAAGGGGAAAAGCAAGAGTGAAAACAAGAAAAGGGGGTCATTTTGGGGCGAAAATCCAAAATTCACCCCCCCCGTTCGCGTGGGCTGGATCCGCCACTGTATGGGAGACCCCAAGATCTCCTTTCAGAGATGAATTTTACAGTAGGCTGGTAGCAGAATGTTTTCGCAAATTTTCATCAAAATTCAAACAGCTATATTTGAAACATTATAATTTTTCCTTACATTCACCCATTTTACTCATTTTCCCATTGATTTTAATGGAAACCTTTTATCATCCATAACTTGCCTAAAATTTATAATTTTAAAAAAACAAAAAAAAAAAATCCCTCTGGGAAACGGTAAAAGCAACTTCTCTGCAAGATGTTGATGCAAAAGGATCATTGGTTTAAAAGTCATGTTGGGATACAGGCAGACAGACATCTGTGCCATCGCAATACTTTCTCAATTTCTAACTTTGTTAGCTGTGAGAAAGTAAAAAAAAGAAACATACCTAATTAAGAACAGTTATGATAAACCCAAAAACGATGATAATCTAGACAGAACAAACGAGAAAATCTAACATTGTTTTCTTAGATTCGCCTCTTTCAAAATGAATCAACCAATGGGTAATGATTGCTCCCTTATGCATGAGTCCCTTAGAATTTGTTCCCTTCAGTCATTCAGAGAATGGAGCTGTTGCAAACTTTTGCTACAGGCTTATTAATAGTTGACTATAGGATAATACCCTGTAAAAATAACGATTAGCACACTAAAAAATCACGAAATCCACTCCTAAACTCACAAAATGCTTTTAAATGCGAGACCGTAATGGCGGCCGAGGCCCCAGTTTTCTTATGGCAATTGTATGCTTCTTCTTCTTCTTGTGTGGTGTTGCGAGAACACCTCGTGTAGATGGCGCTGATTGAAGATAGGGAGCCCCGATGAAAACCGTGGCCCTGGCCGCCATTACGGTCTCGCGTTTTAAAGCATTTTGTGAGTTTAGGAGTGGATTTCGTGATTTTTTAGTGCGCTAATCGTTATTTTTACTGGGTATTACCCCTTAATCAACCATTAATAAGCCTGTAGCAAAAGTTTGCAACAGCTCCATTTGTTCCCTTCAGTCATTCAGAGAATTTCTTGATCTATGTTATCTTCTTAGAATTTGGAGGGGCTTTGTAGATTCTCCCGAGCTTTCATAGAAATTTAATCTTCAGAGTTCCTGGTCGTGTTTTACGATCCAGCGATCTCTTCTCTACGATTCCCATTCTTAGCTCCAAATCTTTACACAGTGATGTTATTCACCGTCTTTCTGATTCTTTTAACTTTATTACACCCTTTATCAGTGGTGTCGCGTGCCATCTGGCAAAAGTGTGACTCCTCCATTTAAACTCATTAAATATATCAAATTTTCCTTGTTCACTGTGCACCCCCTGAATTCGACTTTATACATGAGATTAAATGGATAGAATACAATGTTGCCAAAATGCACGCGACACCACTGCCCTTTATTTATCTGAACTGTATTAATTGTACCACCTACCGCACTTCCTTAAAGCTATTAATTCTTAAAAAAACATAATTGGGCTTTTCAATTTTAATTATTTTAGTTATCTTATTATAACAGAGCTAAAACTTTACCCAAAAATTACAGGAGCCTCTTAGGTCGACACATTTACTTTTTAGAGGCCACTAGAGATATTTCAGGAACCAAAGTAGTCCAGAAAACGGAGTAAAAATCAAACCCTACAATCATACACTCTCAACATTGGTAACACTAGAAGGATTTGATTAATTTAATTTAAGAGCTAAAAACTAAAAAACAATCAGGAATAATTAATCAGATGGACTTACCAATGGCGAGAATACCGCCTTTTTTCTCGTTGACATCAGACCCAGATACCATTTCAAAAATGTGTCTATTGAAATCATCCAAAAAAGCATTCTGCTCTTCAGCAGGCACTTCGCGTAGTTCAGTTTTAACCTGAAAATCAATCATGTCTTATAAATCAATCACTTTTCAGCATTACAAAATAAAATCAAGCAGTTCTGACCGTTTTGAAAATAGGAAATATCTACTTAATTTCCCTCACTTGAAAAAAAAGTGGTCCATCCTACGTACAGATAAAACGCATCGGCTACTCTGCCGTGCTAAGGAAGAACGCCGTATCTCCACTGCACATGAAATCGAGTAAAACGCGTTCAAAGTTAAACGCATGGCCCTCCCAACCGGTTTTGATTTTGGCACGTTTTCGTACATAAATCGATTATATGTATCCTCACTTGAAATTTTATTGTTGTAAAAGGGTGCCAAGTCAAATATTTTTGCTCCAAATAACAAAAGATCGAAGGAAGGTCGCAGAAACGATGGACATACGGCTTTTTCCCCGTCTGGCGGGGCATGCATTGTTGTGTAAAGGGTCGCCGAGGAAGCGCCCGATACACAGGTAGAACGCCGCATCTCCACTCAGCTCGGCTGGAGATACTGCATTCTGCCCGTGTACCTGGCGCTTACGGCGTTTCTCCTGAGTAAAGGTACAGATTTCGGCGTACTTACGGCAGGCAGCCCCTCTATATCTCAGAAACTAATAGAGATAAGTGAATTCTGATTTCACCACGTGAAAGTGCATGTCAAAAATAGTAGATCTCCGTGTCTAACTCAATTTTTTTATTTTTGGCTTTTACGGCGTTCTTCCTTAGCACGGCAGTACTAGCCTGCATGAAAACTGCCACAGCAAAGCAAAGTTTGTACAGTAACTAACATTGTTTCCACCATACAAGGTTTGATCCGTGTGTTTCTTGACTTGCAGGCCTGCAAGATAGATTATGAGCTAAATTTTATTGACATGAAGCTAAACTTACATAGAGATATAAATCCTTAGCAGCTCTGTTACGAGTTTCAGAGTGTCGGGACTTCAACCCCGACACAAACTGAACCATCAGTGAGTTCGACATCTCCGGCTTTATTGGACGGATGGCTCCTTGCCTTGACAACTAATCTCCCATTATCACAAAATCATTTCCCCTGCAATCACGAAAATAAATTGAAATTTGCAATGAAAATAAAGGTGGAGGGGAAAAAATAAACATAGGAAACAGTGAATAGGCAGAGAAATAGATTTATTAATGAGGCGATGCTTAAAGAACTTTAAAAGAGTTTTGTTAGCAAAGGAGTTAGTCTACAAGCATTCAATTTGATATTAGTATAGTCACTCTGTTGGTCAGTAGATAACATACTAAAGAGATGTATGAGCGTTCTAGAATTCTCCAATCCGATAACCTGGGATAATGCATCAGAATTTCCGGGGAGTGTTTACGATAAAGCTGATAATGTATTGATGAAGTTTATCGGTCCTCCGATGAGTTTCCAAACAATCACAGGCGCAGCGTGTTGTTGCTAAAATTGTCTGTTTACATTTCAATAACCTCCAAAACACCCATATGAACACACACAAATAGGATGTTTACTTCTTTGAGGTTGAGGTTTGAGTGCCCTTTTACACAGTGTTTTAGCTGTAAAATTCTGTTCCTTTCCCTCGAGTTAAAATAGCTAAATTTCTTTTTCTGACCGCTTTTGAATATTATTACTATGGAAAATGCATGGCAAGTTTACCACATTCAACGGAGCAATAAACCTGCTCTTTTTCACAAGATTACACTGGTTTTTTTTCTCCTTCTTCTGTCTTTATTTCTTCAAATGTTTTATTTGGCCAAATACACAGATCAGAGGTAAACAGAGGGCTCTAATTGGCCCTGCAAGGCCCCAGAGGTCGGGGCCCTCCGCGCCGCGGAGGGCTCCGGTACCCCACTGTTAGTATTTCTAGGCGAACCTTAGATTCGCAAGAAAATGCAAATTCCCTTCTTGTACTGACTGCCCCACCGTCATTGCAATATCATGAATAGTTCACAAATAATTACCTTGGAGGTTATTTTGACATCAATTATAAACATTTCACGAGACAGTCAAAGTTCTTCATAAATGGAGGGGTACTTCATTGTACACATTAAAAAGCGATGATTGTAGGAACGATCTATTGAAGTTCTGCCAACATTTCAATGCTGCACCCCAAGGTTCTAACTCAAGCAATATTTTCTGATGAGATGCGCAGTATCATCATCTAAGGTCCCCAAGATAGATATCTCGTGGATCTTGAATACTTGGAGAAGAATAATTTTTCCGAGGAGCGAACCGTTTTGATAAGGCAGTCAAAGATGTTGATAGAAGTTTCTTGATGAAAAACAAGAATAAATAATTGCTGGAGGCAATTGTAGAAGTTAAGATGAATTATAAGCTCATCCTATATTAACGATAATTTTAAAAATTGGAAGAGTTTATCAAGATTTTTCACATACCAACGAGAGAGTGAGGTTAGCCGATGAAGGTAAACAAACGATTGCGAACTGATATTTTGTAAAGACGACATTGAAGGTGAAACACATGCGACGCAAAATTGTAGAATAACTTAGACAAATTAATTCTAGAAATAAAAAGAGCCGCGGCAAGCAGTCATGATGTAAAGGCTGTTGTCTTCACACAAACTTATTTTAAAATTAAACACATCGTGTTCATCGCTAACGGGCCAAAATGTAACAACAAGTTTTGTTACTTGAGTTGAGACCGGAGAGCAGACATGGAACAGACACAAGGTATATGGAAGAACAGGTATGGACAGGAGGCGGAGCCTATCTCAGTAGGTGACGGCTACGTCACAGATGTTCTAGACGGTCGCGATAAAATTCGCCTACCGTTCCAAACTATCTCACTCACTCTCCCGTGATCCCCATCTCTCGCTACTGTAGTCAAGGTATATGGAAGAACAGGTATGGACAGGAGGCGGAGCGTATCTCAGTAGGTGACGGCTACGTCACAGATGTTCTAGACGGTCGCGATAAAATTCGCCTACCGTTCCAAACTATCTCACTCACTCTCCCGTGATCCCCATCTCTCGCTACTGTAGTAGGTGACGGCTACGTCATCGCCAAAGCAAGCGTGTCGTCATCATTTGGCGGGGAAACTCGAAAGCCCCTTAAACCCCGCCTCCTGTCCATACCTGTTCTTCCATATACCTTGTACTGTAGTAGGTGACGGCTACGTCATCGCCAAAGCAAGCGTGTCGTCATCATTTGGCGGGGAAACTCGAAAGCCCCTTAAACCCCGCCTCCTGTCCATACCTGTTCTTCCATATACCTTGTACTGTAGTAGGTGACGGCTACGTCATCGCCAAAGCAAGCGTGTCGTCATCATTTGGCGGGAAAACTCGAAAGCCCCTTAAACCCCGCCTCCTGTCCATACCTGTTCTTCCATATACCTTGGAACAGACAGAGCGGTGCGTAGTCACAAACAGCGTTGCCAAATGAACGGCTTTGGTCAACACCCACTATTTGGGCCGCAATACTTCCTACAAGAAAAATGTAAGTTGGGTTTTTAAGCTCAAATCTGGCAACATTGGTCACTGACTACGCCGCAACATGATATTGAAAGTCTTTGTGATATACAGTAGGTATGTGCTGGCGGAAATACTTTATTGAAGAAAGAAAATGGGGGGGGGGGGACACTAAATTTTTTCCAGCATTTTAATTACCCCTAATAATAAAGAAGAAAAAATGAGGCTAACCCTGGCGCCTCCCCCCCCCCCCCCCCCCGAGGGTGGAGGGGTCATCAGAAATGGCCCTCTCGGCTAGCACCTCCGCTCCAGTGTAGATCAGAATGGCTAAAAACCGCTACCTTTTATTAGTTAATGGTGGGTGTTATTTTTGAATAACCCTGTGTACAAGATGTTGAACAACCCAAGTACCAAACTTCAGGAAAGTACTCCTACTTACTTACATTTGGGGCCAGATTTGAGGCTTTTACCCCGTTTAAAGATGGGACTGAATATGCCCCCTTTAGAGATAGATCCCCCGAAGTTTTGCAAAATTGCTCATTTTTTGGAACAGCGTCCACATAAATACCTACCTACTCCTAAACGAAGTCGTAAAAATTTTTACCCCAAGATACTTTTAAGGGAAGAATTCACAACATCCAACAAAAACCATAAATTTCTTAAAACTTTGGAGGGATCTAGCTCAAAAAGGAGGCATTATCGGATCCAAGTTTCCAGGAAATAAAAGTTTTATTCTGGCCCCAAACATGTGCCTCTGAAGTTTGGGCTGTAACAACCGGGGACCTGGTTTTGTTTCATCCCGGCGGTCTTCCGATTGAAACGTAGAATCTGGCGCAAGTAGTTTCTCCATCGATCAACAGCAAGGATAAAAATTGGCTTTCAAGATTCGGGAAACCAAACAAAATGAAGTCCCAGGCGTCCAAATTTGTTGTAATATACAACGATCCTCCGATTAGAAAGAAAGTTGCAAATTCTCATACCCGATGAGTCAGCTGTGTAGTTTCAAGATAATAAAGAGGAACCCCCCCTCCCCCAACCTGCATCTTCCTTGATTTGCACACGAACTGTTGAAAAATAGCTGTAACGTCAAGGTTTAAAGTTTTCACAAAAAATAAGGATGAATAAAAGAGAGTATAGTTTTAATTATTTGGTTGGTTTTATTTCTTCATTGAAATTTTTTTTTTTTTAAATTTTTCTTGGAAGCACTTTCACAAAGTCAAGTTCTAAAAGTAAATTGTAAAACATAAAAAATTGTCTTTTAAAAACATTTACAAAAGTTTAGAAATAAGAGTAGGAGGAAATTGAACGGGTAAATTAACTTCACAGTTGAAATGTATTTAGTGTTAAGTAGGTAGGTAAGTGTCAGGGTTGCCCGCGTAGATACATGCCTTTATTACTTCAATAAATCACAAAAATTCATGCTAAAAAAAAAGATCAAAGCTTAATCAGGCAGATAAAATTCAAAAAATGTCTTCAAACTTAACTTAATTTTTTTTAAAAATCGTGGAAAATTCAAAAAATTATTAACAGGATAGTGACAATTCCTGAAATCGAGGGAATTATCATTTAAAACAATAGAAAAAAATAAACTGAAAGAAAGAAGAAGAGCCTTAAGGTGATTCCAGGGTCTATTAGTTCCAACTGGGAACACCATGTCGCACTGCTCAAAAAGTCAACAGTTTTTGCTTAATTTGACGAATCCACGCTAAAAACACAAATTTGAAGAACGTCAGCACCTTCGAAACAGAGCATACTTCAGGAGGATACCCTGAAAGTTTTAGGCTGAAACACTCAAAAATAAAGCCGGAAACTATGAAATACGAAACTTCCCGTAAGCCGCAATGAGTACGAGTGAGGCAGATAGACGTATAATCACTCGTGGTCACTCTCGCTCACTAAGCTTATAGCGAAACGAATTTCATAATTTATGGCTTTAATTTTAAACCAATTTTGCTCATTTTAGGCTCAAAAAATCCATACAATTTTTTTGCAGGTGCTAACGTTGTTGGATTTTGCGTTTTATCTATGGTTTTAGTTTAAAACGCAAAAAACATGACTTTTCCATAAAGCGACTAGTGGCGCTATCCATCGGATTAAAATCTGGAAAAGTTTCGCCTGGAATCACCTTAAAAATCACATTTTAGAATGAATTTTTGCAGATTAACAACCTAAACAAGTATAAACTGTAGTAAAAACATAAAATGAGTAGGAGAAACGCATTCATAAAATAAGACCATATGCATCTGAGAAAAAAAGGTAATAATGTCGGCGTGGTTTAGGATAACAAGGAAAAGACCGACGATATTGGTAAAATTGGTGGGTACTTTAGAGGAAGTCAACCTTGATACGTGAAACTTTACTAAAATACTGATTAGAGTCGTACTGAGTTAAGTAAGGCAGGCTTCTGCCTTAAATGTGTACAAAAATAGGTAAAGTTTTTTCTTCAAAACTAAAAGCCTGTGAGATTTTTAAATATCAATTTGACTATCAATATTACTATTAATCAAATCAATCATTTTTTATCGGGGACACATCAGGACGTATCTCAAAATCTCTCCACCTTGAGAACGTAAAACCATTTACGATCACCAGTGAAGTGCTGTTAGTGTCTACAACTCTCTCTATTAAGAAAATAATATAATTCTTAGTATGGTTCAGTAACTCCCAGAAACCCTCAAGCAGTGCCAGTGACTTGCTTACTGTTGGGATGACTATGATTTTAAACTGGAGGTATTGAAACATACCCTGATAACAATATACGTCTTGCCAATTGACTTGAAAAGGCATTATTCAGACGTCTTTTCATCTCGTCTTAAAAACGTCCAAAATCCGTCTTAAGAGAATGGTTAGAAAGACGTCTTTTCATCTTGCCTTATATGCGTCTTTAATCCGTCTTAAAATTTGTCTTTTGAAGACACCTTACTTCCAGTCTTCAATCCGTCTTTCAAAATGGGTTTGTTAAGACGTCTTTACATCTATACTATAAACCCTAGTAGAAGTGTCACATGAAAACCCATGACCAAATTTACAGGGGAACCCCTGGGAATTTTTTGTGGGTTCCCAAAGGAATAACAAGACCATTCCCATGAGAATGATCATGCTATTTCCCATGGGTACCCACAAATAATTCCCAAGGGTTCCCCTGTGAATTTGGTCATGGGTTTTCATGTGAAACTTCTACTAGGGAAGCGCCTTTAATTCCGTCTTGAATACGTCTACTAAGACGGTTTTCGAAGTTATCTTAAATCAGTCTAAAAAATGGATTTGTGAGACGTCTTCAAAGACCGATTTGGGCAGAACTAGAGGCAGTTTAAAGTCAGATTTAAGACAGCTTACTTATCTTCAAAGACATCTTTAAGATAGATTAAAGATGCTTTTTGTTGACTGGGTAGTTTTCAGAGATACGCTCTTTCACATGGTACGGTCTATTTTTTCCAGTCAGCCTGGGGTGCCTTGATGGAAGTTTTATACAGTCAGTAACGACCCGGCACTTCTTGCATTTCAAACCGAATTCGAAGGTTAAATTCAAAGGTAAGCGAACATTTTCCTCAACACTTAAGTGGTCGACCATTTTTGCACAGGCGTATCGGTTGTGGTCGGGCATTTTTGCCACTTTTCAACAATTTTTTTGAATATAATAGACAGGAGATAAAAATTTCATACCAACATATTCTAAAAGCTCTTGCTTTTATCTTTCAGATGCATATTTTAGTAAAATTTTACACTAAAAAAATTGTTTGTCCCCCACCCCCCAGAAAATCTCCTCTTTTTTGTTTTCCGAAAAACTAGGTACGGGTGATTCTACTATACGATAAGTTGAAATAAAATCTGAAAAATAGAAAAGAAGTATAGTTTTATTGATGACAACTTCAGAAACAACGTCTAGAAATTGCCGTATTTTGTCTTCTTTACTATATTTTGCCATGATCACAACACAATCAAAACAAACAGTAACTTGAGTAACCTCAAAGACGGACAGCAAACAATAGAGAAGCGCTTGGAGTAACGCACTAAGATCGCCCAGTAGCCGAGATGCGCTTCTCACTAGCTGATTTTTTGGACACTACATACCCCTCAGCAAACCGTATACCAAATATTTGAACGTTTTTTAACGTCCGCTATACTTGTAATGCGTGCAATAATGAATGACGTTTATAAACGGCCTTGGCCGCCAATAGCAAAATCCATTCAGACGTTTATAAATGGCTTTGACCACTTAAGTGTTAATTAATCTGATCGAAGAAGAAATCTTAATTTACAACATTGATTAGCTACTTACACGATTAATTTTTGGAAGATAAAATGAAAAAACTTGTTTTGAAAATTGTTGTAAATAACATCTTAGCAGTTAAACAGGTACCCACTTTTGTTTTTTGACAAATTTTGCCAAATTGTTCAATTCCTCATCAAAATCTGAAACTAAGAGGTAATAACTTATGGCAAGAGGTAACCAAAACATTTGATAGATCTGGTTTGACTAGATAAACGTCGATATCTTTCTCACTAGCGAATTCTGAAATAAACTGTCTACAAGCACCACAAGGTGATACAAATTCATTTTCAAGGACTGCAGAGACTGCAATTGCTGTGAAATCCTGGAGATGATCACTGACAGCTTTGACGATGGCAGTTCTTTCAGCACAAATCCCGATAGGATAAGAAGAATTCTCGACATTACAACCGCTGTAGAGGGTTCCGTTGGCGCATCGTAGGGCAGCGCCAACTTTAAATTGACTATATGGACTGTACGATGCTTCTCTTGCTTCAACACTTAAGCGGCACATTTCTTGAATATCGGCTTCTGAAAAAAATCAGTAAGGAAAAGGATTGTATACTTTTGGTGATGAGATAGAACATTGTTGAATTAAACAAGGATTGTGACTTACTTGGAGTATGTGTTTAGATTAAAATAGAAAAGCTATTGGATCAAAAGGAGGTATTTCACTGAGAGGTCGTTTCAGAAGTGTTGGAGCACCTAGACCGATAATCTTCGGAATTTTTAACATTATTTCTCATGCTACATAATGAAAATTAAAGAATGAATTTGATCGTTGGCTTTCTATTGAGAAATTCTGTAAATTCAAAAGTCAAAGTCGGAGACAAGTTATGTTTTGATCTGAAGGAATGAAAATTGAAAAATTTGCCAAAGATTATAGTCTACATGCGCCTACACTGCTGGAGCGAGCTCTAACTGTACGTTAGACCAGAGGCATCCAACAAGTGAATTCATGGGGTATCACCAGTAAAAATTTGAAAAATTAGGCAGATCAACTTCATGATTATAGGTACTGTCAAACGCAAAAGTTATAGAGTCCAGAATTTGAGATTTCAGTGTCGAATCATTATGTAATTAAAGTAACCTTCTGCGCTTCGCATGCATTCTTGACTGTCGAAGCTTTAGTGGTTGGTAGGAATACCTAACCAAGAAGACAAAGAAAACTTACGCATCAGGAGGTTTTCCTACGTAACAAAATGTATGTACCTACATATCAATACGTATAAACCTACATATCAATACGTATCAGATCTGCGTACTTTCGAAAACTAAAAGTAATTTGCATTCTTCTTAAACAATTTTGCGTCTCGGCTACATACGCCGCGGTGTTAAATTGGTTCATACCCCCTCGCTTCCTCACCTCGCCTATCACTATCGGCTTCATTTCTTGATGCTAGGGGTCAGTCTTCTACTATAACGTCTTTAATCCTCTACGTCCGTAATGAGTGACATCTGTCCGATGCTGATGGACAGTAGTTCTGACTTATAAGCTAATGAAGTCACAGCAGAATGAGAATTGCGGAAGGTAACTCACAGTTATAAACGGAAAAAAATAAAGCAGAAAATTAATGAGTTAAAATCGACTGACTTACCAAGTTCATTGAAATCAACAATAACTGTGACAGCAGGATTACTACCAGATGTCATCTCTGAGCAGGAGGGTAATAAACACAACTGAATGGATAAATTTTTGATGAGAACAGAGCTTAATCAGATTGGTAAATGAAGACTTAGTGGTGCAGCACTGACTGTACAATATTCTACAACACGAATAATTAAAAGGAATAAAAATTAGGTAAATTATCACAGATCCGTAATCGCAGTCTTATTATTATGGGCGTTATTACAAAATAGAGCTCCTTGGAGATATCATTCATTCCATCTTTGACGTCATGCGTAATAGAAGGAATTTATATTGTTGATAAAACATGCCCAAGAAAAATTACGTACTACAAACAAAAAATTAGAATTTTCAGCGTAGAGTAGAGCACAGAGTCAGCATTCCGAATTCCTAAAAAACTAGAAGCTGCATGAGAGAGTAATCTCGGTAATCTTATTTTATTCTAGTGATCTAAATTCTAGTGGTCGGAGTGTAGCTTGAGTAGCGCACCTGCTGATGAAAATTGAATTGATAATAATAACGAAATGATAACGATAACAGAAACAGTGTCTATGTCTAACAATGAACCTTTGTTTCAAAAAATAGGACTCTGAGGACCAACCAACCAGTGTTGCCTATTAAAATTTTGAAAATTATCATACGTTCGATTTTCACAAAGACATATATTTTTTCGGGAAATCGCCAGATATTCTGTGATTTCTGCAAAGAGAAGGTCCGTGTAGCTATCAACGATATTGTAATGTATTGTTGTTAGAAGTCTTTGGTTGATAGCACAGGAGAGCGTCAACATTTTTGGTAATTTCTGGCATTTCTGGCAACATCGGGACCAAGTTGGGGTCTGGGGGACCATTGTGGGTCGTGGGGGGACGTTGAATTTTGTTGAATTTGGGCCAATGTGACCTTGCTCTCAGTAGCTCAGCTGATTAGGCTTCAGTTGTTAGGTCGCCATGCTTTGTTTGGATTTATTGTGGAAAAAATTGTACTCTGCGTCGGTTTTTAACAAATATCTTTGTCGTGGTTGTGTAAGGTTATAGTTATTTTGACTTTTTCGAGTTGATAATTAGTGCAGTGCGTTTTTTTAAATTTGTGTATGAATGTCAATAAAACGAAAGACATGAACCGTAGAATTCTCGCCATCCAAGCCAAGAAAAAGCGTCATAAACCTGAAAAGAAGAAGTTGAAGCCTCAAAATCAAGACTCCAAAAATTTTGGAATGAAAAGACACAGAGACAAGCCTCCGCTGAAAGGAAAATGTGAAGCAGATAATTCCTCATCCAATGAAACTTTGAAGGGAGAAGAGGATGATACTTATTATTGCACAGATGATGAGGAACAGGAGGATGCCTCTGATTATTGCAAAGGTGGTTATCATCCAGTAAAAATTGGTGATCTATTTCAGAATAGGTACCATGTCACTAGAAAACTAGGCTGGGGCCATTTCTCTACTGTCTGGCTGTGTTGGGATCTCATCGACAAACAATTTGTGGCTTTAAAAGTAGTTAAAAGTGCTGTACATTTTGCAGAAACTGCTTTAGATGAAATTAAATTATTGAGACGTGTACGTGAGTCTGATCCAAATGATCCAAAACGCAGTAAGGTTGTTCAACTGCTGAATGATTTCAAAATTAGTGGTGTCAACGGTTCGCACATGTGCATGGTTTTTGAAGTACTAGGACATAATCTTTTAAAATTAATTATCAAAAGTAATTATTGTGGCATTCCTCTACAAAATGTCAAGTGCATTATTAGACAAGTATTAGAAGGACTAGATTATCTACATACTAAATGTAAAATTATTCACACTGATATTAAACCTGAGAATGTTCTTTTGTGTGTCGATGAAAACTACATAAAGAAGTTAGCGTTCGAAGCTACCCTGTTACATTCAGCTGGTCTTAAGTTACCGATGTCATTGATTAGCACTGATCCCAAGCAATTTGATCCGGTCAGTGATGGAAAAATATCAAAGAATAAAAAGAAGAAGTTGAGGCGGAAGGCAAAGCGTCAGTTCGAATTACTAAAGAAACAAATGGCTCAAATCGATGAAGTAGAGAAAAGTAGGCAAAGTGTCCCTCCAGAGGATGATAAACCTGTGGTGGAAGATGATGAGGAGGAAGAAGAAGCAACAGCGGAATCGCCAAATCCCGATGACGCAGACGTTGCAGACGAGCAAATGCTAGTCGATAAACTTGTTGACACTTTGAACACACTCACTGATAGCAGTGATGGAGTAGCTTCATCTGACGATAATATGGTTGAAGCTGCTCAATCCACTTCTGAAGTCATTAGCATTGACAATCAAGCCAATCTAGATGAAGCGAGGAATCATGAAGCTTCAGCAACTGATCCAGTGAACAATCTATCCATGGACTTTAAGAAGAAGTATAGTGGGGATGAAGTGAATCCTGCTCGTATAGTTTGTGAAATGGAGGTGAAAATTGCCGATCTTGGTAATGCTTGTTGGGTTGATCATCACTTTTCAGAAGATATCCAAACGAGGCAGTATCGTTGTCTTGAAGTTCTTTTGGGTGCCGGTTACGGAACGTCTGCCGATATCTGGAGCGTTGCTTGCATGGCTTTTGAACTTGCTACTGGCGATTATCTTTTTGAACCCCATTCCGGAGAAAATTACACTCGTGATGAAGACCATTTAGCACATATTATTGAATTATTAGGTCCAATACCGTCCTATATCATCGACCGAGGACAGTATTCAACGCAATTTTTCAATCAATACTATATGTTGAAACACATCCAAGACTTAAAGCCTTGGAGTCTTTATCATGTCCTTGTTGAGAAATACCACTGGTCTCACCAAGAAGCCAAACTGTTTTCAGACTTTTTAGAGCCTATGCTAAATTACGACCCAGATAAGCGAGCATCCGCCAGCGATTGTCTAAATCATGAGTGGTTAAAGTACTGATTTTCTCATCAATAGGTATCATTTTAAATTTATTTAGTTGTAGTTGCGTGTTTTTTTCTATTATTTATCTACTTCTCATCGTTTGTCACAGCAAAGTAGTTTTCCAAATTAAACTCCATTCTCACTTTTCTTGACTTGATAAAACTTTCAAACACATCAATTACTTCCCTCATTTATTTTACTTCAACCTGATTTATTTTCTCTCTTTTTGTAATTCTCTAACCACTCGGATCATCGCGTTCATGCTGTCTGAAAAATCCTTCTTCCCTGACCCAAATATTCATGTATCCTCGCCAATTTGATCATTTCTTTCGCCGATTCATTTATACTTGTGTTCCATTTTCACTTCAGGCGTAGAATTTTAGTTTTTCGTTTTGTTCCCACCAGTCGAGTGTTTTTTAGCTTTTTTTATTGCTCCCAGTTTAATTTTTGTACATATAGTTTCCTTATTTCACAGAACTCTGTTCTTCTAAAAGTATCGGGGAAAGGAGTATTCTTTTAATTGCTTACATATCTATCATCTGTTGCCCATGATAATCTTAGCCCACAAATTTTGGCTGTGTCGAGTTGTTATAGTTGTATTTAATTTTGGGATTTTGTCAGATCAAAACCAGATTATGGACCGGCTCGTAGATCAGTGTTAATTGTAGATCTGATTCTGTCAGCTTCAAAGCATTTTGATGAACATTTTGTGAATTGAATTTCTTTGAAGGCAGGATTATTGTGGGGCGCATATTCTTATGTAGAAACATACCAACCCTCCAATTTATGATCAAATTCATCTAAAGGTTCAGTTCTGTGTTTATAATCAACGTGAATTATTGAAGGTAACGCTTGTTTCTAGAGTGTTCAGTTGTGATAATAGAATAAAGAATAAAATGAAGTAAATTATAATAAGTAGACGTAAATTTTTCATTTTCTACATTCTAACTTTTATTTATTTGTTACATTTTTATTTTGCGACGTTTGCCCTTTTTTCCAAGGCAAACATTTAATTTAAATTCAAAAGTACCAAAAAGTCTCTACAAATCTTCTGGATCAGTTTTGGAGCGATGTAATTCTTTTGTCACAGCACTTGTGCTTATCATCAATTTAACTAATTAGATTTGATTTGCCTTCACTGTATTTTAGAAAACGCTTTACTAAATTGTTGAAACTGTGTCAAGTTTAAGACTGAATTTCAATTGAAGTAGACTTGATTTAAAGAATGGACCATCGCTACATGAAGTGCATAGGATCAAAAATCATGAAAGATTGAAGGTATGTGCAGATTTTATGAGGAGATCAGATAGCTGTGGCCTCTGTTAGTTGTTAATATCTTTGACCATATTAGTTGACCTCAAGTTTCTAAACTGCAGAGCTACTTAATGACAATAGGTATGTGGTATGTCTAGCTACATAGCACCTCAGCTAGGAATGCGAACCAAAATTGAACCGCAAACCAAAATTGAATCCCAAACCATAAACCTGCTTTTAGGGGAATTTCAATTGAATTGAAAACTGAAAGTCAGGAGATTCTTTAACTGCTTATTGCCGAAGGGTATTTCTAAGTATCGTCAGATTTTTTGACGGCTGTGGGTGATGTAATCGTGGATTTTTATTGTTAATTGATTCGTTCATTGATTTTTTGCATTTTCCATTTAATTCCTTGTGAAATTGGTGGGACTTGCAAGTACCGCCAAGCCACAAAGGGTTGAACCGAAATTGAACCAGAAACTATAAAAGTCACAACAAAAACGGATTTATTTTTCTTTTTAATGACTTATTTGCATTTTGATTCAAAATTTCATCAGCTGATGCATCGCATCTATTTTTGCTGCTGTTATTCTGCTTTTGATGCCAACTGCTTTAAATGAGAAAATATTGTGATTTTTTTTTTAAAAGAAAGTTGAACTAGTACAATTTTGGTTTGGAATTTGAAGTGAAATACAACCAGTTTGTACCCTTGAACTGAGCCAAAAATCGGAGCTCTGGTAAAACAAACTGGTATTGAACTGAAAAAATTACATGATGCTTAGACCGGTCTAAAAATGGTTTGGAAAAATCAAATTGGTTCGCTTCCCTAACTTCAACTGCATATTCTTGCGTCTGTCAAAACTATCTATAACCATTGGTGTAGTCTTTCTTTTCAATACCCTTGAAATTATGACAAGCTCTCAACAACTTTTCAAAGCTTTTCTTTGGTCTTAAAAGGTCACTGGTTTCACCAAGATTATTTCTTTTGATTCCCTATCCCTCCTACAATCTTACTTCTAACATCATTCAATTCATAGCTGACTCTAAATTAAGTTGAAAATGCATTATATCAGGTGTCCCTAACAATGTTTTTCCTGTCTTGTAAAATCTGGAGAGATAGTTATTCTAAAAGATTTGTCTCGATGCTAGATTTAATACAAGTCCAATTGATGTTCTCCAATTAAAACTAACAATAAGAACCTTTTTAATTTTTTAGGGGAATTTTAAGATTGGTAAATGGAAACCCAATTGAACGACTTCTTGCAGAAAAGAATCTAATTTTCCGCGTCTGCAGAAAAGAATCAACTTTAAAGGAAACCCATTGCAGTTGGTTCCTTCCTGCAGACACGGATAAGTTTACGGTTTGAAAAGTTTGCTGAAAAGTGACACATTTCCGTGAAAGTAGAAAAGAACCAACTTCACTGGTAACCCATAGCTGTTGCCTGTTGGTTCCCTCCTGCAGACTTAAAAAAGTTTACGGTTTCAATATTTTCCGTGTCAGCAAATGAGAATCAACTACATAAGAAACCCGTAGAGGTTGGCTCTCTCCTGCCGACACGGAAAATTTGGTTCTCTTCTGCAGAAAGCCATCCAATTATAAAAGTAATGCAGGAAAACGGGTGAACTTAAAATTTTGATGAAAAGATTCCGGGTTTCTCCAAGTTGAACCTAAGAATTTGAAGATAGTGCATAGAATTGATCTTCAGAAAAAGTTGTAACTACTGTTTCATTTGGATTTCACAAATTTTAAACTTTTGTTTGTCCCATGTTTAATTGTAACGTTTACTTACGCATAAAAAGTTGTATAATCTCAGTTTGTGATTTTGGTTTGGCCATCGTTTAAATTAGCGGAGTGTCTCCTGTAGTTTAGTGAGTATTGTTCATGTACTCTTTCCAGGCACTGGCATTTTCCGCTAAAGGAAAAGAGCAGATTGGATCACCTACCTGGAAATTCTGATTAGCTAAAAAATACCTCCCATCAAACTGTATTACCTCTATCCTATCACTTTCATTTTTGATGATTTCGATTTTTGCAGTTTAATATTTTCCCTTTATCACTGAATTTGCAGAGGCAATATTTTCTCTGCTGTGATGTAGATGTAGTCATATTTTACTTGGTAACTGGGTTTGGTCAATGAATTACTGTGCATTCAAATGGGTGTCCGCCATCTTTGGCTTTGAATTTTGTGACCCGGTTACAGTTTTCGAGACCTCCCTACCCTGGTAAAAATCCTTATCAAAAATCATCAAAACAAATCTCAGCATGAGATTTAGAACCTGATTTCGTGTTGATCTCATGCTGAGATTTTTACTTTTCTGGATGATTATTGATGAGGATTTTTACCAGGGTAGCAAGGTAGGTTACGAATTTGTGACCCGGTCACAAAAATAACATTCTTAATCTGCACTATATTACATTTATTTACCTGCTATTAATATACCTACAAAACAACTGACAAATAATATATACATAATCATGCATATTATACAGTCATTAAGTGACCAAACTGTAACCGAACCTGGTCATCAAATAAAATTTCCTTCTTGCCTCCCTTTCGTTAAAACATCCCTTGTTTTTCTTTAAGGGGACTAGTAGACCGATATGTTACCCGTATAAAGACGAGACATATTTTGGTACACTTTTCTCAGGATTGTTTCGAGCTACAGCAATGGGGTTTTGCATACGTACTCCTTATTACATTCTGAAGACATGGAAGTAAAATTTTAATTTTTGCGCCACTTTTAAGTTCATTTTTTGAAAGCTCAAAAAGTTGTCCTATGTTATTTTCTGAGCTTTCAAATTTTTTTAAAAAAATTATCCAACTGCATAATGACCTAATTTTACTTCCATAGCTAAAGACTGAATTTATGAACAAATTAAAAAGTTAATTCGTGTAAATAACTTTATTAGTTTCTTAGAGAAGTGTACCGAAAGGTAAAAAAAAAAGTTTCGGGAAATTGAAGGAAATGAAAAAAAAAGTACTCACATTTACAGGTTTGTTTTTGGTTGTAGAGGGTCAGTCTGCGTTTTATCCATGATATTTAAAATGCATAAAAAAAAATTGAAGTATAACATATTAGACATCATTTTGTTCAGAAAAAAATGCTCTACAAGAAACAAATTAAACAAAAGAAACGTTTTTTTTTTTCAAAAAATAGGTCCACTAGTCCCCTTATGAGACAAGTGCCGCAGTTGCAGGGGTGCAAAATGTTCCAAAACTTCGGAAGTTTCACGCTATCCATGACTTATTTCCTCCCAGGATTTCAAAAAATGTCCTCACAAAAATTTGAAAAATATGACTTTTTTTTGCTTAGTTTTTCACATTTCAACACCTTATGTTTGCAAAATGACCAATATTTTTCCATTTTTTACACTATTTTCTTGGGAAATCCTTATTGCCATTATTTGAAAAAAAAAAAAAAAACAAAAAACAAAATTGGACAAATTTCCTCACTCTCCCAGATATTTCCTCACTTTCCCAGATATTTCCTCACTTTCACGCGATCCGGCACATTTTGCACCGCTGCGCAGTTGAATGTCACCGATGGCGACTTGCAAGACATTTTTTAAAAATGCTTGCTGTACGTGACGGTAACCGTACATGGTAGGATTGAATATTGTCGAATTATGAACTGCAATGGGGGGGGGGGGGGGGGGGGGGGGATAATACCTACTATCTAATTGATATAAGCACCAAAGCAAAAATAACTTTTCACCAAATGTTCTCTTGTAGTGCCCTAAAACCAGAAATAGTTTGATTCTGGTTTTTTTTAATTGAGGCAACTAAGATATCCAAAACGCTGCCTTATGTGTCACAGATTTTGAAGGCATTAAGTGCATTAAGTGCGCAAACATTAGTATCTTGTTGCATCTGTGAAGAGAGAACGTCTCTAGGTACTAGTTGGTAGATACAACAAGATGTTCTCTTATCATTTTTCTATATTCCTCTGTCACGTACCACACAAATTAACAAGTTTCTATTATCACCAATACACCCATGTCTTTGTACGGATTGTAAGAATAATAACTATCTCTTGGGTTCTAAATATTCTCTGTCATTATTTGCTACCTTGTGTAGTCATATAAAATTAGTATTTTCCTTAATTCATACCCATTGAATTTTGCGAAGAAGCTGCAGCTGTTGCTGGCCGTTTTCTTGTTCAAAACTCCACACTTATTTCTCGTAAATCTGTAGCGTGATATTCCTTCTGAGATATTCAAAATAGGGAATAATTTTATTTTTTTAGTTTTCGCTCTCAATATCTCTCATCCTTTTAGCATTAGATCAGTTCTAAATCAACATTGTCTCATCAGGTGTTTGTGATTAATTTTTATAAGTTATAATTAATCTGCTAAAAAAAAAAAAAAAAAAAAAAAACAAACTGTATTTTATGTGGAGAATTGTCAAGAGGAGTTAGCGGCAGTCTCTTATCTCATTAATGTACTTGCCGGCGGCTACTGATGCAGTAATTTTATCGAGATTTTCTCTTTTGCAAGCTTGACTAAATTTTATTGAACATTTACGTAATCAATAGACCAATCGTTAAGAATGTCTATGCAAGTGATGCTATTGCTCTTGAATTGTAAAACTTGGCTGTTGCTATGGTAATCATCGTTGAAGAGCCAGTTTTTAAAGCCATTTTTAAGGTGATTCTTCAGCGTTCAGTGCCGATTTCGGCTACCAGAGCGCTACTGTTGATTAATGTCAAATTACAGGCCGAAAGTAATTTATATTTAAGTATACAGAGTGTCAGTTACTAGAGAATCATCTGAAGAACGTCTCGGCTAAATATCTTGTCAATAACTTCAAAAGTAAGGCTGCAAGTACCAAAAAATAAAATATTGCATTTCAATACAAGAATTGATTTGTAATTTGCTTTTTTGGATACTTTCAGCCTAATTTTTGAAGTTATTGAAGAGGTATGTGGCAGAACCGTTCTTCAGATGATTATCTAGTAAGTGACACTCCGTTTTCTTAAAGATAAGTTACTTTCGGCCTGTAAACTGACAATAATAGAACGGTAGTGCTCTGGTGGCAGAAATCAGCTCTAAACGCTGAAGAATCACTGTAACAAAAACTTTAATAATGGTTACCATAGCAATTGCCAAGTTATACAATTTTCGACCAACAGCATCACTCAGAGGCAGTCTTAACGATCGGTTTATCGATTAAATAAATGACTGACCCCCGAGTCCTCTTCTTTCATTTGTATGCAGCCCGTATGTTTGTCAAATTTAGTCTGACTCAAGCACCACATTAGACACGTCTTTTTATTGCTGTCCATATGATTTTTATATTTTTAGGAACTGTCTCAATTTATCGATAAATTGCTGGCACTGTGGCAAGCTGAGTTTTTATTTTTCTCATTTTCTTTATGGGTGTCCATTTGTAGCCGCTGACTTTTTGTGGAGATTTATTTCTATGACCATTTTAGATCCTGATGATTCTTTGTAAGGAATTTATTACTTTATTTATTTAAATTGTTTTATTCACTTTCAACCCATACTTCAAGCCTTTTGTTATAACTGGTCTTTACGTTGAAGATATCAATGAAAATAAAATGAAAGAAAAGAGGGCGTGATGATAGGTCTTCGATTCAATTTTCATGTCAGGTACAATTTTGATCTATTGCCTATCTCCAGGCTCATTAATAATATATCAGTTCCTAGCATTGTAATCTCTGAGTTTCATTTCACAAGCGTATAATGTCAAAAGCGGCACATCATTTCCTGATTTGATTTACATTGGTCTGCTTCCCAAATCAGGAAGCACTCAAAGATTACAGCGCTACGGGACTGACCTGATGTTAATGTGCCTTGGTCTATCTGTTTAAGCTTTGATTTCTTTTGTCTAGATAAAGTTTTTTTTCTTTGAATTTATCAATGTTTCTTTTTTTTTTTTAATTTTATTTCAATTTTTTACATTTTTACTCCACACGCTTCACACGATTGCAACTTTTGAAATTTTTCCTGATAGATAACCTCTTTCAACAGTACTAAAGTACTTGTCCTGTATGAATTATTTTTTCTGTAATTGTTTTTTTTATACTACCAATCAAACGTAACTTTTTCTTTTGCTTTTGAATAAATTCTGGAAGGCAACAAGCAACGGCATTTTTTATTGTTTTAATTTATATCATCCCTTAAATTCTCAAATTTCTATTTCAAACAAGCGGGTTGATAATATGTGTAGATGGGGTGGCTTTAGTCGTGGTGCAACTTTTGTTTCAATCCAATTTACAAAATTCTCTCGAATTTTTTTCTCATGGTGTACTCAAATTTAGATGATGTATTTTGGACTCTGATGGAATTTCAGAAAAAACGTTTCAAGAAACTCGTAAGGTTATGAAAAAATTGCACTCATTTTGCTTCTTCAATTTTAAAATTTGTTTAATTTCAGTTTTGCGTCACAAGAGAAGATTGAACTTAATTCTCCCTTGCGTGAAGCCATATTGTAGACCAAAGATTATGCTTCCCCTGCCTCCTCTTAATTTTGTTTTCGTTATTTCTCTTATTCGCTTGTCTTAATGTTGTTGGGTACTGAGGGTATAAATCATTGGATTCAAAAGTTTATTAAGAGATCCAAACACTGCATTGCGCCCCCTTTAAAAATAGAATGCTTTCTCTTCTTATTGTAAATTGAAGTAGAAGTAGAGCTGGTTTCAGATGTGTAGGCGTATCTTGACTATAATTTTTGGCAAATTTTCAATTTTCATTCCTTCGAATCAAAACAAAAGTTGCCACAGATTTTGAACTTTTGATTTTAAAGCATTCCTCAATAAAAATCCAAGACTCAAATTCATTTTCATTTTGTAACATGAGAAATAATGTTGAAAAATTCCAAAGATAATCGGTCTAGGTGCGCCTACACTTCTGAAACGACCTCTAGGTGACTGCACTGGTTTCTGATAATTCCTCACCTGAAATTAATTTTACTAAACCAAAATCTTTTAACCAGTGTATGACGGTTCGAGAAATTCATTTCTGGTGTGGGGTTTAAGTTCTCTGAACAAATTGTAAAGAGACAATATTGGTTTAATTTGTTTTCCCCTATAGTAGATAGAGCTGAATAATTCTTCCCTCTGGAAGTATAATTTAATTTCCCTTCCCCAAATTAGAAGAAGAGTAGAACCATTTCAAGTATCGGGTTCTGACAAGTAGCTGTGTCTGCTTCCGAACTGCATCAGTAAGCGGTTGGTTAACGCAGAGTTTCGACTCATTGCAATTCAATCGCTCACCGATTGGCTTTGATGCAGTCCGAAAGCAGGCACCGCTACTTGTCAGAGCCAGATACTCAAAATGGTTCTGCACTTATAGTGTAATACCCTTATGATCCAAAAACAATGTGTGTTAGGTTTAGATCCTCCTCTTTAAATAACCGTTATGAGAATTGGTGGACCAAGCGCAGCCCAGCCATTTGAACTGCCTCTGGTTAGACTTTGATCACAACAAAATTCTCTCTCAAGTCAAGGAATCTTAGTCGTCCTTCCTTTTGATAGATGTCGGTCTTCGATGTCATCTGAACGTCATATTTTGCACTTTGTTTACATACTATGGGTGTGGCTTATTTTGGATGTAACTATAGGATACCATATGGTACCATGCCAAACATCGGCCAGATGTCATCCTACAGCATCACAGTGTCACCAAGTAATATTATAAACTATAGCCATTTTTATTTATACAGCTTTTTGACCCAAAAATAAGCAACTATAGCCATATCAAAAAGCTTAAAGCTGTAATTTTTTAAAGATGATCCAGCTTTTTATCAGAACACTAGCATGAAAGTACTAAGGGGTACTGCTGTGGGTCCTTTTTTTTCTGGTAACACAGCTGCATTATGCTCTTAAGAACGATGTCAAAGAATGCTAACGTTTTAAACGGACATCTACGCGTATTTCAGGGCTGAGACTTGGTTGATCGTGATTTCTGGGGGCACAGTCTAAAAAGACATCCATCAGATGACATCATAATCGGATATCTCTTAAAATAAAGGACAACTGTTATGCCTCTCGGACTTTTTTTTTTTCCTCCCCCGGTGAAATTCTGACAATAGTCAACTTAAAAATTGCAACTGGATTGCTAAGCTTTATTGTCAGCAATTTTTGATGCCAGCATCATGACGTCTTTTTGATAATCATATTTTGATAACTTTTTCCAGTTTTACTTGCTCGCAAGATTTGCTATTGATTGTATTCCTCCTTTTTTTTATTTGTTTATATGATTGATATGACTCATATTTTGTTTCCTTGACACTGTACTTAAACAAAATAGTTTTAACAGATATTGTCAATAACATGATGGATGAAAAAGAAAATAAAGGAATGTGAAACAAAGCAACTCTTAGCATTCCTTATTATGGTTCTTGGAAAAAATTTCTAAGACCAAAAATGTCCAAATAAATATGTCCAAGAAAATTCCAGCAACAGAATTTTTAATGTGTAAAAAGAGTCGAACATACTTTTTGTCCAACGTAAAGAACAGTTAACCACAATATGAGTACTGGTACTTGGGATTCGTAAATTTTATGAATCGAATTTTAACGGTAATCAGAATGGAATTTTAACAAATCAAGGATCATGTCTGTTCAATTTAATTATTCTAGACATGGGGCCATACTTGACTTGTTAAAAATCCACTCTGATTATCGTTGAAATACGATTCAAAAAATTTACAAATCCCGAGTACCGGTACTCATGGGACTGGAGTACCATCCCGTTGGCCCGATTCTGGTTACTGGCACTTGGTTACCAGTTATGCAACAGATTAAAGATTTATTCTACCATCGTTTGACTTAAATATTGACTTTTATTCTTTTGATTTTTCCAAATTAGATAAAATTACAAATCCATTTACATTCGTATAAACAAACGTAGACTTTGATAACAACAGCAAATTTAAGCAACTCGCATAAATTAAACAAGTTCTAAAATGAAATTGCAATGGACTATCAATAAAAAGTAATCGAACCGATTGAAAACAAATAAATGTAAATTTATAACTAACGGTTTGTGAAAATCACAAAAAAAAGTAACTGATTACACTATTATGTCTTGGGATACATAATTAATAAGTATTAATAAAGATAAATATTGACTTTGGACAAGCAGAGACAATACTGAATAAATTCTACATTTGAGAACAAAGAATGCTGCATTAATTATCTACACAGTTATTTCAAACAGTTAAAACGGTTCGCGAATAAACTTTAATACAAAGAACAATTAAAATCAACAAGTAAAGAGGAGATGAAGGTCATGTCATGACGAATAAATGAAATACCTAAATAAAATTCTACAGTTAAAAGGGATTTCTTGGTCAAAAAGATGAAAGGTTTATTTATGGTTGAAAATAAAAGTAGATTTCGGCCAAAAAGCCGCTTTATATTAAAATGGGGATCATGAATTTTAAAAAAGTTGATAAAATAATTTTTAAGGAGGTAAGTCAACCAGAGAACACTGTCGATGACAGCGATTTGAATTGAAACTTAATCTCGCATGCTGAGTGGTACTAGACTGAATATTTTTGATTCATCTTCTTTCATAACTTAAAAGATAAATTGCTACAAAAGCGAGGGAAATTGAGGAAGAAGGACCCATAAAACAAGAGGCGTGCTCTTCAGCTAAAAACTTCTATTGCTCACCATGCACTAATATCGGGGAGAGCGCACCCATTGTTTTATGAGTCATTTTTTTCAAAAACATTGATAATGAAACAATGATTTCATACCATGGTTTCATAAAGGCTTCAATTATGAAAAATTTCTAGGGCTCTAATTCTTTCCCGGATAAAGGAAACAAGCTATAAAAATTGAGGGACCTTCTGCAATGTAATTTTGAAGACAAGGCAGTACTAAGGAGGCAGCCATGATGGAGATACCTTAAGGTGATTCTTCAGTGTTTAGTGCCGATTTCTGCCGCCAGAGCGCTACCATCCGATTAATGTAAAATTAAAGGCCGAAAGTCATTAATATTTAAGAGAACAGAAGGTCAGATACTAGCTAACCATCTGAAGAACGTCTCTACAGAATATCTTGTCAATAACTTCAAAAATAAGGCTGAAAGTACCAAAAAATGGAATATCGCAAATCGATTCTTGTATCGAAATGGGATATTTTATTTTTTGGTACTTTCAGCCTCATTATTGAAGTTATTGACAAGATATTTTTCAGAGACTTTCTTCGGATGATAATCTAGTAACTGACTTTTCGTTTTCTTAATAATAAATCACTTTCGGCCTGTATCGAAGGATAACGCTCAGGTGGCAGAAATTGGCACTAAACACTGATGAATCACCTTAAAGACATTGTTCACAGGCTCAGTTTGTTTGCCTTTCATTATTTAACCTTATATTAAAAGTTGGGACAGATCCGTTGGACAATGGTTTGAAATGAAGGTAAAAGTGTCCTGAAATGGCTATCAGGACGCAGAAAACAAAGACTTTGCTGAGAAAAGGGCATAAAAGAAAATGTATGATTTTAAAAAAATGCATTTGAAAGTTTCGAAGTGGTTTTTAGACACTTCAAAGTAGGAAATAAATAAAACCAAGATTTAGTTTTATTGATTTCCTTCTTTAAAATATCGAAAAACCACTCGGTCAATTTCAAACACATTCTTCTTAAAAACATTAATTTTCTTGAACGCCCTTCTCTCAGCGAGGTCTTCAATGGATTTTATAATTAATTTTGAAAGGATCAGCAACATAAAGAAACGGACACATAACGGATACAAGCAAAAAAAAAATTCACCAGGATAGTTTGTACATACCTACATTCTGTGTCTAGATAGCCATTCTAAAACACCTGCACTTTCATTCAAAATTAGTTCTAAATGAATGAATTAAAATTTCTTACTTCAGGTTAAAAAACAAGAGGCAAACAAACCTGTCCATGCTGCCTCACATGGGGACAAGACTCAAAACATAGTTTTGCCCTCTATACTTAAAGTTTGTTGTATAAATGGGAACGTCTTAGCTAGGCTACAGATAAAATTTAAAAAAACAATTAAATAGAGGCTAGTACTACAGACTTAGCAGGTCAGTTTATGAAAGAAAAAGAGAAAGAGATGAATTCAAATTACAAGTCCCAGGATTCAAATTTGGAGGTAGGGGGGAGTTTCCTGAAACAGCTCTAAAATTTACCATGTCGATCCTAAAGAAAATTCCACAAAAACTAAAATTTTAGCAATTACTTCTATAAGAGTCCAGATAACAAGCTGCTTTTTCCACCAAATTACTCAATTTGTCATGTCCTTCCCAACAAGATATCACAAGATAAGGTTTGATGATGTTATAAAATAGGTCCTCCTCTTTGGGGAGCCTTTGTTCAATTTTAGAGCTTCATCAAATTTTATCGAAAGATACCTAGAGGGAAAGGGCATGAAAAATGAATAATTTAGTAGAGAAAGCAGCTCAATATCTGGACTCATAAAAAGGCTATTGTTATGATTTTAATTTTTATGAAATTTTCATAGGATTGACATGATAAAGGTTTAGACCTCTTTTGGCAAACTGTCTCCTTCTCCAAAACTTTTTGGATTGTTTATCTCTTTATCAGAAGGACCAAAGTAATAGACCCGTTAAGAGCAAATGTGCATCCTGTATATGAAGAAAATAACTGTATCCAAACAAGCGTCCTGTCTCACTCGCTCTCACACGGTTTTCCATCGGACCCAAATTTTCAAATGCAAATTCGTGCTGGTAAACAAGTGCTCCCAGATTTTATTACACCTGTGGATTCCACGTATGTACCTTAGAGTGTAATTGCATTTCAACAACATTTTCGAAAATCACCCACTAATTCAATTTTGAAACATCACGCACTAATTTACAATCACAGTACAATGAAGAAAGTCCAACCTTTTGTACTTGTCTCACTCACAGTTTCTTATAGGCACAAAATTCTAGGACATGAGCTCATCAGTACCATCACACAACGTGTTATACCTCGAGCAAGCTTCGATACGAAGAGAGGTTAGGATGATTGAGAGTCATGGCAGTGATGCGCCCACAAGAGACCTCAGTAAGACAAGGACAAAACAAATGACATCGTTCGGTATAATCGTGATTGTAAATTCACTTGTGATCATTCATGAATTATGTCGGAAAGATACTTGAAGCTCCGTGGAATATTGTGGTTCAATAAAATTTGAGAATCCTGGTTGTTAACTAGCATAAATTCGCATTCGAAAATGCGGATCTGCTATCTCTCCAAATTCTCTCCGAGAGAGTGGGTGAGATAGAGCATTTGTTTGGATACAGTTTTGGTTGTGACATCACTTAACAGGTCAATGGGAAATGCGATGGTGAGCAGGTTCAAACAGCGCAGGTTTTTTTGAAACACCCTACTAAGGATATGCATTTCAATTTGCTTTCCCATCATTCAACTTATTTTCACTCAATCACAAGAAAACTAAGCAAGAGTATTACTTTTCAACTAGCCAACCTATTAGCAAAAACAATGATGTCAAGTACTGTAAAAGGTGCAAAAAGGGGGAGAGAGAGAAAAAAAAAGGAGGATTTAGGGGGATGTCATGAGAAACAGTAAGTTGATCACAGTCTTAAATTTAAAATTACACTAAGTCATCGTTAGGGCGAGAAGTAAAGTTATATTTGAAATGTGAATGGCTATCAGGTTTAACAATTGAATTGTTAATTAAACTCTGGATCAACCAAACGACAGAAACGCATTTTACATCTTTCTTCTCTAGGATACGCGCCGGACAGGATTCGTCTGCTATGGCGTACACAGGAGAATCACTAGTGCCGACTTCTGCATAACCTCTTTTCACTTGTGCTCCAGCAATTTCCAAAATTGCAGTCCAGAAATTCACACAATTTTCCTTGGTATCTTTATCAAAAAGGACGAGGACCCACTTACTTTTTAGTATTTTAGGCCGTCCGCTATCATCAGTTTTGTCGTCTACTTTTCGTTTGGCCACATCCCTATACTTGTACGAGCGTGCTGAATAAGACCAACCATTTGGTAAATAGTTCTTGCTTTCCACGATTTCACTGAACGGTTTGTTGTTGATGCAGCAGCTGATTATATCATCTTGCGTATATGCTCTGATTCCTTCGGCTAAAGCGTAAATGTACGTGCAGGTTAAACTTGGTTTGTTACTAATCAGAATGCACTTTGGTAGATCATTGAACGGAACATCCGTTATGTTTGAGTAAACAACACCACCTCCAACTCTGATCTGAGCGGCCAGTCTTGATCGTGAGAAAGGATATGAACTTTCCGGAAAATCATCAGATCTTGAGGCATCAGTTTCCGTTCCGGATGACGAAGAAGCATGAGATTTGCAAACGACATCATCAGTATACGACAGAACAAACACAAAACCGGCGAAGAGATTGCTACCTTTCATCGGAATGGGACCAAATTGATCGATCACTTCTTGATCGTCATTCAACGGCGTGACATTCTTTTGTTTGAGCATGTTGAAATTTTCAAGGGGATCATCAAATTTTTCGAGATGAACTTCTCGTATTCCGTCACCTGTCAGGTCTAGGTTGTAGTGCTTGAAATCAAAATCCGAGTCGCTGGACCAGGATTTAAATTCGGCTGCCTTGGTATGTGCGGCGGATTTTCTTCCATTCCTCGGTTCGCTTGTGCTGGCTTTGCATTCCATCGACTTGAACAATTTTCTAGAGGATTTCCCAGTCTTTGGAGTAGACATGCAAGATGTTACAATGCTCTGACGTGGAGTGCGATTTCTTTTCGTGCTCCGACAATTATCCAAATCAATCGAGCTTAAGTTTGTGGCAGGCGTTGGATTGTTTAATTTCAATAGCTCTTTCCTTTGTTGCTCTCCTATGACTATTGATTCAATCGGATAATTCTTACACTCGTTCTGAACTTTGACAACAAACGGAGCTACAACGTTCGAAGATACAATCGAATCTAACTCTCCGACAACATTCTCTGGAAGAACTTTGATTCTAGCTCCTGGGCACAGCAGACTTAAAGGTAACAACTTGTTCTTGCTGAGAAGCTTTTCGTCTCCAGTATCAAGGAACGCGACTGTATACTTATCATCGAGGCTATTTAGAATTCGGCAAGGGTAATAGTGGTTACGCCAGAAACCAAACACAATCGATTGGTTGAGGAAATCATTGTGTTTTTGACAGGAGCTCATGACTTCTTGGTGACTGACAGCTAGAGTTGAGGATCTTGCATCTCCTGATTGCGAATTTGAACCTTCGGAATTATCTCTGGAAGATGATGAGATGATCGGGCTGCTAATATCGGGCGTTTTTAATCGACTTGAGGAATTGGTAGATATGTTTTCAGTTTTTCCATTTGAAGTACCATTTAAGCTGGATGGGGATAAAAACTGAGGTAAAGGAAATTCAAACTTACAAGAGCAGCATTTTACTGCAACACTTTCAAATCGTACCAAGGGGCTGCGTTTGATATTACCGAGTAACATTTTATTTCCGTTAACTAGAGGTAATCGCCTCCTTCTGTCAGATTTCCCTTGGCCTGAGTAACGGTCACCACTGCTATCAGTGCTTAGTGGTAAAATTGGATGCCTCCCTTTCAGATTAAATGGACCCGGTACACTGCAAAGACTGGAGCTCCCGGAGGAAACATCACCCAAGGCTCCAGAAGAGAGGGATGAGCAGGAAAGTTGATTTTCTTTGGCTTCCTCTTCCGAAGTATACGCAAATTCTACAAGCTCACGTCCAACAAGTTTATTGGTTTCGATACAGAAAATTTCTTTGATGACTGCTCTGAATGGTCCAGAACTGCGCGTAAACATTTTTGTCACTGTTTTGGATTCATTTTCCAGTTTGACATTTTTGGATAAAGTTGATGACAGGTTTTTGTGCGAGTCGTACGAGAAGTCATCATAATTGTGTGATGCCCAACTAGTGCCAATTTTCTGACACACCGAGTCTGACAATTCATCTGTTGAGTTGATGGCACCGTTTGAGGAGGGTAAATTTTCTTTCTTTGGGCCTTCAACATCTGTAAGCTCTTTGACTTGTGACCCAGACTGAGTAAAATGAAGGGTAAAATCCGATTCACCCGTCGGTGGAGGTGGCTCCATCAAGGAATTTGATCCATCAGATTCTAACTGAGCGGTACCTTGTGAAAGTTTGCTGGGAGACGAGTCTGTCGGGACTGCTATGGGGTCTTGAATTTCTGCTTTTTTGGGAATGATCTCAACGGAAGAATCAGGGTCCAGCTTGACTCTTTTCGGAGCAGGAGAACCACTGTCAGAAGAAGAGGAATCTCTAAGGCGTGGAGTTGATGAGGAGAAGGCTGCAATATCAATCTGACTCAGGCGTTTGGATCTGGAGGGGGGGAAAAAACAGCAAAAGTTTAATTTGATTTACATGATACGGTGTGTACTATGGTGAGTCTTACACAGCTCTTCGTACACGACCAAACAAGCAATCGATGAGGTCACCTGAATTCTCGCCAGGTTCTTGCCCATTCCACAACAACAACAAATAACAATTGGGTGATTCCAGCCACCAAATGCGTAATTTAATCTGTAAAATCTTGTTGATTTTGGCAGTTATAGTCATGAAATGAAGCAGTTGCAAGGGTCTGAAATGTTATGTTTTTTACCAAGAAAATAAAAGTACTTTATGAGCTGAGAACAAAGATGTCTTCGGTTTCTAATTAAGTCCCATTGTTCCGGAGATGAGATTTTGGTCCAAAATACATTGTTTTAAACGGGCATTCCGCGTAGTGACGTCACTACGTACACAAATTTTACGTCACTACGTACACAAATTTTTACAACTTTACTCGTGTGTATCTCCAAAACCGAGACACTTAGGAAAAACCCAAAGACACCAATGTTCTCAGCTCATCAAGTACAATCAATTTCTTTATAAAAAACACAAAATGTCAGACTCTTGCAACTAACCCATTAAGCATAACTAAGCATTTTATAAAACAAAGAATTCGTAATCACCAACAGGTCGCATTGTTTGTTTCAATAGCCTAAATTTCCATTAAAAAATGCGCTAATGGGGAAAATACATTCAATCAGAGTTTGTTGGGAGCCAGAGGTCCTCGGAGGGCAATCCATACTATGTATCGCTGTGCTGAAACAGTCTATAGTAGTCCTCAAACATTTTTTTGTCTCTTCAGAGTTGTATCTTCAGAGCTTCATGGTCAAGAAAACACCAAAGCACATTTTTGTTCTCAGCTCATCAAGTGATTATATTCATTCGATGATCAACAAAAAAATTTAGATCAAATAATATTATTTGATCACACTCCAAACCAAAGTTAGAGCTCGTTTCAGAAGTGTAGGCGGACCTAGACCGATAATCTTTGGAATTTGTCAACATTATTTCTAATATTACTCGATGAAAATGAATAAAAATGAAATTGAGGGTTCACTTTTCAATGAGGAAAACTTTAAACACAAAAGAATAAAGTCAGGGGCAAATTCGATATTAATTTGAAGGAATAAAAGTTGAAAATTCGCCAAAGATTATGGTTTTGGTCCGCCTACACTTCTGAAACGAGCTCTAGTTAGAAGGATTCCATTCAAGGATTTAAAACAAGGAATCACTTACCCTTGATTGCCGGATGATGTGGAAATGAACAATTCTTGACTGTGGATAATTGCTAAAAAGATGGGCCATGAAACAGACAGAAGGATACAGGGATAAAATTAAAGAACGGATTCTAACAAATTTTAAGCATAAAATGCATAATGAGTGAAGCTATAATTTAGTGCGCTTGAAAGGATGCACTTAGGAGTATATACCCCAAAAACCTGGTCAAAAATATCTGCGTATTTTTTAATGTTTTAAAATCAATATTGGTTAATTTTCCGATTTAAACTAGGAACTCCGATTCTACGGTTCATGAATGGAAAAGGCGTAAAAAATGAGGCATTTTGGCGCAAACTAGAGGTCAATATCGTATTTAGTTGCCAAGTAATTGAAGCTTGTAATAGAAGAAAGGCTTGACTTCAAAGAGTTGCTGGATAAAAATGTGCAACATGGTGCAAGTTTTTACTGTGGAAACTATCTCTGAAGAAGGTCTACAACTCCCTTTCAACGGTTTTACTGGGTTTTGCCCGGAATGTATTCAAAATTACAATTCTATCAAGTGCTTGAAATTAGAGAGATTTTTTTTTACTTTGGTTTATAATGAGCCATAGAACGGTCTTGCATGGGGTAAAAAAATTCTGGCATGAAGTGCATACCTCCAAAAACATCATCCAAAACTGCCGAAATGATTGGATGCACCAACACTTGTCCGTGATAGCTAATGTATACTTATCAATAATAAAGCAATGAGAATTGATAGTAGATCAACGTTGGGGTTCTCACACATCCATTACGCAATGGGGTGGTGACTAATAACTAAAAAACCAAAATTTTTTTTTCTAGATGAAATTTTCATTTTGGGTTTTTGGGGCAAATACACTACATGCAATGTTTCCAAGAAACAAAAAAAAATGTAGTAGTAGTAGTAAAGTCCAGCCGCCCAAACCTTGCGTTCGTTATAAAAAAAAAAAAAAAAAAAAAGTTGGCCATCAACCAAATACAGTTTCGAAAGCTAAGGAGATGAAATGACTTTTCAGTGCAATTACACATCGATTTCTACTATATTTTTTGACAGGCGATTTAACAAATTTAAAGGTAAGACAAACTTTGGCCAGCAGCCGTTCAAATACTGTGGCAGACAAGGATCTCTCATCTACATTAAAAATTGTCATTTGTTGTGATCTTTCAAAGGAGTACTTGGTTGGGGGGTGTTTAATCAATTTTTTATTTTGAAAAAATTAGTCTTTCACTTAAACGATGCTTTGGAGAAATAATGTCAAATTTAAAAAAAAAAACAATAGAAACCCTAAACATAATTTGACCTGAGGGTCAAATTATGCTACAATTAATGACAGCAAAGATAAAGACTCACGTTTTACATCATCACTGGTCGGAGTGAGGTTGCTGGTTTCAGTAGGATCAAACTCCAGCGAATCTTTCAGCAAAGACAGGTTGGATATTTTTGAATAGGTATCATCCGATCCAGTCAAGGAGATTGTATCCTGGGAGGCGGTGAAGAATGATTTGTCATCAGTGCTGACATTTGATGTGTGAAGGCTAGTGCGAGACAGTGGAACTGTAAACTTTCCTTCATCTGATGATGAGGTAATGTTGTGCGTCTGAGGTTGGGACTCCTCGTCTGTTTTGAGTTCAAACGGACTTCCATCGGAGTCAGGTTGGGATCTGAAAAGTCATATAAATGATTAGTGAGCCTCATGCAATACTGTCTACAATCATATCAAGTTACTTTTTTGAGGTTAGGGTCATTGTGGTACGGATCTATTAGTATTCTTTAGGGAATCAAGGGTAAAACTGTGATGATGGAATTTGAACCCTATTTGTCTGTTCTTAAACATTTTCTAACAGCGTGAAAAGTTTATTGGTGTCCTAATAAGAGCACGTTGAAACTTTTTAGAAATAAATATCATTTAATGGGTCTGTTGCGTACTTTTGCTATAACAATTGACCAACAACACCTTGGTTCTTACAGCCACACTCTGAATTTCGTGAAGCTAAAAAAATTGATCAAGCAGCTTTTGACTTTTTAGGCGCCCCCCCCCCCCACATAAAATCTTGGGTGCGCCAATGCTCTCGAATGATATCAAAGATTAAACGGTGAAAGTGAATCACAACAAATTCCTGTATCGGACAGTAAACGAATGAAAAAGAGGAGGGGAGATCTTGGGGTCTACCCCAGCATTGGGGAGGTCTGAGGGTCTCCCTGATGAGATTTGTTGTAATAGAGAGTTAAAAGGGTGTTCCCTGCAGTTTATCAAAATTGCACAGATGATAAGAAAAATCAGACCATACCCGCTCAATTTGAAACATGTATCTTGAGATTCTTGCGAAAACTTTTCAGCCTCTTTGTCATCTGGCGAACTCATTTTTGTCTCCTCAACTACCTAAAAGGAAAAAGAAAAAAGAAAGTTTGAGCGGCTGCAGGTAGCATTAAGAAAAAAGATGGTAGGTAAAATATTTATGAGCTTGCAGGAAACATATCGCCTTGATGAAAGCTGATGAAAAATAAGTGGAAAACCTACAAAGCTATAAATCAATCTGGAGCTCGTTTACTTTTGACGAGCAAGTCATCCGTACTTTAAAACTATTTATCTGCATCAAGAAAAGTGAGAACAGTGTTGATCTAAATACGAGTGATCATAATAAAAATATTCCTATGAGCTGCTTCGAACATCAGACGGCCAATCAGAGCCAAGAAGCAAAGTCACAAGGTTTGAGATCTAAACAACGTGGTGCGTCAACACTGACTGATGGCAGTTAACAGTTTTTTCATAGTACCATACCCATAGTCTTTTAGTAATCTTAGGTTTTAACTTCTTGTCTTGCCAAGGCATACTGCATGGTGACACTTTTAAAACAAAAATGACCTTCCTTGAGTTTTTGAGAGGCAAAAAAACAGTTAGAGTGGAATTAATATTCCATCAGTAAACAATACACAAGCAGCTAAGGCACCAGGTTGTTACGACCAAGATTTATTGATACCAGGTCAGTTCCGTGGGCGGTCCATGACTCTGTCTTCTTCACCATTGTATTCTGCATAACAGCAGTTGATTCCGCCAAGAGAATCACAATAGGGGTGTGATGCTCAGTACCGGGGCAACTTTAGAACAGAACGCTTGCGCCCCGCCTGATTCCTACCGGAATGGCCTAGTATTCGTACCATGGTATAGTTTTCCTCCATCTCTCCTTCCATCTTGCGTACAGCTAGAATGTCTAGATATGGTTTGATTGGTCAATCCTACATGCTTCAGCAACTGATTACATACCATTAAGTCAAGGAAGCTAATCAAGTTGTGTCGTAATATTACAGCATCTTAGGAGGGTCAGCCAAATCGAGTCCATCGATTGTTATCTATACTCCACTACGTCCTCAGTCAACTAAAAGACTCATCCATTAGCACCATCCAAGTTGTTAAGACATCTTGGCGTCCGAGCGGGACAACTTTGAGGAGCCACAATTGAAGTATCGGGTTCTGAAAGGTTGCGTTGAGCAACCAAAAATGCATGGAACTTATCCGTGAGCAGTTAAGTTGCAAAGAGTTTAGACTCATGATAATCAACCACTCACTGATGTGTTTTGATGTATTGCAGCGTAGGCACCGCTACCTGTCAGAACCAGGACTCAAAATGCGTCTGGACTCAATCAAATTTAATTGGCTCACTTTCGTGAAACGACATATTACCATCTTGACTGGAGTAGCTTGCTTGACTGTACGTTATCAGCTCTCTGACCCAACTCTACAGATAAGCCGCTGTTCTAGACATATTTGGATACAGGAATTTGTCTTTCGCTCTCTCTTCCCATTTGAACGCAAGCATTAGAAAAGGATATCAGAAAAGGCCATCACATGACTTTAGCTCCTATCTCTGTCCTCTTCTAACGCACATGTTCAACAAGGAGGTGAGAGTAACAGACAATCTCCTGGATCTGCCTATGGTTCTAAAAGGTAAACGTTTATGGTAGCTCGTGTTCTTCTCAACTACTTACACCTGAAGAGTGGGGTAAAAGTTCCATAATAAGAAGGGAATTCAGGTTAGCCTGCCAATAAGGTGCTATCACGTGTACTGTGCTGATATATTACACAAATAGCCACAAGTATTCAGGATTAACCACTGAGAGAAGGGGTTACAGCGTAAGTTCATGGATGGTCTGGCACAGACATGGATCGCACGAACACTTTACGAATAGAAAAAGAGGAGGAAGTTGGAACTAGATAAGTACCGGGGAAATATGATAAAGACGCCGATTTAACTAATTAAAAATTGAAACAGATGACGAGGAGAGAAAAGTAAAGGCACAGTGATACAGATACATCTTAGTGCGAGTCAGCATAACAGTTCCTATACTTACGAGTGCATAGTACGAAGAGAATGAAGCTAGATTTTTAAAGATGAGTGAAATCAAATGCCAGTATGAATGATGGATAGCTTAAAATAACAGAAATCCTAGCAGTCACCACACAAAAAAGTACATCACGTCCTCAAAACAAATTGATTTTACGAATTTACGACACATGGAAGAGGAAGAACAAAATACCGGCAGTTCGATATATCGGTTCTCGAGTCGAGCTATCGACAGAATTTGATCTTGATCTTGAATCTTCATTGATGAAGTTCAAGATAAAAGAAAAAGCAATTTTTGTGGAAAACAAAAAGAGGCAATGATTATCATGTCTCCGTCAAAAAAAAATTAAAAATATCAGCAAAGCAGAGCAGATATAATTTCTAAATAGAGTCTGGGAACAATAAACGATATATCGAGCTATCGAGCGATAACAGTTTGAACAACCGGAACAAGAACAACCACGGTCTAGTTTTCAAGTTGTCATTTTCCTTTCCTTCCTGCTGGGTGGGTTTTAGGTTGTACAATTTTTTGTTGGGACAGAAAACAAAATTTATCCAGTTTTCAGCAACTAAAGTTGCTGAGAGCAATAATTCTTTTAAGTCTAAAACTTAAGAAGAAAATAATCAGTTCATAAATAAATGATTTCATTAAAGATTTTAAGGCTGAGGGATGATCTTTTTGCTCTCTGACTTCGACATCACTGATTTGAGAAAAATAATAACAAAAAAAAAAGTCTTGTCATACAACAGCTGATGAGATAACTCTTATAATTTTGAAAAGTAAATAAATTTCCACTAAAAACTTTAGATTACCGATAATAGTCATTTTGTGCAATTTGTCCTGTCTCCTGCTAGTTCCGCAGAATCTATTATAACCAGCAAATTTCCCAAGTGATTCAACCGTGAATTTTGGATTGAATCTGTCAGTCTCAGGAGTAAGTAGGTATACAAGTGTTTGTTTAACTTCGGAAATTTCCTTGAACCAGAAGTGTAAGAGCACCTATTACTATTGCCTTTGTAATATTTAGGTATTTACCAACTACTCGCATTATTTTACAGTCTGAAGTGTCTCCCTTCATTGACTACTACGTCTAACCTCAAATGAAGGCTTAGCCTGTCTTTCTTTATCTTTACCACTTTGTCTCTTGTCTCTGGAACTATTGCAAAGCAACGTTTATTAATAGAGGTCGTTTCAGAAGTGCAGGCCGCTAACAGCTCTTTGTTTACATACCCAGTTGGCCGGTTGTGCGCCTATCAAGCAGGCAGGGCAATGGCGCAGGGGTTAGCGGGGACGGTACTCCAGAACTTCGGCTTGGCGGCGCTGTCCAATGGAAGAGAATATCTCAGTCCGCGCCTTTAAACCAAGAGCTGTCAGCGGCCAGCACTTCTGAAATGAGCTCCATCAGGTAAGAAGCCCTGTAATCTTGTAGTGCTTTCTGAATTAAGAAGACAAATTTAAACCAAATGGGAGGGGGAGGGGCTTAAACTTATTCAAATAAATGATGGCAGCTCTTGCATCGTGTGTATGGAGTAGAGCTCAAGGATTTCAACGCTAATAAACTGACCTGTTATTAAAGGACCTTGACAGTTAAGTTATGCAATGGATTTTCCTTTGTTCCATTGCTTCTATGGTTTCAACTGTGTAGACTGTCAATGTTCCCTCAAAATGTGTTTAAATTGTTTGAGTTTTATCAATATTTTCCTACATAGATCATTTTGTGTCAACAGACGCTCACATATGAGACTGAAAAGCTGTTTCTCCCTACTGTGGAAACATTAATATGTCAAATGGTGGCTCCGAACCATCAGATAAACATGATTTCTCTAATATGGATGGAGTTCCCGTTAAAATTAGCGAAAACTACAAACCGCCTAAGAAGATAACACCCTTAGGACCGCCGAGAGTGAATCCTGATTCTGCTCCTGAAGAGGTTAGTTTCATTGATGTATTACTTTACACTCCTTCTTGATTAAACATTTGAGCAACCAGGGGTGTGAAAAACCATCGCTCTAGCGATCCCGTGAGGAAATTTTTGGGCATCAGAGGAAATTTGCACGGCAAAAACATTTTTCCAGAAAATGGTCCCAAAAGTTTGTAAGTATCAGTCATTTCGAGGATATACGGAGTTGAATTAAGAAAAAAAAAAAAATTCATCGTTCTTCAAAGTTTTGTGAGGAAATTTGTCAAAAATCCTGTGAGGAAAAAATTCCGGAGTATATGGAACCTCCAGCGTTTTACACTGCTGTGAGAGACTGTTTCAGAAAAATTTTAAATTTTGTTAAATTATACCCCTACCTTACTCTGCCACATAAGTTTCTTTTTGCAGAGTTTTTTTTTCCAATCTGTTAAAGTATTTTTTGAATAAATAGATTATCTTTTCTTGTCTGTAATGAAAATTGGAACCTCTCTATTTTCCTCTATTTTTCTTTTTTTTTTCAGTATGATTTTACTTTAGAGAATAACATTGTGAGTAAAATTGGAGTCTGGAGGCAGATTCGGCGACTTAACGTGGAAGATAGGAGAAAAAGGATAGCGGAGTACCGTGAGATGATGGCAAAACTTATGTCACCTCCACCGGTCAACACCCAAGACTCTTCAACCTCTCTGGGAGCAGCTGCGTATCCGGTCGTGAGTTACGATCATCCTGTTTCCTCCTCCTCGTCCTCTCATCATGACTCCAGTGAAATAAATTCCCATATCTTAACTCCCGTCCCTATATCATCTCCGATTAAGGAGACAAACAGTGTAGCACGCAAATTTAACTTCTCTGATTTTGAGTCAGATACATCTAGTCCTTTCGATAATATGGAACTGAAAACAATCAATGATCTAGAGGAACTTGCTCAATGTTTACAGACACAGGTTAGCGTGGGTGCTGAGTCAACACCTGGAGTAATGTCTAATCCAAACGGTAGTAATGAAGAGTCGAATAGTTATTTAGCGTATAATAGTAATCACTCTTTCAATAATAGTCTGGCTTACAATAATGCTCAGCATCGCTTCGCGACAAACTGTGATATCCAAGCCTTTAGACAAATGAATACTCTCCCAATGACAATGCATTCCTCGTTGCTGCCAACATCACAGCCAACATATATAGTGAATCAGTTCGATTGTTATAACAATATTCCCCCAGTCAGTCATCCCCCAAATCCAAATCCTTTTCCTCCTCCTCCTTCTGTGCGTCCTCTCGTTTCTTATCCAAATTCCTGTGTTGCTCAGGACGCTGCGCCGAAACCTGCTCACTCGGTCCCAGATATTGTTCTACAGTTGCAAGGTGTTCTGAAAGACAAAAGAGCCGCTGAAAGTAGAAAAAAAGATATCCAATCGACATCCGTTCCGAAAACAATCAAGGTAACCATCATTTCAACCATTCAATCATTCCGGTCAAATCAGATATTCTGATTATATAAATCACTGAAGGCTAACTTTTTCATGGAACATAATGGAACTCTACCTTCATTTACCGTTGTTAACCAGCATGGTTTGAGTGTTCTATTGGATTACCCTAACCACTCTGACGAGTTGGTTCACCAATCGCGGTTACTTGTGGTTCACTGAAACATAACCTCAAATCTGTCAATTTCACTCGAATCTTGAGTTCCTTGACATATTTGATAATTTAAATGTGATTCCGTAGACTGAGAAAAGATCAAAGATGCGAGTATTTTCGTGCCTTATAGTGTACTGAACTGAGCAGTGCAATATTTTGGTTAACTGGAGGAATCATCGGTGAATTGAAAAATACCATCAAATATACATATATATACTCAAAATGGTAGCTCAGGGATGTTGTGCTTGTGACCCCGGCTCCTGTCCTCCTGGGCCTAGGAGATCGAGAAATAGAAAACCTTATGAAAAGGAGTCTCTCCAAAAGTAAAATGGCAAATTTGTCAGCGTTGTTAAAAATCCACAATTTCATTTTCTTACTTTCCCCTCAGAGTTAAAAAAAATAATAATCACAGTTGCATCCTTGTCAAAACGCGGTGTGAGTGGGATGGTTTTGTGACCTATTCATTGCCATAGTGGAAATGCGCCTCCACATCGTGGAATCCACAACGTCAAAAACCCGAAAGGGTCTTGAACAAAAGCGGTACCTCATGCGAAGTGTCTTTTGCCTGTCGTTACTAAGCCTGCGTTGAGCTCTGCACTATACCATTAAAACAGTCCGTCACCAAAAAGGACTCAAGCTAAGGTTGAGAGTAGAGACTGCGACCTCCAGCTCCACCCCCCTCTCACCCCGTGCTTCCGAACAAATTTGGGTCTGATAGCCTCCCATGTAAATTTTTTGAAAATTCAATAATTTTGTCACTATGGGGTGGTATTCAGGATTTCCCTTAAAAAAATTTGAAGTTTCTAGCTAGTCGGGAAGTGCCCAAAAAACCGTGATATGGAAAACCGGACAGACAGACACGCCAGGGATTTTATATATATGGATAAGCCATCAGCTATGGTCTTAAGGAGATTTCTTAGGGACCTGTTTAGAGACTTTCAAATCCTCTAGATCGCGCTCCTGTCGGGCACTCTCTGAAACCATAAGTTTGCTGCTTTTGACCGTCATTTGCGGGAACTAGAGTCAATTTTTCAAAAATGTTTGAACATTACTTTCAAGATATCAAATCCGAAGGAACATTTGAATACCATTTTAAGCTTTCTACGACCAATTTTTCAGGTCAAAAGTATTTGGCAAAAATTTCCGAGTTTGAAGGTATTGATTGAATTCATATGGAACCTGCAAACTCGCACTTACTTGCAAATTCTTTCGACCCAAAAAGTTGGCCGTAGAAAGCTTGAAATATTATCAAAATGTTCCTTAAGATTTGATCTTGAAAGTAAGGTTTAAACACTCTTGAAAAATTGACTTTAATTGTTTTTTCTTTAAAATTTGTAATCGCTAATATCCACTCAATTTTTTTCTTCTAGCCTGTGAAGTCCTTAGCAGTATCATCACTACCAAATCCTTATTCGTCACTCAATGAGTCTAAAAAGAGACTTTGCGATCATTATGTAGAAATGGGTTTTCAGCAGTCTCGAGCAGCTCGTGCGTGTCAACTTTTCAGTGATGATGAAACGAAAGTAAGCATTTTATCTTCTCGGCTCATAAGTTAAGGGGTATAAAACAACCCTGAATTTGTTTTAAGCATGCCATTTGTAGTGTGGGAAGCCCTCTTTGAGCTCAAGATGGCTTGTTTAAACCGTCATATTGTCTTCTAACTAAAAATGGCAATAACTCAATTTTTTTCTGGGACCAGTTAAAATATAATAATAATAATAACATTTCTAAACATTTCTTTATTCATAATTAACAGCATGAGAACATGGAATAGTGTCGTAAAGCAAATACAGTAAAGTAGGAAAAATAAAGGCAGGGATAATACCTACATTTTCTTTATGTAGGAATAAAGAGCCAGTTATCATCAATAGATTACAGGCATTTTTCAATTAAAATATTTTTACAATCTCTTAAATACATTTAATGAGGTCTCATTTTGAAGGTATTTAGGGAGCTTGTAAAAGTAGCTATATCCATTATCCAGTGGACAGTAATAGATATTTATTCCAATCAGAAGAATACAGACTGTGTCTTAGTTTGCCCTTATTCCTAGTGTTGTATCTGTGGAAGTCACCATTAGATTTTAATAATTGCTTGTTTTGAAAAAAAAAAAAGAAAAAAGAGCAACGTTCTGTAAACAAGGATAGATGGTAAAGTTAAAATTTTATGCTCGATAAATAAATTTCTGCAAGGATCCTTTGTTTTCCAAATATGTTTTCGCATGACGATTCAGATCTATTTTCTTTTTAAATTTGACCATGATCTGAAACAACATCATTATGATTTCAGGTAATTGAGTTCCTGGTGCAACTACAAACATTAGAAGACAAAGGCTATCCAACCGATAGAGCGGAAAAGTCGTTTGTGGCCAACAACTATGATGAAGCAGCAACCATTAAATTTCTAGAAAACATGAAGCAGCTGATCGATTTAGGATTTCAAGAAGATCAAGTTTGCGAGGCTCTGAACAAATTTAATAACGATCAAGATAAAGCTCTGGACTTTCTCGTGACGTAGCAGTAAATTGATATCAATACACTTTGTTGTGGGTGGGTACAAGAATTTTTCTTTCTCTCTCTCTCCGGCTATTTACACTCATTTGTTAGAAAAGGATAGCAGGGAGGGCAATCTCGTGAAGTCGTGACTCTAGCCCCTCTCCCTGTCCTTTTTTAAGGTTTTTCTTCAGCGTTTAGTACCGATTCCTGCCTTCAGAGCGCAACCATTCAATTAATGTCAAACTACAGGCCAAAAGTAATTTACATTTAAGAAAACGGAATGTCAGATACTAGATAATTATCTGAAGAATGTCTCTGCAAAATGTCTTGTCCATAACTTCAAAAATAAGGCTGAAAGTACCAAAAAGTGGAATATCGCAAATCGACTCTTGTATCCAAATGCTGAAATGCGACATTTCATTTTTTTGTACTTTCAGCCTTATTTTTGAAGTTATTGACGAGATATTTTGCAGAGATGTTCTTCAGATGATTATCTAGTAACCGACTTTCTGTTTTTTTAAATATAAATTTCTTTCGGTCTGTAATTTGACATTAATCGAACTGTAGCGCTCTGTTGGCAGAAATCGGCACTAAACGCTGAAGAATCACCTTAACGTACGCATTCATTGGGAGGAGAGAGAGACAGACAAATTCTTGTATCAGCCCACGCGCTTTGTTGTTTCCTTACTGTTCATTTATTTATTTATTTACTTTTGATTTTATTTTCAGTTTGTTTTGAATCTATTTTTTTAAAACTTTGGTGACAGTGCACACTTTTCGTTGTGTTGTCACAGCATTTAAAACGGTTGTCTCAGTTTACAGAAATATTAATTGAGGAGGCAGGAAAGTCTCAGGATATTTGCTGGCTGGTGATCATGCAATATTTCTTGGAATATGTAGTTGAAGAATAAACACTTTGCAAGATACTCTGCATGTTAGTTTATTCTATATTTCAGTCATGATGTCACAGAGTGAACCTTGCAGGCATTAAAAGAATGGAAAATAATTCAGTCAAATTTTTAAAAAAGTTGGAGAGGCAGATTTGATATCAACTGAAAATACTATTGAATAATTTGAAAATACGATAAAGAAAGAGGAATTTAAAAGTTTTTTGTTCGTTTCTTTAGTTAATGGGAATCCTTCGTTGTTTTAGATTCATCAAAAGATTGTGCTGAGTGTTTGCCATTGGTTGATCAATTATAAAATCTACAAATCAAAAGACTCTTTCCCAAGAAAAAAAAAAAAAAAAAAAAAGAGAAAAAAAAAGAGATTGTATAGCCCTTGAGATTTGTTTCAAAAATAGGTTTGCCAAAAAAGTCTCAAAAATTATTCAAAATTAATGCTGAAACTATCAATCTCAGCAAATCACGGATTGATATGACGTTATTGATTCATAATTTTCAGAGACTATACTGTAAGCTTTAATTTAGAAAATTCTTGCAACCTCTTTAGCGCTCGACTTCTTGAAACTATTCTTGAGGGCTTGACGATTAGAGTTTCAGGAAAAAGTCATTTAATTTGTTTTCTTTCAGCATTGATCAAACGCTGTTGAACAGTCAGCGCCATCTATTGGCGAGTCTGGAACTACATTGGTAAGGACTCATTTTAAGCACTTACCTTCTCACAAATTTAAGTCCAGTTAAGGTGGTTGAAGTGCAATTATCCATTATAGCTTTTTTAAAAAAAAAAAGTTAAGGTGGCAATGTCAATTACGATGGTTGATGGTGCTCAGAGATCACCACCCATCACTTTATTAGTGTTCGGTGTGCACGACTCATCATTTTGTTTCGAGTTTGTTTCAATTTTGATCGTGTAAACAGGACTTGAGTTTCTCTGAAAGTAATTTTTCTTTTTGCTGATCGATTTATAAAACAGTTTTATTTCTAGTTCCCGACGAAAAGCCCTCTACAAACAAAGTATTCGTTTTTTATTTTTCTTTGCAAAGAAACTACCAGAGCATTGCGCACATTCTGCTTTTAAATTTTATTTTCAAGATTAAATTTCTATTCACGTTTGAAGTATCAGCCATGCTAAATTTTTTTAAGAAGTCACTGGTGAAAATAATGAAGTGTTGAAGAAGAAACTTAATGTTTATTTTTGAATAAAGATAATTTATTGATATTGATTCAAGCAAAAATAAATTTTATCAATAAAGCTGTTGCAAACGTTTGCTACAGTCTTGTTAATACATACACTGAAAAAACGATATGGTATTGGACACCGTAAAATATGGACTATACAGGTTTACCGAGGGATTATAGTTGTGACGCCCGTAATTTTCGGCGGTGCAACCCGTAATTACGGACTCCATCACAGAAAGTAGCGGACTTCAAGACCAGGAATGCCTCGATAAACCTATATAGACCGTAGTATTTTTTCAGTGTAGTTGATTGGGAGGTATAATCAAATCATACAAAAATTACGATAAGCGCACTAAATAATCACGAAATCCACTCTCAAAGTCATAAGATACTTTCGAATGCAAGATCGTAATGGTGGTGATAGCAGCCTAAATTTTATGGAAATTGTATGCTTCTTCTTCTTCTTGTGTGGTGTCATGAGAACACTTCATGAGGATATAGCTTAATGAGATAAAGAAACCCAATGTAAGTAAAAGGTAGCTATCACCACCATAATGATCTCATGTTTGAAATCATTTTATGGCTTTGGGAGGGGATTTTGTGCTTTTTAGTGTGCTTATTGTCATTTTTGAAGGGTTTTACATCCATAGTAACTGTTAACCCTTCACTGCATAAGATTATTTTTTTCAACCAAAAATGGATTTTCAATTCACTTGGTGGTCAAATATATGGGATAAATAGACAGTTTTTTGGTAAAAATTCTCATTTTTCTATTTTTTTCTTGTTTTTTACACGTGCTATATATCACCATAAGAAATGGCGGGAAAAGAAAAACAAACGAAAAATTCCAAATTTTCAAAAGAAATTTTTTTTTTAGTTTACTTGGATTTTTCAAAAAGCAAATGCCAAAAGCTTAGTACAAATAATAAAATTGGTTCATAGTTGCATTGGATACGGGGGCAAATTATCTCCCCGCCATGATATTGATGATTAAACGCATTATAATGAGTGCTGGTAGTCTTTTGAAAAATGTTGAAGCCTGTTTTTATGCTTTCTTATGATGTGACTCTGGTGATACGATTTGAAATAAATCAAAATATACATTACAATGTCCAATATAGGGCTTTTTACATCATGTGACACCGGTGTCACACTATGCCATGAAGGGAAGCCGGTAGCAAAAGTTTTCAATAGCTCCACTGTGGTCATTTAGTTCAGTGACCTTTATTTTTGCTCAGCATAATAATCGCAATTAAGTATTGAAAGTTTTTTTTTCTCTGTATTGGCCTCCATTAAGTTTGTCTGAGATGTCTGCGCAAGGAATTGTGATATTAATTATAATACTTAAAAGAGAAGTAAGAAGTAGAAACTTGTACGGCACGTGAAAAGTATTTTTAAGTTGGGTAAAACTCCGTAAAACTAAAGTTTTTATCAAATCCCCTATCGTGAAGAAACCATGTTCTTCTCACCAGCTGTATCCCATCACGAAGGAGGGAAGACTGAGTCTTTAGAAAAAGTTTGTTTGGTTTAACCCTTGACATGTAACTTTTTTTTTCCCCGCTGTGCCCAGAAATACTAATTAATTTTTGGGTAAAACGCCCATGCTAAGATTTGATGTCATTTTCAGTTCCCAACAGTTCCCCCACCCATTTTTGAGATATTTTTTTTTAAATAATTTATTTTTATTTTTTTCACTCGAGAATAAGATTTATACGTAACATTGGTATTAGAGATACAAATGCTTGTTTTTGTTCATAGAACTTGAAAAATTTTGAGGTTAAGTTCTCTCTACTATTATTAGTTCTATCAATGTAAGAAAATAGAAAAAACTGTAAAAAGTTGGCTACCATGTCTCTGATTACCCTGTAATTAAGGCCCGTGGCGCTAAAAACGTTATAGGTTGCTTATTAGCTGCACGAGTGATACTCGTCTATGCATATTTGTCCTGGGTGATAGAGGGCTAGTCAGACTTGTCTATGCATATTTGTCGTGGGTGACAGAGGACCAGAGACAACAGAGACCACACACTAGCTATCTCGACCATAGTGGCAACTTTTTTTTTTGGGGTCGCTTCAAAGTAACGTCCAACGGCTCTTATGTGGACTGTTGAGCAAAGATCTTGTTGTCATTAGTCAATCAGAGCTAAGTGTCAATGTTTTGGTCATTGGTCAACAATCCACAAAGGAGCTGTTGGATGTTGTTCCCCATGTTACATATTTTGTTGAGTGTCTGAAAATAAAATAATCCACCGCGCAAGCGGCTAGTGTGTGGTCCTGTTGTCTCTGCGGATAACAAGACAGACTTGTCTACACATGTCAATGGGTTAAACATTTACTCTGTAAAAGTTTAAATTTTCAAATTTCTGATGTTTTGGACATTTTCTTGCGTCATTACGAACATCCTGTATTTTTAAAAATTTAGCTTTGATGTGTCCAGGTGAGACTGTGTTGCTTTAACTTGTAATTTCAGAGTCACAAAGTGGCAAAAACCTCACCAGCTATTTACTTTTTGAAGACTTGCAATTTTAAAGGGTTGATTGAGGGTCAATCTGAGTAGAAAAGAAAATTCCATTGGTCGTAGCTGTTGCCAGGAATTTTGCTTTGTCTCTTCTTGTCCAGTTGAACAAATGTGTTAGAAAAGGACAGAAACAGGGGTGAAGTAATGTGATCCTTTTCCAACGTATGCATTCAAATGGGCGACGCAAGAGAAAGACAAATTCCTGGCTGTGGCTAAAGGCTTTGATGCATTGAGTTGTAGAAATGGCCGCCTTCGTTTTGAAAAAACAATCAAAATATCTGACTGAAAAGTTGTAATTAATTAAAATGGAATATCAGCTTCAGTTACTTCTGGAGTCAAATATACCCATTCGAAGGCACAGGGGTGCAAAATGTTCCAAAACTTAGGAAGTTTCACACGATCCTTAACTTATTTCCTCACAGGATTTTAAAAAATTTCCTCACAAAAATTTGAAAGTGATGAATTTTTTTTGGTTATTTTAAACATTTTGACGCCGTATTTTCGCAAAACGACCAATATTTTTCCATTTTTTACACTATTTTCCTGAGAAATCCTTATTTCCATTATTTAAAAAAAAAAAATGGACAAATTTCCTCACTTTCCCAGAAATTTCCTCACTTTCACGCGATCCGCGGATCGCTAGATCGGGCACATTTTGCACCCCTGCGAAGGCATATGTAAATGTTCTGTGCTCAGGTTTATTTGTTCAGGTTTTATGTTTTTTGCTCTCCAAGTTTTCAAGGGATTAAATAAAAACAGTTCCAAAGTTTTCAGGTTCTCTTAAAGTGATGCCTGGCGAAAATTTTCCAGATTTCAATCCGATACATAGCACCATCAGTCACTTTTTGGGAATGTTGCATTTTTGGTATTCTAAAGTAAAACCAAAGGAAAAACGCAAAATTCAAGAACTTCAGCTCCTGTAAAACAATTTTGTGGATTTTTTGAGCCCTAAACAAACAAAATTGGTTGAGAATTAACGCCGTAAATTATGAAATTTATTTTGCTGTAAGCTTAGTGGGTGCGAGAGATACTGTATCTATCTGCCTCACTCATACTCATCGAGGCTTATGAGAATTTTTGTATTTCATAATTTCCGGCTTTATTTTTGAGTGTTGCTGCTTGAAACTTTCAGGCTATTTTTCCATAGTGTGCTCGTAGGTGCTGGCGTTCCTCTTTGCACTTTCAATTCATCAATTTCAGCCAGAATCTGTGGAATTTTTGAGCTGTGCTAGTGGTGTTATCCATCAGATTGAAATCTGGAAAAGTTTTGCCTGGAATCACATGAAGACTGTTCCGTCTAGTTTCCAATAGTGGTACTTTTTCTGCATAGATTGTCCAAAACCACAATTTTGACTCTCGGGCTTCCAAGTTTTATTGTGCAAGTGCGCTTACCTCATCAAGCATTTTTCACTTCTGTCTATACAAAACGGAAGGGAAGAAAAAAAAAAAAATAGTGATTTACTCTTCAGTTGCTCAATAAATGGTTAGGTTACTTAATTTTTACTTTGTCTTTTGTCTTTCAGTCCCTATGAATTGCTGTATATTCCCATGGACCCGTTGTGATTACACAAAATATTGGAGTCGCGAAAGGTGAAGGACGGTCTTTGTATACTTATCTGATTGTCCCTGCATTTTGAACTTGGTCTTCAATTATTTGAATCTAGCCAAGAGAGGGCCACAAATTTAAAAGCTGCTCCCTAAAATCCTCCATTTTATTATGCCGCCCTGAAATTCTGTCTCAAAAAAAAAAAAAAAAAATCCAACTGAAATCTAAAATGCCTGAAGGAGGAAACTTTGCCATTTTTTTTCAATTTCTGCTCTCCTACTTTTGCTTGTGTGCATGCAACCTTAAAATAGATTTTTGTGTACATATTTTTATTTTTTGTACCATAAATTGTTTTTTACTGTCATTGTTTAAGTCAGTGTCGCAAATGTTTTATTATTGTTTTGTGATTTTCATTTTATCTTTCCTCTTCAAGAAAATTTATATGGATTATTTTTTTGTTCATTGTGAGTATCTTGCTCTTTCTTCGGTGAGGCTGTTTGGCTCTTTTGCTGTAAGTGATTTAAGGGTTGATTCAGGGGTAAATACCTTGAAAAACGATGTTAGCACTAAAAACTCACAAAATTCATTTTTAAACTTATAAAATGCTTTTACCTGCACGATTGTAGTGGCAGCATTGGGCACTAATAATATTGGGAGATTCCTATCTTAATTTTATCAATTTCTCGATGCTGACAAGCAAGATTCACAGAGTAATTAAGACACCTGCTCAGATTAGTGATCCACATCTGATTTTTGACACCTGGTGACAACCATGTCAAAGGGAAGTCATCTCTTTTTGGTCACCTCCTGATGAAGTTACAAAATTATTTGCCCATAACATCCTAGCGTAGCCATATGGCTATAGCAGAGGGTAGTTTTTATTTTTTGAGGGTATTTAAATTTGGGGGTGTTACATGACAGTCAGATGTTATAGATTAAATGTCTTTTGGCATCAGCCTTTTTTCAGCACTCTAGAATTGCTAACTTTTTTTTTTTTAAGGTTTGGGGTTACTTTATTAAGGGTTGTTGATGAAAATTGTTTAAAAAGAAAGTAAATAATTCAGGATATTATGGGTCGCATGAGAATCTCTCATTATTAGTGCCAACTCTGCCATTACGCTTGCACATTTAAAAGCATTCTATGAGATTAGGAGTAAATTTTGTAAGTTTTTAGTGCTACCACGGTTATTTTTGAAGGTTTATACCTCTGAATCAACACTTAAATCGCTTACAGGGAAAGTGTACAACAGCCCCATACCTCGCTGTATCTTTTCTGAAATTTTCAATGACTTTTTTTTTAATGTTGTGTCTATGCTCTCTCTCTCTCTCCCCCCCCCCCCCCTCTTTCTATCTCTCATTGTTCTCTATGTTTATAAGTAAATATCAAGCTATTTTATTGTAATTATCAATTATTGTATCACAGAATATTACAATCAGAATGGAAACTCCCATAAGAGCCAATGCAAACATTTTTTCGGTGACCTTTTCAAGATGGCGGACATATCTCTGTCTCTGTCTTTTGCATTGCTTTAAATGGGGATTGTTCGGAACTTCTCAAGAAGGCTGACCAGAAAGTAATGCTTCAAATTGAACCAAAGTTTCCATTCTGATTGTAGTTTTCTGTGATTGTATCTGTTGGCTCTGCTTTGCAAACTTTGTACGTACTATGAATTTCAAAAGAAAGTACCCTAGTTGAAATTTTTATAGTTGAATTTCCCCATTGTTTCCAATCAAAGTTTTGATCGTTCATGACGTACTCTGGGCATGGGCATTCTGAATAGTCTTTAAACACTTGAAAGCCAAAAAATTGTTTAAAGGTTGCCGAGATTTGGAAGAGTAAACATTTCGATCAGGGAACTTTCTTTTGAAGGTTATAGTACTGACTGTTTTATTGACGAGTGGGAATTTTAAATTCTAGGAATCTGATTGGCTTAGATTCTTTTTTTATATGTGAAATCATCATCAGATTGGTGAAATGTTAATTTTCCCGCTTCTCACTAACGCAGTCTATTTTAAAATTTGATAAATTATTCTAAAAACTTACAATTAGAACCAGCGAAAGGTTTTTGGTTAGAATTCTCAAGCTTGGGATAAAATAACCCGGTTCTGGAGTCTGATTGTGAGTGCAGCTGTTGTCTTTTGAAAAGAAAATAAACCTTTTCAATTTAAGTATTCAATTTGTTACTTTTACAATTACAAGGTGTAACTTCAGAACTGCCAAAATTGTGTTCTATAGTTAAAACTAAAAGTTTTATAAAATGGAGTATAGTTTATAGTAGAGCCAACTCAGCCAACCATGAAAACACATCAATTTAATTTTACAAAACACCTTTCAGAAACTTTTTGATTTTTCCTCCAGGAGTATAGCGACATTCTTAAAGTGCACTCTGTGTTTTTTAGGAATGGTGTAAAAAAAGAAAAAGAAAAAAAGGAAGCTTCGTAATATTTTATAATTTATGTTTGTTTTTTTCTTCTTCAAATCACTTAAATAATTCTAAGTACCTACCTAACTGACTGTAGGAAAAATAAATAAATTTTGTATGATTCATTAACGCACTTTGTTCTTAATTTTGTTTATTTTTGTGCTCCTTTTTCTCCAGTATTGACTGATGATACTTTTTCATGCCACAAATTTTGGTCGGGAATGAGTCAAAGAGGATCAGGTGACCAATTCCTCTGTTTTGAACGATACGCGACGAGATAGCATCTAAGAAGGGATTTGCCCCTCACCGAACGTGGGCTGTGTTACTTTTCTCAAAGGATCATGGCTATCTTGAAAAGATTTGGAAGGGGGATTGAGAAGAAAAAGAAAAGAAAAAACCTTGATAGAATTTACAAAATAATTTTCATCATAAATATACATCTCATTTCAAGGAAACTCGGACTTCAATCCCCTGGAGCAAAAGTTTGCAAGAGCCCCATTTAGCAACATCGCGCAAGTATTTAATCCATTTGAACCCATGAACAAGTTTGCACTATTTGGGGGAGTATGCCCTGGAATCGATATTTTACTTGGGATTAAATGATCGAAATACATGCAGCATTGCCAGATCATATTTGATGCAGCCAATGTAAATACAAAACATTATTATACGAGTAAGGAATAAAAACTAGGATTAAGAACAAGTTTTTCAAGCATAAATACTGATCACAATTCAAGCTTATTATTTACATAGGTAAAACGTAATCACATAATATGGTTTCGAACTGTTTAAGTTCCCGATTTTTTGTCACTGAGTGACTTATCAATGGAGTAGAAGGGGCGTAGGGGCACATTCTGTGATAGGGGTACTAGGGGTAGTTACTTCAACAATTTCAGCTACTTCAGTACTGCAGATGACATCAAAGTTTGTGTCAAGATTTCCTTCCGAGCATCTTTGACTGGGACATGGTTTGATGAGACATCATAAAATATTGTGGTATGGATTTTGTAGAAGGCACGTGGAAGGCTGCTGACTAGTGTCGTAAAGCAAACTGCTGAAATGAGTTCCAAAACAAGGAATATTATTTATGAGTGATAAAGAGTTTTTAGCATAAAGCGAACGTACAATTGAACAGAATAAAAGGGGCATTTTATGAGCATTGCTACTCTTAAGGAAATCAACATTTTAGAAAAGTAAAAAAAAAAAAAAAAAAAAAAAAAAAAAAAAAATAGCTTTTTCTGTAAGTAAGTAATTTTGCTACTTTTCATAATATTAATTTTTTCACATGAGCTACAAGAGGCCAATTAAGTCCCCCTTTCATTTTTCGTAGTTTTCCACGCCCCCATGTTAAAGAACTTATCAATTATTTAAAGATAAGCACCTATCTAATAAGACATAATAAGACATTTCCCGGAATAGGAGATGCAAGGGTGTTCCACGATTGCATAACCCGGAATTCGCAGGCGTTTCTGAAGTGGAATGGTCAACCAACGAGCAAGAGTGAAAGAGAGGCTGATACATGTTATAAGTCTTACTTCAAAGTGAGGCAGCATGGGGGAAATGATTCTGGATCGTTTGCCCTATATTTTTTAACCTTAAATTGAAAATTGTAACCAATCCGGTGGCTTTAAACGATAGTACAAGTGTTTAAGAGTGGCTATCTGGACACATAATTCTGATAAAACTATCCAGTTCGGAAAATTTTCCATAGTTACGTTGTGTCAGTTCCTTGACCTATCGTTCAAATCCTTCCAGAAGAAACAATTATTATAAAGATTGCGTTGAGTCCAGATAGTCACTCTAAAACACTTGCACTCTTGAGCTTTCCTGTATATTCAATTTCAAATTTATTTGTCACAATTTTTTTTTTTTTTTTTTTTTTTTTTTTTTTTTTTTTTTTTTTTTTTAAATATTAACAAAGCCATGAGTTGCGCCAATGAGGCGGCCCAAGTTTTAAAAGATATGAAAACCCTTGAGAGGGCGATCGACTTGATTTTCCAAGCTGAATCGACGGAGGGGTCACAAGCAGGGTTTTGGTGACATCACCTTTTTATGTGATGAGTCATGTGATGCTATGAGTGAAACGGCCCAATTGCAAAAGATATGAAAACCCTTGAGGGCGATCGTCTCGTTTTCCCAAGCTGAATCGATAGAGGAGTCACACGGTTGGTTTTCGCAACATCACTTTTTTGCCCATGTTAAATAGCCATGAGCTCCCAGTGATGTGGCCCAGCGGCTTGCCGTGACAAAACCATGAGTGTTATACCGTAACCCTATACTCTGTTCAGGATAAGAAGGCGGGTGAGAATTCAGGTAGTAATGCACTATTTAGCAACAGTGCGGCTATACCGGCTACTCCAACCCTCCGCAGTGGCCGTTGTTCTTCCGACCGGGAGGCAGAATAACGTCAACCGGATTATAGTAAATATAGGCACTTCGGAATAAAGTCAATGCCTAATTTCACCGGATTAACGTCAACTCCAAAACCGGGGTAGAATAACGTCAACTGATGTGAGAAAATCTTAACGTTTGAATACCCAATGTTTTTTGAAAAGATGTCCTATGCAAGTAATAGACCATCATGTGCCTTCTTCTCCACGGCTTATTATTATATTTACTGTTTCTATCCTGACCGTGATTTTAACGGAATTCTCTTGTTCTTCTCTTTCTTATGGCGTCAATTGATAAATTATATTATGATGTTTTATAATCAATTACTTATTATTATTATCATGGATTATTCAAGTAATAAGCTATGTGCCTTTAGTGGGTGCCTTTACTTTCCTTCATGATCCTGACCTAGATCATCCCAAAAAATTTCTCTGTTAGCTCTCCTCTACCCAAAGAATAATACTCTTTGCCTCTACCTATGGCTTTAACTGTTGAATTTGACATTAAAACTGATTATAATAATTGCCAGGGTTTTTCCCAATTTTTCTCAGTCCATCCAGCCCACCCGGCATTTGCCTGTAATTCGGGCTGCTGCCCCTAAATCACCTCTCCCAGGACTTGCTCTGCAAGTTCTCATTTCTACCACGGGTTTAAAATTTCCCCAAAGGAAGCTCTAAGAAATTGTCCGCAACGGGCTTGGAGAGTTTTGCCCGGGCAAAGAGGATGATGCAACGGATCAAACGCAATCTTATTCTTCCTTTCTGAGGCTATTTCTTAGTGTACCGCAATGTGAACGCACTAAAACAGGCTAATCGCAAAGGAAGACATTTATTGATTGGAAAGTCTTCGTAGAGCTTCTAACACAGGCGCCAGGGTTTAGTCTGAGAGAACAATGGTGGCATGGTTTGTCACCTCAAGGATTCTTGGCTTTGCAGGAGAGAGGGGTTGTTTCAAAAGTTTTGGCAGATGATAGAGCAGCAAGTTTGTAAGGTTTGTGTTTCTGAGTGCAGAGACGCTGATGAATCTACGACGCAGGAAACCGGGAAAGCTGAAATCCGTCATCTTTCATAAAATAACCTCTAACCACATTTAAATTTAGGGAAGTTTTCAAACGCTGCTCCTCCCAAACCAGCCGAAAATGCAAGCAATGTTAAATACTCGTATTCATTCATTAAAATGCTAAAATGTCTTGTAAAAAGTCTTCCCAAAGATTAAATTTTGGGTTTTGAAGGAATTAATTTCTCAAGCTATTAATATTTATGCATGAGAACTGTCTCTAGCCTCTTCTAAACGTTAAATAATGCATGAAAAATTGATAGCTCAGAATGGTTCGGAGATGCTAGACTGGACAACTTACTGATAAATACTTACCAATGGTAGAGCGAAAAGTTAACGGAAGAGCGCAAAGTACTTTCTGAAGCCAAACTCCAGTTCTACCCAGGATAATCAAACGCCAAGTAGAACAGTTTGAATTTTAGAAATACTTAAAAACAAGAGAAAAGTATCAGTAGTTTTTAAAAGGGAAAAATACCATTGCCGGCCATGATAAGACATTGGAAGTTTTAATGATGCGGTTATACTACAAAACTGAGGCAGGCAATAAAATTGATGGGCAGGAAGGAGGCTTTACTTCTGCCCGGTCATCTTCCAAAATATGAAAAACCCGAATTCTAAATTACATCCAGTGATGAAATTTAAATTAAGCTATACATGAAATTGGTAAGAAAAGAGACGTGTGCCGGCGTTCTGAGCATGGGGGGCGCACCGCGATTGCAGAAAAATGTAAAAATTCTAGGCAGTAAACTATCTGAAATTATTTTTTCTCACAAGATGAACCTTGATGAACATTAAAAACTGAAAAATACTGTTTAAAGACTTTCCGAATATTTTCTTTTTAAATTTCACGGAGAGATTGACATTGTGAAGGCGAATCTGAAAGCGAATCACGAATAATTTGTAAACACAAGGAAAAGTGATGTAATCCTGGAACGCGAAGTTGTTTTCACGCTACAACTGGGAAACTTTTAACTTGACGTGTTAACCATTTGGCGGACTGAGTTTCAGAAGTTTCGAGATTTAAAGGCATTTAAAAAAAATTTTTAGTATATTTTCGAGAAGGGTTGCCTAGGATTTGAATCTTACGAGGAAATTCAAACGTGCAAGAAATCCGGGACCCCCAGTCAGGGAATATATCGGGGAAAATTTTTACTCATTCTAAGTTTTGGTTGGCTGATGGACTATGTTCTCGGTAACCAATTTCAAAAAGACGGCTAAAGAATTTTTCGAATTTGTTGAATTTTTTCCTAAATGAAAGGGGAGATGAAAATTGCTGCCCACCGGGCCACGAAATTTGTGGCTAATGTGATGGGGAAAACCCAAAAAGGCGCTCTCACGACGGTAAAGATATATAAAGGAAAAAATAGGAAGTCAAAAATAGTTTTCACCATTCAAGATCTTGTATCACCATACTATTGTTTCTAGAATCTGAATCTTGAAAAATAAATCTATACATGTAAAGTGTTGACGAATAATTTTCAAAAAAACAGTTAGAAATCATTATTTCATTATTTTCAAAGTACATCAAAGGGTTCTTGAAAATTATTCGCTCCTTTTCTTTTATACAACAAATGTGGGGATACAGGCAGTGATGTCTGATACGAAATATTGGCTCCAACTTTCTTCCCCCTCTTCCCTTAGAATTAATGTTTTGGAGGGAGCTGAAGCCCCCTGAGTCTCTCCTCCCCTTTTTTTTTTTTTTTTTTTTTTTTTTTTTTTTTTTTTAGAGAATTTTTTTGGGTTTATTCTCATTTAAAAAAGGAGAGAATCTTCAGCCACCTATAGACAAACAAAAGAAAAATGTTTTTAAAGTATTGAATGAAGATTGTTAATTGTAAGGTGAAGGGATAAAATGGATAAAAATACAGGGTGTAAAAAAAAAAAGGGGAGCTCCGAAAAACTCGAGTTTTTGGGGTTTGAATTTAATAAAACGCTGAAACACGGGTTCCATTATTTTGAGGGGGGCTCTTTTAGGGGGGGTTTCCAAAATTTCCCGGCCCCCCCAGGGGGCGGGTACGGGGGTCACCGCCCCCCTAAATCACATTTCTCAAATGGCGACCCCTAATTTTTATTACATAACTTTGAAGAACATCAAATTATAAGCATTTTGGCGCAAACCGCAGGTCGATATCGTTTTTCGTGTTCGAGATATCGAAAGTCAAAGTTCGATTTTGACCCATTTTTAAAATTCATAACTCCCCTAAAAAAGTCGGAATTTAAAAAACTTTTAGCTTAAAATGCTCTACAAAACAAGTCCTTTTCAGAAAAAAATACAACTGTCCGGGAAAATTTGAATTTTAGGCTCCGAAAAAAATATTCAAAATTTTCGAAAATTTTGAATCGGCGATATTCTTGTAAAACGGCCAGAATAGATAATTTTGGCTTAAAACCTGTTGGCTGAGTCTAAATGAGCGATGCAAAGCGCTTAAAAACTCAAGAAAGTCTCAAAATCACCGTTAAAATGATCAAACTTAGTATTGAGAACACTGCTAAATTTAGAGTCAGGAAACACCTCTCTCTCGGGCTTTAATGGGGTTTTGGGGACTTTAGAGAGCTTTGCATCGCTCATTTGGGCTCAGCGAACAGGTTTTAAGCCAAAATTGTCGATTCTGGCCGTTTTACAAGAATATCGCCGATTCAAAATTTTCGAAAATTTTGAATATTTTTTTCGGAGCCTAAAATTCAAATTTCCTGGACAGTTGTATTTTTTTCTGAAAAGGACTTGTTTTGTAGAGTATTTCAAGCTAAAAGTTTTTTAAATTCCGACTTTTTAGTGGGAGTTATAAATTTTTTGAAAATGGGTCAAAATCGAACTTTGACTTTCGATATCTCGAACACGAAAAACGATATCGACCTGCGGTTTGCGCCAAAATGCTTATAATTTGATGTTCTTCAAAGTTATTTAATAAAAATTAGGGGTCGCCATTTGAGAAATGTGATTTGGGGGGGCGGTGACCCCCGTACCCGCCCCCCGGGGGGGGCCTGGAATTTGGCAACCCCCCTAAAAGATGCCCCCCTCAAAATAAGGGAACCCGTGTTTCAGCGTTTTATTAAATTCGAACCCAAACTCGAGTTATTCGGAGCTGCCCCTTTTTTTTTTTACACCCTGTATAATTAGCAGGAAAAGAAAAGAAGAAGAATATTCCTTATTAAACTTCACGCTTTGAGGCCCACCCAAGCGACTTCCTATAGGTACCAGAGACTGAGCCATGGAAAACAATCCAAGGGAGTACATGGGGTATCAGACACAAATAGATGATAGTATCTCTCCTCCCTTGTGAACACAACTACATTCAGGCAGTGTTTCTGGACAAAAATAGTTAAAAATGTAATAAATTTGTTGATAACTGCTTTAGATTACTCATCCCGCATCCGCATTGTATATTCTACGTAAGCAGACATAAATCATGGGAGTTTAACCGGATTTTTCTTTCTTCATAAACCAAACTGCATAAGGTCACTGAATTTATTGAGAACGCCTTCTATTCACTATAGTATCTTCTCCTATAGTAAAATTTTTCAAAAATGAATGACAAAAGAATTGATTCAAGATCAAAACTTATGAGGGTGCCATTAACCACAGTTGGTTCCTGAGACCCACCACCCACTAGATGTCCAAGGGGGGGGGTTTGGGGGCTCAAGCCACCCTCCTGCTCTTTTTTGGAAAAGAGCTCCTACATGAGGGAGACAGTGGTCACAACTCTTCAGGCCCCCTGCGTTTTAGGGAAAGAGCTCAAAAAAAAGGGGAAAAAGCAAAGAAAGATTTTTAGCTCTCCAAGCCCAAACATTTACATACATGGAGAAGGGCTCAAGAACAACAGTGAGAATCGAAGGAAAAAAAGGTCATCACCTCTCTTCAAATCCTTCCATTTTTGAACCCACAGACCGCCCATGTCATCATCTCCGTTCTCCAGCTTTTAAAATTAATTGCAAAAAAATTTAAAAAAGAATTAAAAAATTTAAAAAAAAATTAAAAAAAATTAAAAAAAAAATTAAATTAAATTAATAAAATTAGCTTGGTTTGAGGGGAGCAATGTTTGGGAAACTTCCTAAAATCAACTGAGGGTATCTCCACTACTCCTACAATGAGCTTAACCTGCATAGGTACCCGAAAAAAATCCGACGCAGGCAAAATCATCTACCTTGCAAATGGAACAATTCAAGTAAACAAACAAAAACTATATTTTACCACTCATTCAAAAAATGTACGATCTCTGCAGATACTTGCTTTTTTCACAGCTGCGCTGTCTTTGTTTAAAAATTTCCTTTAATACAGGCGTCACCGGTTTTACCTTATTCCAAAATGAGCAAGTTGACGTTATTCAGTTGACGTTATTCTATCTTCTCCTTCCGACTTCTCTCTTGGCACGAAGGATTTCCGAGAACCGACAGACTCAACAATTTACACACGTCCAGTAAAAATTTCGAACGGTGAAAAATACGAAAAAGCGGACGAAATTTTCGCCCTAAAGGGCCAAAACTCGGTAAAAATAGTCGACTTTGAATATTGATGACTCTCATATATTCGATATTAGACGAAATATTCTGAATTTAATTCCGACTGAAAAATACGAATTTCTGAGAGTCATCAATATTCGAGATCGACTATTTTTGCCGAGTTTTGGCCCTTTAGGGCGAAAATTTCGTCCGTTTTTCCGTATTTTTGACCGTTCGCAATTTTTACTGGACGTGTGTAAATTGTTATGAGTCTGTCGGTTCTTGGAAATCCTCCGTGCCAAGAGAGAGATCGGGAGAACAACGGACACTGCAAAGGGTTGGAGACGTTGGAGTAGCCGGTATAGCCGCACTGTTGCTAAATAGTGCATTACTACCTGAATTCTCACCCGCCTTCTTATCTTGAACAGAGTATAAAAACGTTGTGTGCATTTTCTACTAAACAAGCGTTTTAAAGGGAAAAATACGTTCTCGTCGCGGCAGCTGGCGGGACGGGGATTTCGTCGACACTTCTTTTGTGTCCACGAAAGCTCCGTCCCGCTGGCTGGTGAGACGAGGCGGACAGTTTTCTCGCAGGAAACACCTCCATGTCCGACAAAGATTTCCGCGTCAAAAATTCACGCGCGTCACGGCTTTCCCGCGCCGCGCGCCAGAGCCACCGTCAGACGGAGGTCTGGAGCCGGAAAATGTCGGTCCGAAATGATCAAACTACATTGGTGGATGGTGAGGATTTGAGTATGCTATTAGATAGTTTACGGCCTCACCATGCATCTTATCATGTACTTTTTTGGACCAAAATTTTTCGGCCCCTGGGGAAATGGGCCTTTAGGTGTCAATAAAGTAATACGCACGCACGGAACACCACTGAAGTGGCCTCAGTTTTAAAAGATATTAAAACCCTTGAGAGCGACGATCGACTCCAATTTCCAAGCTGAATCGATGGAGGGGTCACAAAGCTGGGTTTTGGCGTCATCACCTTTTTGCCCTTGTTAAAGGTTAAAAAATATGAGGCAAACAAACTGATCCTGTGTGAAAAACACTCAAAAGAGATTTACATCATGGCTGCCTGTAAATTTGACCTGAAGTCTTTTGAGTTGACCTTCAGAGCTACCTACAATATGTTTTATACGTAAAATTCACCGAATTGGTTTTAATGGGAGTCTGAAATCTAAATTCAATGCTCAATAGAGTTTATGCTCTAAAATATTATGAGCATATAATTGTTTAAACTAGGTACTTTTGTAATTACTTTATTACCTGTTATAATGACTACTTGGTAGTCTTGCATCTTTGGTTGAGTTATATGCCGATGAAGGCTCAAATCCTGTACAGGGTGGTTGTTTCAGTGCGGTCCCGCTAATGATTTCTGACCAGTCAGGTGTGCCTGGAATAATTTTTTTTCCTTAGTTGACTTAGATTTTGATTAAATATAAAAATAAAAGTCGAATTATGGTTTCTTACTATAGTCTCTTTATACTTAATGGAACCAAGGATTTTAAAACATGCTAAAGATTTTTCACTCTCTCTCTCTCTTTTCTCTCTCTCTCTCTCTCTCCTCTCTCTCTCTCTCTCTCTCTCTCTCCTCCTCTCTCTCTCTCTTCTCTCTCTCTCTCTCTCTCTCTCCCCCTCTCTCTCTCTCTCTCTCCCCTCTCTCTCTCTCTCTCTCTCTCTCTCTCTCTCTCTCTCTCTCTCTCTCTCTCTCTCTCTCTCTCTCTCTCTCTCTCTCTCTCTCAGCAGTTAAGTGTGAGAGAGTGCCTCATGGCTCTAACTTTGCTTCTAAATAAAATCTACGTATCAATTAATTTCTCTCTCTCTCTCTATCTTTCTTTTTCTTCCTCTCATTTTCTTCCTCCCTCTTTCTCTCTCTCTCTCTCTCTCTCTCTCTCTCTCTTTCTTTCTCTCTCTCTCTCTCTCTCTCTCTCTCTCTTTCTTTCTCTCTCTCTCTCTCTCTCTCTCTCTCTCTCTCTCTCTCTCTCTCTCTCTCTCTCTCTCTCCCTCTCCTCCCAATCTCTCTCTCCTACTCCTTCTCTCTGTTTGAATAACTTTTTCGGAATTATTATTATTTTTTTTTTTTTTCATCCAGCTTAACCTTTATGCATCAAAACCCTGTTTAATATGTACTACTATAAATTTCAAAAGAAAGTGCCCTGGTCGAAATTTTTGCTCTTTCAAAATATCGACGAGCTCTGAGCAATTTTGTGACTTTCCTTAGTGTTCAAGGACTAGAGTCCCTGTATATCAAAGAGTCTCGCCATACGAGGTTCCGATTCTGGTTGGCTGCTAGATTTTAGGCTTTCACGGAGCTCGAGGAGGTGTTCTGTGTTATTCTCCATAAGAGAACCGTTGGAACGCACCTACCGAGGAAGCGTACACGCCCCCTCAGCGAACCCAACCAATCAGAGTGGACGCCTCTTTCGAAATTCTTCTTCTTCATGCTTCACGTGGCGAGACTCTTTGATATACAGGGACTCAATCAAGGACTAAGCAAAGTGCCCATTTTCGAGTACGTCTTGATAAATCGTAAATTCTACTAAAAACAACGGAAAAATTTAACCATGATAATTTCGATCAGGATACTTTCTTTTGAAAGTAATACAGTATATCCATTTACTGTATAATCTGTTTCACATAGTTTCAAGTTTCAATTTCCCATTTTCAAACTGCAAAAACTTTGAATAGTTCGGTCCAAGGCCCTTGCCTTGGTGCGAACATATAATGATGCTTCGCCGATCGCCTTCAATTGAAAATGTAGGCAAAAACAAGTTCCGGATGAAGACTTTCCGTGTTTTAAATACAGTCTGTCTGCTCGACGTTGGTCGAAGTTGTTTAAATCTTCATAATAAAATAAATTGTTGTTGTTGTTGTTGTTGTTGTTTGTTTGTTTTTTTACCTGTAATTGATAACATTGGCGGGGTCGGCTCAGCAGTTGGAGGATAGTAAACATCTTGCCTACCTCCATGTTTTCTCCATCTTGCTCGTCTATTGCTAAACCATACCTGTCAAAACAAAAGCTGCCGATCAGACAATTTTAAATTAAAGCTAATGTAACAAAATATAGTCATTATAGTCAGTCTTTATAGTCATTCAGTGGCGAATGATGAGTTAAAATTGAAGCAAAAGCCTGCGATTCTAGGAAGCTACACAAAGTACACACACGCTCGCCAGTGTGACAAATCGTGCTATCTGGCACGTAGCAATGTAGCAATTTGTTCATCTGTACTTACTGAACCCTTGAAAAAGTTCGAATTTGTTAGTCATCGCCGATCCATAGATACCTAGCTCGACATTTTTCATGGGTTTTAAATGGAGCAAACGCAATGTTGCCAGATTACCTACATACGCCTTGTCCTTGAGTCGCACGGTTGCTCCTAAAACCAGGAGCCATGGAAATCAAATTACGGTTGATCTCCCGACGATTTCCCAATGGGGCTATTGCACACTTTTACTATAAGCGATTTAGTAGTCGATTATGGCGTAAAAACCTCAAAAAATAACGATGGCGGCACTGAAAACTTCCAAAATCCACTCCTAAACTCAATAAACGCAGTTATTTGCGCGAGCGTAATGGTGGCCGAAGGCACTAACAATGGGAGATTCCCATCTAACAATTCTGAAACTCCATCAAGAAGTGACCAATAAGAGACTACTTTCATTTGACACCGGTGTCACTAGGTGTTGCGGCACCATTCATCGGATGTGGATCATCACTCTGATGACTAATTACTCTGTGAATCATCCTTGTCAACATAGAAAGAGTGACGAAATTAAGATAGGAATCTCCCATTGTTAGTGCCTTCGGCCACCATTACGCTCGCGCAAATAACTGCGTTTATTGAGTTTAGGAGTGGATTTTGGAAGTTTTTAGTGCCGCCATCGTTATTTTTTTAGGTTTTTACGCCTCAATCGACTATTAAATCGCTTATAGCAAAAGTGTGCAATAGCCCCATTTGAAAAGAAGAATAAAAATTGAAATGAAAGATTTTTTTTTTTTAAATTGGCAGATCTTTTGTCGGCCGAAGTTCCCGATTCCGGTACATACCATTAAGTATATGGAACGGAGTGGAAAGACCACAGACTACAGTCCTTCAATAAACGAATCAACTCAAGTTTTGATCAAGCTAATTTATCGATTATCCAGAGTGTATCAGAAACATATGTCGTCCTTGTAACCACGTGTTCTAGAGGTCAAGATAAGACTATTTTATCCATAAACATGAGTCCGAAAATGCCTCCCTCTCGAGCTACAGCCCCCGAAAGTTTTAAAAAATTGCTGGTTTTTTTTGGAATATCGACCATCATTATGAACCAAATGTCATGAAAATTGGAGTCCCGAAGTAATTTTAGGGATCCATTAGTAGGATCCATTAGTGATCTCGAGAAATTCAGAAATTAGGCCTGACTGTACTTTTCAGGCAATTTTTCACATTGGGCCTGGGCAGCGATTATCTTAATACGCTTAATACGCGTCGTATCGACCAAAACAAAGATGACCAAATCTCTTTCTAAGAGTTTTTTCTATCTGATTTCAGTTTTTATTTTTCAAATTTCTAATCCATAACATGAAATTTGTGCCGTTGAAGGTATAAGATTGCCTGAAAAGTACAGTCAGGCCTAGTTTCTAAATTTCTCGAGGTCATTAATGGATTCTACACGTAAAATTACTTCGGGACTCCAATTTTCATGACATTTGGTTCATAATTATGGTCGATATTCCCAAAAAAAACCATACATTTTTTAAAACTTAAGGGGACTGTAGCTCAAAAGGGGGGCATTTTCGAACACATCTTCATAGGGAAAATAGTCTTATTTTGACCTCTAGAATACGTGGTTACAATTACGACATATGTTTCTGATACACCCTGTATTTTTCGGAGACGACAAATCCTCAAGTGGCTGCCCACACAGGGAAAAAAAAAAAAAAAAAAAAAAAAAAAATTACTTTGGTTGCGCTGCGAAAAGACCTTTGGTAAGTAGAAAAATGACCCAGCAAAAGACTAGTTGAGCCAGTCAAATCTTCGGTTCACCCAGCAAAATCTCTTTAATTTGGCCTTTGAAACCTTTGGTTAGCTCGCGCAACTAAAGTATTTTGCTGGGTCATTTTTCTACTAAAGGTTTCGTCAGCGCTACCAAAGTATTTTTTCTGTTTTTTCAGCGCATGCATAGTGGCAACAACGTATTTTCTTCGTTTAAACTTGCGTAAAAAAATCGATCTTAAGGAGATTAATTGAACACTCAAAAATCGATACTTTGGTGTTTGTTTGAAGCACGAAAAACATGCTAGCCAAAGTGCACGAGCAGCCACGTTGCAAGGCATTGGTAAATATTTCTCATATTATTTCCTTTCTTCATAAAATGAACCTTAAACAGTATTGAACAGGGAATGGAATTTAGGTATTTTAGCGCAGACCATACAGTGGTGGTGGCAACAACTTATTCTCTCCAATTAAACCTATGAAAAACAATCGATCCTCAGGAGGTGCAGTTGCATCCCCAATTAATCGATACTTTTGCATAGGTTTAAATAACAAATAAGCTTGGTTATTAAATTGGGTTTCAGGTCAGTAGGTCTACAGTAATATGGGCTACGGACAAAATGTCTACTTTTTTTGGTCTACTGACAAAATGTCTAAGGAAGTATGTCTACTTTGAAAAATGACCACATCCTGAAAACGGCTACGTAATATATGTCCACAATATAACTGTCCCCAATATAATAATGCCTCTTTTGGAAAAATGTCCACTCTCTTTTTACAAAAACGTCTGCTGGACTTCTGTAACAGAAGTAGAAAATATCATATTAATCAGTTCAGACCCTTATTCCCAGAAGATTCTAGTAAAGTTTCATACCTCAGAAAGGGAGTTTCGCAAATAGTAAAATTTGTGGGGAGGGAGGGGAGGAGAAAATAAACGTCATTCCGCCATCATTCAAAAATCATCAGGCTCATCTTCTCCCTCTTCATCAGGGTACATACTTTCTGTCTGGAGCTTATAGCTCTCAGATAAGTCGTTCCTTGCCCTGTGTTCGTCGTATTGGCTCACCATGGTCTCAACTTGCTCGAATTCCCCTATGTCCTGCTGAAGCTTGAGTTACCAATCAAGCATTATCATGTTGCTCTTCCTTTACGTCATCCAAAAATGTATTTATTTCTTATAACCAGCATGCTGATTTATTTTCCGCGTGTCCATTTCTGTTACAAAATTGTAGACATTGTTGTCTGGTGGACGTTCTTCAAAAAAGAAGTGGACATTTATTGAAATGATGCATTCATATACTGGGGACATTTATTTGGTGTACATAAATTATGTGTACTTTTTGGAATGTGGTCCTTTTTAAAAGTAGACATTTTTTTTTGTAGACATACTTACTTCCGTAGACATTTTGTCAGTAGGCGAAAAAAAGTAGACATTTTGTCCGTAGTCCATATTACTGTAGACCTACTGACTGGAAACCTTAAATTGCACAAGTTGCTACTGAGATTAGGCGAATTTTTTCTACTTCAACGAACCGAAAACTAAAGTTCGATTTCCACTCGCAACCATAGTTTCAGTTTCGCTGTGCACCGCAGTGGTCGACTGGTCGTATAACCGACTTTTTGCAGGCGCCACAATACACGTCTCATCAAGAGTAGAGTCCCTTGATGGAAATATTGTATAGGGAGTACCGACACGACACTTTATGCATTTTGACAGGAGTCGATTTTGTCGACCGCGTGAACGCATTCGAAGGTTAAGTTCGACAGTGGACCAGTGGTGGACTGGCGGATTTGCCGGCATTCCGGTCCGCTCCCATACGTTCCTCTACGAATCGACTCCTTTCGTGTGGAGCCTTCGATGTCGTTGACTCCTGCTCGACTCCGTGAGAGCCTAAAACCAACGACCAATCACAACTCGTTGAGCTCGTGTCGGTACTCCCTATACAATATTTCCATCAAGGGACTCTAATCAAGAGGTGAGCAGCGAGGAGTGCGAGGCGAGATGAAGATGACATGATTTTGCATAACTGAGTTTTTGAAGGCGCGATAACAGCTGTTGAGTCACGAGCTTCGAGAGAGTGCTATACGATCGTTGTGTATTACAGGGGCGTGCAGCGTCTATTTAATTATTAAATTGACTAATCAAACGCTTAACGATTAGAAAAAACAACGAGACTGATGCACACTTTAGCTTAAAGCGATTTTATAGTCGATTCTGGAGTGAAAACCTCTAAAAATAACGATGGCAGCACTAAAAACTTCCGAAATCCGCTATTAAACTTACAAGTAGTAAACGTTTTTACTAGCGCGAGCGTAATGGTGGCGTTGGGCAGTAATAATGCGAGTATATTTGTAAGAATGCAGCTAAGTTCCTGGAGAACCGTTGCATCGTTCGGTAGGGGCCTGGTACCGATCGGTAGGGCTCGCCTTCAATGCTTCGGGAAAAAAATAAGTTTTTACGTGCGGGCCCCGCGTCCCTTTTAAGTAGATTCCATGAATCTACTTATTGCGGAGGGTGCGATGTTGGATTTTTCGGGAAATTTTATCAAATGAGCACGTTTCATGGTCCCCTGAGGGGAAAAAATACCACTCTTTGAAAATTATATATATTTTATATATAATATATTTTATATATATATATATATTATATTATATATATATATTATATATATATTATTTTATTATATATAAAAATATATATATATATATATATATAATATAATATATTATATATATATATATAAAAATATCTTTATCTTTATATGTATTTTCAGCCAGTTTTACCGTTTTTATGACCCACGATCCTGTTCGTAATTTTTGGTTTTTTTTTTTAAAATTTGTCTCAACTATTCGTTGAGTTTAATTCTTGGATGAGTTCGAAGATGGGTAAATCCGACAGTTAGTTTTCGCGTTATGGGCCGTGTTTGAGTCGTAAAATGTGTTTTTGGGGTTTTATTTTTAGGAGTGTTTGTTTTGAGTTTTTTTTTTTTGGGAAATTTATGTTAGCCGTTTTGATACGCAATTTTTTTACTCGAGTCATTTTTTCTTTTTTTGCGTTGTAAGCGAGTTATAGTGATGTGTTTTTGGGGTTTTTTTGGCAGTGTTTTTATATGAAGAAATTTTTTTTTTGGATCAAAAATTTTAGTATATATCGTGGAGGATTTTTTAGTTCATATGCTCCATTTCTTAAATTTTCCTTGGGGTTTTACGTGTTTTACGAGCTATTTAGTTTCTAAGGGGATTTTACATGTGAAAGACAAGGATAGTGTATTGGTATAATTGCTCGTTCTTTGTTTTACACGTGCACTGTTGCTTAGGTACGTTATTTATTTTTTTTTCTTGTTTGATCAGCTGCTCTTATTCAGATTTATTCCTCATTAGCGTTAAAAAGATTACACTTTTTTCTATCTTGGTACTATAATCTTTTTCTCATAGGTATTTTTATTTAAATGTTGAACTGCTGAAAAAAAAAAAAATGAATAATTCAAAGAAAATCATAACATAAGCTATTTATTGAAATTTGTGAAAAACTTATATAACCTAGCTTTTATTTCTCACTTGCATTGTAAAGATTACACATTTCGCTATTGGTAATATAATCTTTTTCACAATAATATTTGGATTTTGAGCAGCTGATGAAAAAAAAAAAAAAATTTAACGAAAATTATAACGTATTTTTAAAATTTTTTAAAAAAAGGATGTAACCAAGCATGGAATCTACTTCGTCTTACCGGCCTGCCGGGAGGCATTTTTAAAATGCTAAAAACTTTTCTCTGGAAAAGTTGTGCGAGTGCGAAAAGGGTGCGAATCAGTTCGTTTTGCAAGGGTGGGAGAGAGGAGCGAGATTTTGTCACCCTTTTTTTAAATGCATACGTGCGGACGAGCATACGTTTTTCTACGCGTGTGTGCGAGAAACGTGCTGCTCTGTAAATTTTTTTTTTTTTTTTTTTTTTAAATTTGATCGACCGATTTGACGTTACCGTGACGATTGTGATCATATGTTTTTTGCGCGGAAGGACCAACGACCTCTATATAAGACCGGCGAACGAATACGAACCAGCGTAACCCGCAAGAAGGAAAGTTAGCTTAGGAATAGAGGTGCTTGGCCGGATAGGAGCACCTCTGTTTACACGTATTTTTATGAAGATGTTCTCTTCCGTTTTTCGCTTCTAAAACTCCTAATTTTACACAGATTTTGCTTTTCTTGGTCTTAGTAGAAGGAGGATAGCTTGGGCTTTGACCTCCGCCCCACCGGGTCCAGTAACGGTTTTTCGAAAATATATGGAAAATAAAAGTCGTTGAAGTGGACACCCGTTGGTATGCTCTGAAGACCTTGCAAATCACGTTCGCCTGTTTACGACGATTCAATCTGTCTACAAACCGGCTTTTAGTCATTTTTTGAGTCTACTCCTTCACTCTCAGTCCTTTTAGTGCTAGATTCTTCAAAATCCGAAAAGTTTTAGTGGCTGAGGAGGTAATTTTTCTATACTGTGTAGTGTGTACCAGTAAACCCTCCTGTGTTAGAGTTCGTAGTTACTTAACTCGAGTTCGTAATTACTTAACTTGAGTTCGTAATTTCTGTACATTTCCCTTCTGGATGATTTTTCATTCCTAATATTGTTTTATCAATCTGCGCCATCATCAGTGTCTATTAAATACTGTGATTGAGGTGAAACCCGCCCGCCGTTAACTCAGGATGTCGGATCGAGCCGACCACTGAAAGGGTTCTGGTTAGTCATCATCAATTTTGTGAAGTACTCATCATGTCAGGAGTGATTCCCTCTTATTTCTTTGTTTAGTTGCAGCATAATTCAGCCTTGAATCAGGATTCATCGTAAAATTCCTCTCTTTGAACCATCCGTGGTTTTTGCGAATTCTTCGGAATCTTAAAGGTGAGCTTGGAGGGGGAGGCTGAGAGAATGGCCTATAAAATTTGAGACAAGATTTCTAAGAACAGCACCTAGAGGCTCATGCAGTTAAGTTCATGAAGTCGTATCGGAAAGTATAAGATGGCAGTTATATGAGGGGCCCTGTTTCTTCATCACACATTTTAGCATTTTTAGCTGCTGTGACTCGGACTGCTGTGAACCGCAGTCGCGTACGGGAACACTTTGGGAAACGGACCGAACCGCCATAAGCCGCAATGAGTGCGAGTGAGAAACCTTAAAACGCGAAGAGTCTCTCTCTTGCACTCGCAGTCGCTTACGCGAAAAATTTGGGAAACGGGCATAACCGCCATCAGCCGCAATGAGTGCGAGAGAGAAACCTTGAAACGTGAAAGGTCTCTCTCTCTCACACTGGCAGTCTCTTACGGAAACAATTTGGGAAACTTAGAGTCCCTATATACTATGAGAGTTGCGCCATTGCTGAATAAATTTCTGATTGGCTCTCAGATTTAGGCTGTGAAGAAAGCTCCAAGAGGCAAAATGCAAATGGCGGAGGGTTTGTTTACTTTTCGCGAACTCGCTTTCATTACACATTTGAAGTAACAGTGACCACGGGAATTTTTTTTTTTTTTCCTCTGCTTGAATGATATTATGGAGAACATTTTTCTCTTTCAATAACGACCGTTATTGTCGAGAATCTGAACCTAACCTATAAGAGATAGCGAAATAGTGGCAACAGCGCAGAGGCAAATTGCCATCCGCCATTTGCAATTTGCCTCTTGGGGGCTCCATTGATCCGCTTCTTCTTCTTCATTTTGAGAGTCTTGTCGCAACTCTCATAGTATATAGGGACTCTAGGGAAACTGACCGAACCGCCATAAGACGCAATGAGTGCGAGAGAGAAACCTTGAAACGCGAGAGGTCTCTCTCTCGCACTCCCAGTAGCTTACGGGAACACTTTGGGAAACGGATTGAACCGCCATAAGACGCAATGAGTGCAAGAGAGAAACCTTGAGAGAGACACCTCCCGCGTTTCAAGGTTTCTCTCTCACACTCATTGCGTCTTAAGGCGGTTTGGTCCGTTTCCCAAATTTTTCCCGTAAGCGACTGCAAGTGCGAGAGAGAGACCTCTCGCGTTTCAAGGTTTCTCGCTCGCACTCATTGCGTCTTATGGCGGTTCGGTCCATTTCCCAAAGCGTTCCCGTAAGCGACTGCGAGTACGAGAGAGAGACCCCTCGCGTTTCAAGGTTTCTCTCTCGCACTCATTGCGTCTTATGGTGGTTCGATCCGTTTCCCAAAGTGTTCCCGTAAGCAACTGCGAGTGCGAGAGAGAGACCTCTCGCGTTTCAAGGTTTCTCTCTCGCACTCATTGCATCTTATGGCGGTTGGGTCCGTTTCCCAAAGTGTTCCCGTAAGCGACTGCGAGTGCGAGAGAGAGAGACCTCTCGCGTTTCAAGGTTTATCTCTCGCACTCATTGCGTCTTATGGCGGTTCGGTCCGTTTCCCAAAATATTCCCGTAAGCGACTGCGAGTGCGAGAGAGAGACCTCTCGCTTTTCAAGGTTTCTCTCTCGCACTCATTGCGTCTTATGGTGGTTCGGTCCGTTTCCCAAAGTGTTCCCGTAAGCAACTGCGAGTGCGAGAGAGAGAGAGAGACCTCTCGCGTTTCAAGGTTTCTCTCTCGCACTCATTGGATCTTATGGCGGTTGGGTCCGTTTCCCAAAGTGTTGCCGTAAGCAACTGCGAGTGCGAGAGAGAGACCTCTCGCGTTTCAAGGTTTCTCGCTCGCACTCATTGCGTCTTATGGCGGTTCGGTCCGTTTCCCAAAGCGTTCCCGTAAGCGACTGCGAGTACGAGAGAGAGACCCCTCGCGTTTCAAGGTTTCTCTCTCGCACTCATTGCGTCTTATGGTGGTTCGGTCCGTTTCCCAAAGTGTTAACGTAAGCAACTGCGAGTGCGAGAGAGAGACCTCTCGCGTTTCAAGGTTTCTCTCTCGCACTCATTGCATCTTATGGCGGTTCGGTCCGTTTCCCAAAGTATTCCCGTAAGCGACTGCGAGTGCGAGAGAGAGACCTCTCGCGTTTCAAGGTTTCTCTCTCGCACTCATTGCGTCTTATGGTGGTTTTGGTCCGTTTCCCAAAGTGTTCCCGTAAGCAAATGCGAGTGCGAGAGAGAGACCTCTCGCGTTTCAAGGTTTCTCTCTCGCACTCATTGCGTCTTATGGTGGTTCGGTCCGTTTCCCAAAGTATTCCCGTAAGCGACTGCGAGTGCGAGAGAGAGACCCCTCAAGTTTCAAGGTTTCTCTCTCGCACTCATTGCGTCGTATGGTGGCTCGGTCCGTTTCCCAAAGTGTTCCCGTAAGCAACTGCGAGTGCGAGAGAGAGACCTCTCGCGTTTCAAGGGGTTTTTCTCTCCACTCATTGCGTCTTATGGCGGTTCTGTCCGTTTCCCAAAGTATTCCCGTAAGTGACTGCGAGTGCAAGAGAAAGACCCCTCGCGTTTCAAGGTTTCTCTCTCGCACTCATTGCGTCTTATGGCGGTTCGGTCCGTTTCCCAAATTTTTCCCGTAAGCGACTGCGAGTGCGAGAGAGAGACCTCTCGCGTTTCAAGGTTTCTCTCTCGCACTCATTGCGTCGTATGGTGGCTCGGTCCGTTTCCCAAAGTGTTCCCGTAAGCAACTGCGAGTGCGAGAGAGAGACCTCTCGCGTTTCAAGGTTTCTCTCTCGCCTCATTGCGTCTCATGGTGGTTCGGTCCGTTTTCCCCAAAATATTCCCGTAAGCGACTGCGAGTGCGAGAGAGAGACCCCCCCAAGTTTTAAGGTTTCTCTCTCGCACCCTTGCGTCTTATGGCGGTTCGGTCCGTTTTTCCCAAATTTTTTCCCCTAAGCGACTGCGAGTGCGAGAGAGAGACCTCTCGCGTTTCAAGGTTTCTCTCTCGCACTCATTGCGTCTTATGGCGGGTTTTGTCCGTTTCCCCAAAAAATCCCGTAAGCGACTGCGAGTGCGCGAGAGAGACCTCTCGCGTTTCAAGGTTTCTCTCTCGCACTCATTGCGTCTTATGGTGGTTCGGTCCGTTTTCCAAAGTGTTCCCGTGAGCAACTGCGAGTGCGAGAGAGAGACCCCTCGCGTTTCAAGGTTTCTCTCTCGCACTCATTTTGTCTTATGGTGGTTCGGTCCGTTTCCTAAAGGGTTCCCGTAAGCAACTGCGAGTGCGAGAGAGAGACCTCTCGCGTTTCAAGGTTTCTCTCTCGCACTCATTGCGTCTTATGGTGGTTCGGTCCGTTTCCCAAAGTATTCCCGTAATTGACTGCGAGTGCAAGAGAGAGACTCTTCGCGTTTTAAGGTTTCTCACTCGCACTCATTGCGTCTTATGGTGGTTCGGTCCGTTTCCCAAAGTGTTCCCGTAAGCAACTGCGAGTGCGAGAGAGAGACCTCTCGCGTTTCAAGGTTTCTCTCTCGCACTCATTGCGTCTTATGGTGGTTCGGTCCGTTTCCCAAAGTATTCCCGTAAGCGACTGCGAGTGCGAGAGAGAGACCCCTCAAGTTTCAAGGTTTCTCTCTCGCACTCATTGCGTCTTATGGCGGTTCGGTCCGTTTCCCAAAGTATTCCCGTAAGCAACTGCGAGTGCGAGAGAGAGACCTCTCGCGTTTCAAGGTTTCTCTCTCGCACTCATTGCGTCTTATGGCGGTTCTGTCCGTTTCCCAAAATATTTCCCCTAAGGTGACTGCGAGTGCAAAAGAAAGACCCTCGCGTTTCAAGGTTTCTCTCTCGCACTCATTGCGTCTTATGGTGGCTCGGTCCGTTTCCCAAAGTGTTCCCGTAAGCAACTGCGAGTGCGAGAGAGAGACCTCTCGCGTTTCAAGGTTTCTCTCTCGCACTCATTGCGTCTTATGGTGGTTCGGTCCGTTTCCCAAAGTATTCCCGTAAGCGACTGCGAGTGCGAGAGAGAGACCCTTCGCGTTTTAAGGTTTCTCACTCGCACTCATTGCGTCTTATGGTGGTTTTGGTCCGTTTCCCAAAGTGTTCCCGGGAAGCAACTGCGAGTGCGAGAGAGAGACCTCTCGCGTTTCAAGGTTTCTCTCTCGCACTCATTGCGTCTTATGGTGGTTCGGTCCGTTTCCCAAAGTATTCCCGTAAGCGACTGCGAGTGCGAGAGAGGACCCCTCAAGTTTCAAGGTTTCTCTCTCGCACTCTTGCGTCTTATGGCGGTTCGGTCCGTTTCCCAAAGTATTCCCGTAAGCAACTGCGAGTGCGAGAGAGAGACCTCTCGCGTTTCAAGGTTTCTCTCTCGCACTCATTGCGTCTTATGGCGGTTCTGTCCGTTTCCCAAAGTATTCCCGTAAGTGACTGCGAGTGCAAGAGAAAGACCCCTCGCGTTTCAAGGTTTCTCTCTCGCACTCATTGCGTCTTATGGGTTCCCGGGCCGTTTCCCAAAGTGTTTCCCCTAAGCAAAGCGAGTGCGAGAGAGAGACCTCTCGCGTTTCAAGGTTTTCTCTCGCACTCATTGGTTTGTATGGTGGCTCGGTCCGTTTCCCAAAGTGTTCCCGTAAGCAAATGCGAGTGCGGGGAGAGAGCCTCTCGCGTTTCAAGGTTTCTCTCTCGCACTCATTGCGTCCCTTTTGGTGGTTCGGTCCGTTTTCCCCAAAGTATTCCCGTAAGCGACTGCGAGTGCGAGAGAGAGACCCCTCAAGTTTCAAGGTTTCTCTCTCGCACTCATTGCGTCTTATGGCGGTTCGGTCCGTTTCCCAAATTTTTCCCGTAAGCGACTGCGAGTGCGAGAGAGAGACCTCTCGCGTTTCAAGGTTTCTCTCTCGCACTCATTGCGTCTTATGGCGGTTCTGTCCGTTTCCCAAAATATTCCCGTAAGCGACTGCGAGTGCGCGAGAGAGACCTCTCGCGTTTCAAGGTTTCTCTCTCGCACTCATTGCCTCTTATGGTGGTTCGGTCCGTTTTCCAAAGTGTTCCCGTGAGCAACTGCGAGTGCGAGAGAGAGACCCCTCGCGTTTCAAGGTTTCTCTCTCGCACTCATTTTGTCTTATGGTGGTTCGGTCCGTTTCCTAAAGTGTTCCTGTAAGCAACTGCGAGTGCGAGAGAGAGACCTCTCGCGTTTAAAGGGTTTTCTCTCTCCACTCATTGCGTCTTATGGGGGTTCGGTCCTTTTCCCCAAAAGTTTCCCGAAAACTGGGGTCAAGAGAGAGATCTTCGGTTTTAAGGTTTCTCACTCGCACTCATTGCGGCTTATGGCTTAGGTGTTGTCATTGCGGCTTATGGCTTAGGTGTTGTTCGTAGAAATCTTGTCCCAAATCTTATAGGCCATTCTCTCAGCCTCCCCCTCCAAGCTCACCTTTAAGATTCCGAAGAATGCGCAAAAACCACGGATGGTTCAAAGAGAGGAATTTTTCGATGAATCCTGATTAAAGGGCTGAATTATGCTGCGACTAAACAAAGAAATAAGAGGGAATCACTCCTGACATGATGAGTACTTCACAAAATTGATGATGACTAACCAGAACCCTTCAGTGGTCGGCTCGATCCGACATCCTGAGTTAACGGCGGGGGGGTTTCACCACAATCACAGTATTTAATAGACACTGATGATGGCGCAGATTGATAAAACAATATTAGGAATGAAAATCATCCAGAAGGGAAATGTACAGAAATTACGAACTCAAGTTAAGTAACTACAAACTCTAACACAGGAGGGTTTACTGGTACACACACACAGTATAAAAAAATTACCTCCTCCGCCACAAAAATTTTTTCGGATTTTGAAGAATCTAGCACTAAAAGGACTGAGAGTGAAGGAGTAGACTCAAAAAATGACTAAAAGCCGATTTGTAGACAGTTTGAATCGCCGTAAACAGGCGAACGTGATTTGCAAGGTGTTCAGAGCATATCACGGGTGTCCACTTCAACGACTTATATTTTCCATATATTTTCGAAATACCGTTACCGGCCCCGGGTAGGGTGGAGGTCAAAGCCCAAGCTATCCTCCTTCTATTAAGACCAAGAAAAGCAAAATCGTGTAAAATTAGGAGTTTTAGAAGCGAAAAACGGAAGAGAACATCTTCATAAAAATACGTGTAAACAGGGGTGCTCCTATCCGGCCAAGCACCTCTTTTCTAACCTAACTTTCTTTCTTGCGGGTTACGCTGGTTCGTATTCGTTCGCCGGTCTAATTTTAAGGTCTTTTGGGAAGGACACATTGGGGTATAGAAGCTTTTTAAAGCGACTTCAATGAAGTCACTTCGTATTTTCGATGTATAGCTTCGACTTTTTATCACATGATTTTACGTAGATGTAAAAAATGGGACAGTCACAGTGCTGCTAGATGTGTTGTAAAATATTCAGGCACTTGAGACTTAATGTAAATGTTATATTTTATGTCAAATCTGGCAGCACTGTACAGTCATTGATTGATAGCTCGACGAGGTTGCTGTATAAGGTTCCCAGATGATAAGCCCAAAAACAGAATGTCCAAAACTTTTTTGTCCAAACCTATATTTTGTCCAAATCATCTTAATGTCCAACGCTTTTGTGTCCATAAGACTGTAATGTCCAATTATAGACAAGTCCAAATAGAAAAGCCCAAAAACCTATGAATGTGAGAAAAGTAATGTCCAATGTCCAGAAAATTATTTTTTTACTCGTATTATCGCTTCTCTTCATTTTTTCTCCTTTAAATTGATCCAATCCGTATCGACATGTATTCTTAATTGAGGTACAGTAGAGAGATATCTTCGTGCAATTAGTTACAGGCTGAAGCTGAAAGTACCAACCGCGGAAGAAAACCCATAGCTTCATATTGTTTGAATTTATGCAGGTAAATATTTAGATATTTTAATTCCTTTGGGACGTTACAAATTTGACGCAACGTGTTTGGACATTTTGTTAATCTAACTTGACGTACGTTTATTTGGACTTTAAACGATTTGGACATTTCATTTTGGACATTCAAGCTTTGGACGTATAATTTTGGCATTGCCGTTTGGACATTACGGTTTTGGACATAACATCTGTGGATCCTGTATAACTTCGCGAAGTAGAGCTTCGATACTTATCATATGTATTAAACGCAGATTTGTAGAATAGTACTATCAACTAGAGATGACTTTGTTGAGATCGGTGCGTTGAATTGACCCAGCAAATTTGGGCTAGGTTTCGAGAATTTTTAAAAAAACCCAAAACTATTAGTGATGCTGAGTTGAGACGATGGTTTTTTCTTCTCTTATCAATATATGCTCTCGAATATTACTGAGTAATGAAAATAATTGGTTTCCTGTTAAAAATTTTTTTTTTACTTTGAATGTATAAGTGTTTTATCTAAGAATACTACCAACGGGTCCGACGGACCCAGAATATTGTTAACATCCTCTTTCAAAGTTGGCGATTTGAGCTGTTTCGTATTAGTTCGCATCTCGGTGAGGTTATGATGTTTTTATAAGGTCTGTTTTTTAAAATTTAAAAAAAAAAAAAAAAAAAAAAAAAAAAAAAAAATCGTTAGATTTTTTGGGGTATTTTTGTAGTTTTTAACGATTCATTTGATTGTATACACCAGTTATTTTTAATCTGTGGAGTCAAAGTGTGTCAAATTAAATGAAGGCTTTTTTTTTTTTCTTTTTCGAAATAGACTGATTTAGTGCTGACTTGGTGATGAGCGTTCCAAAGAAAGACAGTCTGTCTCTCTTGGCTCACGTAACCCCCGCATGTACTTCTATCTCACTCTAATTTAAAAAAACTTATGGAGAGACATCTTTTGAGCATTGAGCATCAATTGTAAAAAAGCGCTAAAAGAATGAGCCCAAATAATGGGGGTTGTAAATGACCTCACGCCCAAAAAACTCAAAAAATTAAATGTTAAATGAAGTTTGCTTGAATTTCCGACCCAAACCTATTTTAAAAAATTTTTGTCGTTAATAAAGGGCTGTTTGAAAAGGCATACTTTTCCCGCGCAAAGTTTCTTTTCCATTTTTATACAGATTTTTGATTTACCTACTAAAACGCAATGTCTTATTTTCATGTTAGTTCAACGAAAGGTTATCGTAGGTGTGCGCTCTCGGTCATGCGTATTTGTTTGCTTACCCCGAACTTCTCATTTTATTGTGAAAGCATGGTTTTTCACTCTCGCTATCTCTTTCTCTCCTTCCCTTCTTTTCTCTGTACTGTTCTAAATCGTATAATCCACATACGCTAATACGGTGCATCCAAATGCGCCAATTCTAAGGGGTTTTGGCGGCTCCATGACGCCAAAAAAAATTGACGGTTTTGGATCGGGCCCCCTTGAGAACGACCACCCCCAAAATGGTTTAAATTTCATGCAAAGGGGGGGGGGGACGGGGGGTTATGCTATTTATGCCCCTTCCAAATGATGACTCCTGTTTTCTAAAAATTTGGTGTACATGAGAAATACCACTTTAGTATTGCAGGAATAATAGAGTAAGTTTTTAGATTTCGTCCTTTGGAGCAGGGTTAGATGGGCGAATAGCAAACGGAGTTAGGGAGTGGATATCAAGTCAAAATCTTAGCTCGAATAAACAAAAACACGCGCAAGACGCGAAACGGAAAGCTTGGCCGCGAAGCGGCCACCGGCCTCTAGTAAAATAATATAATGTAATGAATTTTTTGCTGATTTAAAAAAAAAAAAAAATAAAAACAAAAAAACCGCAGGTCTCTTGCTTTGCACCGTAGAACTCCAGGAACATTCTATTAAAGGCAGTGGCGGATCCAGAAGTTTTTTTTCTGGGGGATGCCTATATGAATCTTTAAATTTGAAGCGTTGCAGGAAGAAATGTTGAGCTATTTTCTGTTAAAAAAGGGCAATATTTGAGGCTCCTAGGGGGGGGGGGGGGTTTTCCCGTGCCCCGTGTCCCCTGGATCCGCCACTGATTATCGGTAATTGAGGCAAGAAATGAAAAACCAATATGCTCTAAATGAGAAAAATGAAGTTAGTTGCCTATAAAAAGGGGCTATGTACTCTAAGAATTTTAAAATAGTTTCTAACAAACCTCTAGACACTAGACCACCAATCAAAGAAATGAAACCATCCATGTGTTCCGAAGGAAATAGAGAAAAAAGGAAGCAAAATAACAAAAAACAAAAACAAAAACAAAAACAAAATGCTAATTTTGAGTATAAATAGGCGGTATAATCTATCCAAAATTAGCATTTTTTGTTTTTTGTTTAGAACCCATTAATTATTAGAATTTTCATCATAAGTCGTAGATTATAAATTATTTTCACTAGCTCTTACCTGCACTCTCGTTTCAGTTAGCCCGTATTGTGCCGCCAGTCTCTCTCGTGTGTAAATATCGGGATATTGGGAAAATTGGAATGCCCTCTCCAGAGCGGCTAGCTGCTCCGCGCTGAATGTTGTCCTCCCCCGTCTCTTTTTCCGCCGTAAAATCAGACCGGGCTCGCAATCTGGATCAACTCCTGGAACAATTGTTTTTTCCACCGTTATTTTTCCATCGACCAACTGATAAGTTTGCAATTTTCATTCACAGGTTCCTCGTTTACACGGAAAAAAAAACTACGGTGAAAATAACCATACGTATATCTGATTTTGGCACCTGCTAGATGTTATGGTAATGTTACCCAGAAATATACTATGTTTCGACTAGGTACTAGGTGATGTTACCTGATTGCTTGTCGAATTTACTCAAAGTATCGGTTATTGTACCATAATTCTGGTCAAGTTTACCATAATATCTAGCAGGTGCCAAAATCAGGTATCGGTATGGTTATTTTCACTAATCTTTTTTTTTCCGTGTTCAAGCTTGGGGGGACGAGGGCTACAAAATCATTGATACAATTAAGGATAAAAAAAAAAAAAAAACTACCTAAGCTCGGCGGGGGTGACTATTAACTAAGGCTGGACCGCGCAAGGATCTTTCCTTCTATTTTATCCATTTCACTCCTTCAAATTCACAACCCCCCCCCCTCTCTCTCTCTCTCTCTCTCTCTCTCTCCCCTCTGTCTCTCTCTCCCTTTTTCTCTCTCTCTCTCTCTCTCTCTCTCTCCCTCTCTCTTTTTTCCTCCCCCTTTCCCCTTCCTTTTTCCTTTCTTTTTCCTTTTTCTCCCTCTTTTCCCCCCTCTTTTTTCTTCCTTCCTCCCCTTTTCCTTCCTTTTCTGCCTTTTAAAAAAAAAGGGGTTGGTCGGAGACTGATTTGCCTTTTTAGTGAAGGGGTGTATTTGCGCTTGTAAGTTCTCCAGCTGCTGATGACCCTCTGTTTGGATTGTATTGCCCGCGACCGTGACCGTAAATTTTCTGCTATGGGGACCCCCCTCCGAAAAGCCGTTTTGCTGTCGGAATACGTTAAATATTTTTCCCTTTTGGTTATTAAAAATTGTGTGAAAGAGATGTTAAAAGGGCATTTTTGCAAAGCTTCTCACAAAACCCACCAAGGATTTAACTCCTGAAATTTTACTATTTTTTTAAAATTCTGCTAGTTTTCAGTGACGTAATTTTTTTATTTGTGATTCTATTTGAAAATTTACCCTTTAAAATTTTAAGCTAAGTTAGTAAAAATTTTTCTTTTTTCTTTTTCAATTTAAATTAATTATAAAATCGAAAAAGCTGGTACCTAAAAATGCATATTTTGAGTTAAATTTCAATCCCCTTGAAAATTTAAGACCCCCTTTTTATTTAATCCAAAAAGCATCGTTCACTGAAAAAAATGAAATTACTAAAAAAGCAATTAAGTTTTGTAAAATCAGTAAAATAAAGCACACGCTAATTTTACTTGTTAATTTCGGTGAATCCTACTAAACTTATGGCTAATTTTACGATTTGAATTGTAAATTTTGCTTAAGTTTTAGTAATTTTTCTATTTATATTGCAAATTTTTCAATCTAAATAGTACATTTTACAATCCAAATCATTGCGACTTTTGCATATTACATGGCTGTCTTGGCGTGACAGCTATACAACTTGCAAAAATTACAATGCTTTGAATTGTTAAATTTACAATCCGATTGGTAAAATTTATGATCCAAATTGTAAAATTAATCAAAATTAAGCAAAATTTACGATCCAAAACGTAAAATTAGCTATGCGTGTAGTAAATTTCACTAGAAATGGCTGGTAAAATTAGCCTTTGCTTCATTTTACTGATTTCACAAATCTATTTTTTTCAGTGTTTAACTATCGTTTGAAATACCTTGTTGATTTTGGCCGTTTTATAGGTGTGGAAACAAGGCATAACTAAGCATTTTCGAGGACGCTGAATTTATAATCGCAAAAAGGTGGCATTGTAATACCTATCTTGGTTCATAGTTGCCAAAATTTTCGCTCAAAAATACGCTTACGGAGAAAATACATTGCATCAGAGTTTGGTTGGAACCAAGTGTCTTCGGACGACAATCGATACGATATATCGCTCAACTATAAAGGAGTCTTTAGACCAAGACTGTTTTAGTAGAGCTGATATCGTATCGATTGCCGTCCGAAGGTATCTGGTTTCACACAAACTCTGGTTCAATGTAATTTCCCCATAAGCGGATTTTGGAACGGGAATTTGACTATTAAATCAAGAAATTAATGCGACCTTTTTGCAATTATGAATTCTACGTCCTCGCAAATAATTAATTATGGTTCCTGGTTCCATGGGCGCCCGCAGAAAATTTTTCAAGGGGGGGGGGCAAAATTGTTGGAGGGCCCCCCCCCCCCCCCCCCCCCGAGGAGAAAGGGAAACTTTTTTTCTTTTTTTCCCCATCCAAATAGTGAACAATTACTAAGCCATTGTCGGTGTTTCCAAATAATAATAATAATAACTTTGACGTGTTTGATATTATGAATAAAGGGACGACAGATGGTAATAATAGCAAGAAAAATGTATAACTCTACTATCCCTTGCAAAAAGTGAGTTAAAATTACATCATTAACTAATATTAAAGTTCGTCAACTATTCTTCCTTTGATTTACTTTTCAATTTCTTTTGGTCCTTTCATTTTTCGTTTGAAATTTTGACTGTTTTGAATTCCAGGGGGGGCAAGCGCCCCCCCTTGCCCCCCGCTGCGGGCGCCCATGCCTGGTTCGAATTCTACGTCCTCGCAAATAATTAATTATGGTTCCTGGTTCCTAGACAAGAACTGCCGAAATCAATAAGATATTACAGATTAAACATTGCATTTGGAGGTTAATTGCCAATTCCACAACAACAACAATAGATATAACATTTGGGTGATTCCAATATCCAAATAATGCATCGTTCAATCTGTAATATCATTAGATACAAACAACATTGTTGATTTCGGCATTTTTAGCCGTGGAACCAGGCATAATTAACCATGTTCGAGGACGTAGAATTCACAATCGCAAAAAGTTTGCATTAATTGTTTGATTTAATAGCCTAAATTTCCGCTCAAAAATGTCCTTTTGAAGAAAATACATTGAATCAAAGTTTGATTGGAACGAGAGGTCCTCGGTTGACAATCGATACGATAAATTGCTCAATTAAAAGAGTCCATTCGTTCGATTCGGCAACATTCGTCGATTCAAGTCTCAAGAGGTGTGTGTAGCGGGCTCAAGACTCAAAGACTCTAGGGGGAGGATATACAGGGTGTAACAAAACTATATACCATAAATTTCAGGGCGTATTCTAGAGGTAAAAATAATAATTTTTTTCCCTATAAACATGGGTCGAAAATTGTAGTCTTTTCGAGTTACAGTGTTGCGAAGTTTCCGAAAAACAAATTGAAAAATTGTCATAACTCCCTCGTGAATTTTTTTTAATGCTCGTAAATAAGTACTCTGGTGTAATTTTAAGCGCTCTTGCCGATTTTGGCCGTGAACATGCTGTATGCACACAATTGAGGGGGGTTTTGGGGGTTTTCCTTGATTTTTCTCACTTTTTTCGGTCAAATTGTTTGAAGACATGCTTTAGGATTCATTAAATCCAAAAACGATTAGCATCATTCAAAAGGTCGTAAAAAAATATGCATTTTTAGTCCCTACTAGTTTTTCCATTCCGCAAACTATTTCCGGGAAAATCGTCCCTGAAGTTGCAGAGGTAGGCCAAGAATGGATAAAATCAAAGAAAAGGCGATTATGGCCGACCTCTGCAACTTCAGAGACGATTTTCTCGGAAATGGTTTGCGGAATGGAAAAACTTGTACGGACCAAAACTGCATATTTTTTACGACCTTTTCAATGTTGCTAATCGTTTTTGGATTTTAATGAATCCGAAAGCATGTTTTTACATAATTTGGCCAAAAAAAGTGAGAAAAATCAAGAAAAACCCCCTTAAATTTGTGCATACAGCATTTCCACGGTCAAAATCGGCAAGAGCGTTTAGATTACATCAGAGTATCTGTTTACGAGCATTAAGAAAAATTCACGAGGGAGTTATGACAATTTTTCAATTTGTTTTTCGGAAACTTTGCAACACTGTAACTCGAAAAGACTACGATTTCGGACCCATGTTTATAGGAAACAAAAATCTTATTTTTACCTCTAGAATACGCCCTGAAATTTACGGTTTATAGTTTTGTTACACCCTGTATAAGAGGGGGATCGATCATAATCGAGTTTCAAGGATTGACAGTCCCCAGTAGCCCAGCTTTGGACCTGCAGTTTCTCAACGTCCATCTCCTGTTTTGAAAACATTCGTACACCTGAGGCGGACAGAAAAAGGTAGGAGGAGAGATATGAAAATGAAAAGGATTGTTAAAGAGTCAAGGATTTGCAAGGATGGGTGCGGGTGTTTTTTTTTTTTTTTTTTTTTTTGTAATACATCGATCCATGCTCACTTTTATAACAATAATCTCAATGCATGATACGGGTTCACGATGCGACGCGATGTTTTGCTCGGATTTTAATGTCATGCGATCCGATCCGATCGGAAGGTCAGGAGGCTTCGGGGATCGCGGAGTGTCATCTGGGACTACGCGGAGCAAAAAAGACGCTGCAACTAGAGTCCCTATATGTAGAGAGTTAAGACAAGAGGGTAGTCAACTTCTGATTGGTCGATGAATTTTAGGCTCTACGGACGCCGCCATTGGATGCGATTTTGCACTTTTGTTTTGTTTACCAACGGTCTTTTACACATAAAAGAGTTAATTTGCGACGAATCTGTTAATTTTAATCATAATGCACCACAAGAATGTCTATAAATCTCAAAAGAATCATTAAAAAGCGTTAATACATGTCGATCAACAAAAGCAGGGAAAGATTACATCGTTTCAAACTTAGCGGAACTGTAATCTTTGCTGTGGAGCAAAACACAACAACGGCCTCAGAATGTAAACAAATAAATGTGCAAAATCGCATCCAATGGCGGCGCCCATGATTTCTCTTGTCTTAACTCTCTACATATAGGGACTCTACTGCAACCTACGAGCTGTAGCAATAGAGACAGTGGCGAAGCGTGACTTTTGGCAACAAGGTAGTCTCTCCATTTAAATTCACCAAAAAAGTCGAACGCTTCAGTCATCGGCGATGACCAGGCATTTCGACCTTTCTAATGTGTTTATATGGGGAAAAATAAACGTTGCCAAATCGCACGCCTCGCCACTGAATAGAGAGGCTGATATATGTTGCAAGTCCTACACCAAAGTGAGGCAGGATTGACGATCTGATTCTGGTTTGTTTGTCTCATGTGCGTTATAACCGAAGTAAAATCAAAAATTGTTATTAATCCAGTGGAAATTGGTTTTAAACGAAAGTTGAAGTGCTTCAGAGTGGCTATATCTGGACACAGAATTCCACCATCCACGTGAGAAAATTTGGATTATTTCTGTCTTGTGGCAGTTTCTTTATCGTGCAAATCCTTCCAGATGAAACAATTGTACTTATACAATTATCGATTTCTGTGTCCTGGTATCAAAGAATGTTAGGTCCTGAGCGTAATTTACACACGGCGACGTGATGTGTGTAGGCTCTCTTATTGGCCAAAAGGCAAAATCGCACGCAATTTAACTTGCGCACGCTGCCGGGACCATACATTTTTTGGTCCCTGATAGCCACCGTTAAATACACGCACTTTCGTTTAAAACCAATTTCAAGTGATTTTGTCACAACTTACTTTTTAAGGTTGTAAAATATGCCGTCGTTTACCGTCGTTTTCTGATTGAATTCAGCTGAATTAGGGGCTGAGGGGGGGGGGAAAGAAGGGAAACTTCCTTTCCTTGAGGAAACGATACCCTTGTAAGAACTAGAGTCCCTTGATGAAAATATTGTATAGGGAGTACCGACACGAGCTCAACGAGTTGTGATTGGTCGTTGGTTTTAGGCTCTCACGGAGTCGAGCAGGAGTCGACGACATGGAAGGCTCCACACGAAAGGAGTCGATTCGTAGAGGAACGTATGGGAACGGACTGGAATGCCGGCAAATCCGCCAGTCCACCACTGGTCCACTGTCAAACTTAACCTTCGAATGCGTTCACGCGGTCGACAAAATCGACTCCTGTCAAAATGCATAAAGCGTCGTGTCGGTACTCCCTATACAATATTTCCATCAAGGGACTCTAGTAAGAACAAGGTTTCTAAAAGAAATCTCCTCTAGCTCGCTCAATGACAGTGGGTAGTTAATTATTCGTACTCTGCGGAGTTTCATTTGCCTATCCCTCCAATTGAAGGCGCCCGAGTCTCGACGAGACAATATCTTGCAATGGTCAAATCGAGTTGAGGTTACATCTTCAAAGAGAAATGGATCTGGGCCATGATTATGATGACGATCCCCGAAACACATCTATGACCGCCATTTATACTTGGGTGGTGGACGATGCGTAACGATCACTAAAAGTTCGCTTTAAAAAGTTCCGCTGAGGATCCAATTTGATCGTTTGTATAGATGCCTATAAAAAGTAAGGCATTCAACAGATACGTACAGTGCAAGTGGCGGCGCGCGGCGCATTGGTCCAAAACTTGGGGAGGGGGGGGGGGGGCTTGGGTAAATGCTAATGAGTAAACCTCCCAGAATTCTCATACATGGTTTTATTATAAGATTTTTGCTGTCCTGGGCTAAACCATCACTGACCAACAGAAGCGGCTCGTGTGCTATTTAGCAACCGGGGTTTTCGCCATTTGAATCCACGCAAAAGTATCGATTTCTCAGGGATTCAGTAAATCCTCTCAAGATCGATTATTTAACGTTGGTTCAAATGGAGCGAATCCGTTTTTGCCACTTTCAACGAGCCACCACTGAGCATCAGTCACATTCAGATCCCCCCCCCCCAAAAAAAAAAAAAAAAAAAAAAAAAAAAAAAAAAAAAAAAAATGTTCTATGAACTCTGCTCTAATTCTCCGGGTAATTTCATTGATTTCCGTGTAAATTTACATAGAAATCACATGTCCACATGGAAAATTGGAACATAGTGCATGGAACATTTTTACTAGGATTCGTACACCGTCAAGTGATGACGAAGAAAAATCTGACGAGGAACACGCCGGGGTCGCCGGGCGCTTTTCTCCACCATAACTTTAAAAAAAACACGGGTTTAATGAAGCAATTTGGACCGCACGGTAAATTAGTGGTAACATTGATTAGTTCGAGACATCGGCAGGCCGTAGAACAGAGGATCGGGGATGATTTCAGGATTGCGTATCTTACCGTCTCTTCTTCGGGGATTCGTGACCGTTTAAAGCGGGGGGGGGGGGGAGGTTGGGAGCATCAGCATGGGTCATGGAGCAAGCTGAAATCTGTAGTTTAGTAGATGTTAGACATAAAGCCGTGGCCAGGAATTTTTCTTCCTCTCTCTTAGCCCATTTAAACTTTTGTGTTAGAAAAGGATGCAGATGGGGGCTGTCACGTGACTACAGACCCTGTTTCTTTCTTTTTCTAACTCATGCAATGAAATGGACAAAGAGAGAGAGAAAGACAAATTTCTGGATACGGCTATGCTATGGTTAGACAGTAGGGCGCTGAGCCTGTTTTGTCTTTTTATCTCGTGAAAGGATTGAGTTTGAAAAGACACCTCTTATGAGTTGGCGAGTAAGAGCTCTAAGAGCCTATAATCGGGTGGTCGGCAGTCGTGAAACACGACAAAAATTTCATTCAAAAAGAGCCTCGGTCTCGCCCCCCTCTCTCTCTCTCTCTCTCTCTCTCTCTCTCTCTCTCTCTCTCTCTCTCTCTCTCTCTCTCTCTCTCTCTCTCTCTCTCTCTCTCTCTCTCTCTCTCTCTCTCTCTCTCTCTCTCTCTCTCTCTCTCTCTCTCTCTCTCTCTCTCTCTCTCTCTCTCTCTCTCTCTCTCTCTCTCTCTCTCTCTCTCTCTCTCTCTCTCTCTCGTGCACTCAATCTCTCTTTAGCTCTCAGGTGAGGATGTTGTGTGTGTGGTGGTATTTATAAGGCGGTTTGCTTCCTGCGTGCGATAATCTTCTTAACATCTTTAAAGTCAATTATCTAATAGCATCTATTATAAAAACCGCGTGTGTTATACGGCGGGAGAAAGAAATTCAAAAGCAACTGAGGGTGTCTTCTCCTCTGTCGGCGGAATGGAAATACAAGGCTCCCGGGGCGAGGCCCAAGCCCCTCGTGGGGAGGCCCCCGAAGGAGAGGGAGCGGGGCGGAGCGGAGAGGGGGGACCACCCGCGGCTCAAAAACATGGGTGTCAACGATTCACAAACACAACTGATCTAGCAAATAAATCACAAGTTACAACTCCTGACACACAAGAATGAAATTATGAATCTCTTTCACTCTTCTGGTCTCTCTCCTGGCGACCGCAATTATATTCACACGATATTATAGATATCTTTTTATTAGTTTTCAGCTTTTTTTCTCATTCACTTTTTTTTCTTTCTTTTTTTTTTACTTACGCCCTCACTCAGAGTCCTTTGGCCGGGAAGGACCCACATTTGACAAAGGACCACCGCCGAAGGTGTCACAGGCTTTCTGTTCCTCCTTTTTTTGTCATTTTAACTTGTTTGGAGTTTGGACGAGTTATTTTTTTTCAACTTTCGCTTTCACCTTTTGTGACTTTTTTCTCTCTCTTTTTTTCCTTTTTTTTTACCTTTGACGCGTTCAGCCTTATAAGAAACAATCTTCCCCCAAGTAATCCTTCTCAGCTGACTAGCATTTGCTAAAAATCCAAGGTTTGATAATTTGACATCACGGGATATACTAGATTGTCTTGTTTGTTTTTCGAGGTAATCTACCGATTATTCACGTCAGTTTTTCCGGTAGGTAATCCGATCAAAGACATTGTCTGGAAACAAGATTACAAGCTAGTATGGTTTAACTCACATGATGATATCTTTACACTTTTTCTCCTTTCTTCAGAATGAGGTTGTGTAGGTACAAATAAAGTTTATGTGCAAATAAGGCAAGAATCAAAATCGATATAACCAGTCCATACCTTCTCTTTTTCTCGCCTGCAAATCCGGACTATTTTTTAGGTTAATTTTCATGTTCATTGGTGGTACTAAGAATATCACAAATAATTGACAGCACCATAGTAATAATAGTAAGAAAAATTGCTGTAGACTATTTCAGTGTCGAGGGGGAGCTGAGAAAAATGCAATACATTATTGTAAAAATGTATGTCTTTACGGAAAAAATGAAGTTCTGATAACGTTACTATGATGAATTGAAGATGGGCTTCATCAACCGGATTCCATGGATGTAATTTTATCGACCTCATGTTTTTCAACGCCATCGTAGATTGCTTTTTGCTTTTTTTCTTTATACCAGAAAATGTGGTCTTTTTCGTATATATGATGATAGATTACCTATCACATTATACTATCCGTTTGAAAGGCAGAATTCTGGCGAAAACAAACCCGCATAATTATGATAATATTGTATAACATCCAGATGGTAAGTCGTCACTTCTTCGTACTGAAGGAGATTCCATGAGAATCACTACTCAAGCGGCTTATGGCAAAACGTGCCATTTGGCATCTTTGATTTTCTTTCATTTAAGTTTGCGTAAAATAATCGGTACCATTCAAGAGTCGAATTTTAACACTCTTCTTGACTTTTCCTAGAAATTTCCTCTTAGTACTTGAAAATTACCATCCAAAATACGAGGATGATAAGGTCATTGGAGAAAGAGTTGGGAAAAATGAAGTAAATGGATAGTAATTGAAGCCGTCTCCGGAAAACGGGCTCATATAACAATGGGTGTGCTCTTTTTAGAGAACTGTGCATTGTGAGCAAATAGAAGTTTTTAGCTAAAGAGCACACATCTTGTTTTATGGGCCCTCCTTCCGGAAACGTCCTCAATTGTGAATTTTTGGATTACGGAACTGATAGAATTAGGTATACTATGATTTTCAAAAGAAAGTATCTGGATAGAAATTTTCGTTATTTCATTTCTCCGCCAATATGAGAAATTTCGCGGTATTTTAGAGTCTCGCAGTATTACTGCCGCTTGTGACATTATGCCTCAAAATATTTAAAACGACGGAAAATAAAAGAAAAATTCATCACGAACAATTTAAATGAGAGGACTTTCTTTTGAAAGTCATCGTACATACAGAAAATTTTAAATTGATAGAAACGGAATGGATATTTATGAGGGACCTTTGAATTTGAGTTGGAAAAATGTTAACATCTATAGGAAATCTAAACCTTGGTCCAGACTAGCCTTTGGAGTTTCCTCAAGGTCCATTTTCCATCCTCATTTTTTAATTTCTCTAATAAATCTTCATTCCATTTTTATTAAATTTAACATTTTCTCAATGTACTACACCAAGAGTTTTATATAAATCTCTCATGCATCCTCCCCAAAATCTTCACTGAGTAATGACGACGCCTATTCAATAATAGCGGTGGCTCAAAGACTATCTCGTCAGACCGCAACTTGGGAGTGTGTAAAGAGAGGTACGTCGAACAGATAAATATAAACGACCATGTCTACATATTTATAACAGCAATGAATAAAATAAAAATAAACAATAATTAGAGAGAAAAAAATGAGCAATGCGTTGGAGAGAGCAATCGATTGTTTTGCGATGCAGCGATACCAGCAATCATTAAAACGGATGAGTAATCGATGACCGATAAAAAATACGTTCGATTAGATCGCGAGTCGAGTCGCGAGCTGCGCGCGCGGAAGCCAGGAGAGAGAGAGAGAGAGAGAGAGAGAGAGAGAGAGAGAGAGAGAGAGAGAGAGAGAGAGAGGGAGAGGGAGAGGGAGAGGGAGAGAGAGAGAGAGGGAGAGAGAGGGGGTGAGTTGAAAATAGAATTACCCGTAAAGATTAAAAGCCCGGCCAACTTCGTTTTGTTCTCGGGGCCAGGCTCGGTGTCCGTTTTAATTGAATCAAGGAAGGTGTATCAAATTAAACGCTTGACATTTAATCCGGTGCATATCAATGAAAAAGTAAAAAGAGCAGGGTGGAGGGGGAGCGACGCGGATGAGTGGTTGGTGAAGAGGGCGGGGGCGAGGGGTGGCGAGGGGGGGGGGGGGCTAAATCCGGTGGGGAACACGGGTGTCATGGCGCTGTCGCTCCGCCGTTTATGTGGGGAATAGCGGAAGGGAGTTATTGTAAAAACCGTTTTTTTTTTTTTTTTTTTTTTTTTTTTTTTTTTATATATAAAGAAAACTGACTTGAATTTTTTCTTCCTTTATTTATTTATTTATTTATTTATTTGTTTTTTTTTCCTCCTTCATTTTTTTGACGTTTGCGGGGTTTGACGTGAAGCGACTTCTTGTCTACCACTACCACATCGGAGCGGAGAGAGATGACGGCAGCAGCACACTGTGGTTGGATATCGAAAAAAAACGGCCAAAAATCCGAAAAAAATTCATCAAAAATATTTCTATGTTCAAAATGTCAATGTTTTCGACCATTTAAAAGCTTACAGTGGCGATTTTAGGTTTAACTCACTGGTTAAAAGCGTTTTTAAACTGACGAGAAATTTTGTTTAATCTCAGAACACTGTGGGCCGGTCGGCCAGATACTGCCGAAAATCAGTGAAAAAAAAAAAAAAAAAAAAAAAAAAAAAAAAAAATGAGTAATCAAAAATCATCGCTTTCGACCTTTTAAGCTTGAATTAAAACTTTCTAGTGACATTTCCAGGATTAAATTACTTACTGAGCGTTTCCTGTGATTAAATTAGGTCTATAAATTATAAGTTTGTTGATGATGAATACACGGTTTATAGGCTTATAGCCAACAATCACAACAATAATGCACTCATCGGTCACAATCGCGCTTATGTGACAAAACTCGCGCAGCGTTCCAAACTATCTCACTCACTCTGACGTGACCCTCATGTATACCCATCTCTTTCTAGTTTCGAAATTCATATACAGGGCCTTATTTAACGACATATTATTACCGAAATCGCATTAAAATGCCTCTAGGATCTCATTTCTGCCAAAAAATTTAACAAAAGATGTCTCTATATACGACTTTTGAAATGAGAGTGAGATAAAGCAGTACATGGGGGTTACCGTGAGAGCAAGAGAGACAGTTCATCTTTTTCTTCAGAACGCTCCTCATCCAAGTCATCGCTAAAACCGTCTATTGGTGAGAAATTGACTTTCTGAGTTTTGGCCACTTTTTGAAAATCTTGCACCATTGTGCACTGTGTAGCGGGACGGGAGCTGAGCACTTGAGCATGAGTAGACAGCTTGCCGCCACTTGCTCCGCGCCGAACTGACTCGCCAAGCTTCTGGCAGTCGCCTGGCTCCGTCTTCTGATTCTGACAGACTGACTGAGGCCAAGAGGATCCTTTCGAGCCAGAAAGACCAGAGTAGAGGCCAACAGAAGAAGAGTGAGGACTGCTCTCACAGCGAGTGGCCGGCAACCGGATTACTTTTCACTTGACCACTTTTAATCGGATGCTAAATTCTGTCAAATTCGGTATTTTGCGGAATAACTTAAATGATGTTGGTAAGTACAAACATAGTCTAACTGAAGGAGTGCAAAGCAAGTTTTATGAGCCACACTGAAAAAAAAATTGTTTGAATTAACAATTTAATTTGTCCAGAATGGAGCCCTCAATTGGTTTTGTTAATTCAACAAAACAGAATGGATGAATCATCAAAATAAGATTGTAATCTGAAAAAATAGATTGTTAAATCAACAAAATGTGAGGCAAACTCCCAAACAATTTGATTTGATCAGAAATAAGCTTATTTTTCGTGATTTCAACAACATCGTATAGAGGTCGTTTCAGAAGCGTAGGTGCAAGACCGATAAACCTTTGGAACTTACTAACGTTATTTCTCTTATTACTTAAGGTGAGCGAACATTGATTTGTCTCCGCAACCAGCTGTAAGTAAAAGGGTTAGCACTTTGTACCAAGAATGTTTCAGTTTCGAATTGTAACCATTCTACCTTCGAATATCTTGGCGGTGGTAAAATGGTATACCGATGGTACAGTATCTGACGAATTTATCATCAGACTTTTTTGACAGAGACGTATTCCCCCCCCCCCCTTACATAATTAGTCTCGTATTGCAATAGGGCTGTTGCACACTTTTGCTATAAGCAATTTATTAGTCAATTCTGCTGTAAAAACCTCCAAAAATAACGATGGCAGCTCTAAAAACTTTCGAAATCCACTCTTAAACTCGATAAACGCTTTTATTTGAGCGGGCGTAATGGTGGCTGAGGGAAGTAACAATGGAAGATTCCCATCTAACAATACTGCAGCTCATCAAGCATTGATCGATAAGATACGACTTTCATTTGACACCGACCGGTGTTACTAGGTGTTGCGGTATACCATTCATCGGATGTGGATCATCACTCTGATGACTATTGACTCTGTGAATAATCCTTGTCAGCATAGAAAGAGTGACAAAATTAAGATAGGAATCTCCCATTGTTACTGCCCTCGGCCACCATTACGCCCTCGCGAATAAAAGCGTTTATTGAGTTTAAGAGTGGATTTCGGAAGTTTTTAGTGCTGCCATTGTTACTTTTCGAGGTTTTTACACCAGAATCGACTGTTAAATCGCTTATAGCAAAAGTGTCCAACAGCCCCATTAAAAGTTCAAAAAAAAAATTAATCATATACCTATCAACCAATTTTAATGATAATTTTACTGCATTAAATTTGCCTTAAATGTCTATACCAGGGTGAAAACTTTAGTGTGAGACTGACTCAAAGCGAAGAAGGGTCGTGGATAATCATCGAGAAACACTTTAAATAGCGAGTTCGAGTTTGACTTTTTAATTTTCCCTTGCTTCTTACTTTCTACGTGATGTGAGGCCCCTAGCTGCCTTGAATGTGAGACCCTCCTCAGTTGCGTATTTTGCGTAATGGTTAATCCACCCCTGGATTGATAAGAAAATAAGAAATTTACTTTCTCATTTTTGACCACTTTTTAGCGATCTCAGACCATGGAACACTACTTCACAGAAAAAAAGATTACTATAGAAGCATGACAATATGTGAACCTATGTTAAGGATAGATAGTACAATTAATTATTACCAGAATTCTAGTTTTTATACCATTTTTCTTGAATGTTTTTAGGAAATTCTAGTTCCATGACCATATTCTGGTATTAACACCAGACTTTTCTGGTCAAAGTACTAGACTTTCTGTGGTTCAAATATAGTTGTAATTCACGGAAAAAATTACTAGTAGTATTTACCATCTGCATAGCTGATTTTGAAGTCAGCTATCAAAAAGTACCAACAAACTAACTTAATTTACTTTAATGTACGTTGCATTTACCATCTACTTGGTAGCTGACTCCCAGATGGTAGATTTCACCAGCCTTTTTTTTCCGTGTTCTGGCAGTATATGACTAGAATCTGGCATTATGACTAGTCAGTCGCCCTAATTTGGGACGTATGAGGTAACATGAGACAGGATTATATGGAAATCTTTACTTGAAAATAGTGCATACAACCCTGTCCCATGTTACCTCGTATGTCCCAAGTTAGGGCGACTGACTGTATCACTTTTTTTCCTGTGTGGGAGGGAGGAATACTTTTATAGACACCCTGTGCTTATATATAGGTATATAAGTTAGTTTGGTTCTTCCTCTTTCTTCCTTTTTCTTCCCGGTTCTTGACTCATAAATACAGGGATTTGAGGCGACTTGGCCCATTCTGTTGCGACTATAAGGCCAGCCCCGACCCCCGGCTCCGGCCTCAGCCTGTGCGGCAATTGTGGCCGTCCAACGGCGGATCTCTGTGTAGTCCTCTGTCGTTATGACTACGGGACCCATGTTCAGGTATTGTTCGCGAAGAATGGTGTTGAGTGTTGAAGTGTGTGAGAGAACATAATGATGAATGTTGACCACCGGTGTTGAGAACGCCGCATCGGCCCGGCCTCGTAACCAAAACACCATTCATCGGTGCCTTGTGTGCTCTGTGTCGGCTTCCCTTTTTTTTCTGCACAATTGCACCCGTTTTTGGATCATCTGACGATATGCTCAACGTTTATCGCTTGACACACACACACACACACATAAAGCTATAGCCAGGAGTTTGCCTTTCTATCTCTTAGCTCATTTGAACGCATGTGTTAGAAAAGGATGGATATAGGGGTTATCACGTGACTTCAGCCCCTGTTTCTGTCCTTTTCAAACACATGCGTTCAAATGGCCAAAGAAAGAGAGAGAGAGAGAGAGAGAGAGAGAGGGAGAGAGGGCAAATTCCTGGTTACGGCTATGCACTCACTCACACACACTCACACATTTATATTCCTATCCAACTCTTCACAACCTTCGACCATCGGAGTCTGGAGGTCTCGGAGGTCGGAGGTTGGGTGCCCCCCGCAAAACACTCAATAAAGAATTGTTATTTCTGGAGTACAATACCGTGTGCCCACTCCCATAGTATTGTGTCCGCGGTATATTATGTTGTGTGAACGACGAGAACGTGTCGAAAAGGGGATAGAAAAGGATAGGGACGATATAGATCCCTAAATTTAGAGTTTGCTCCTTTGACGTGGCCGACGATGGGAGCAGGAACTAAAATCACTCCCAAAAACTTGAAAGCATTTTCGCATCATCGTACTTTCGGCGTCTAGGCAATTGTGATTTTATTTAAATTTCCTCTGTATCAGCTTCTAATTTAATATCATGCCACAGGAACACCGACGTTTAGTTAGCAGTGGCGAGGCGTGAAATTTGGCAACAATGTATTTTTCCATTTAAATTCACCCAAAAGGTCGAACGCTTCAGTCATTGGCGATGACCAGGTTTTTCGACCTTTCTAATGTGTTTAAATGGGGAAAAAGGAACGTTGCCAAATCGCACGCCTCGCCACTGTTAGTTAGAGCTCCTATTAGAAGTTCAGGCGTACAAAGACCGACAATCTTTGGAGTATTTTCAATTTTCATGCCTTCAAATCAAAAACATATTAGCCTGCGACTTTAAATTTTGATCTTACAGCGTTCCTCTATAAAAAACCAACGCTCAAAATGCATTTTCGTTCCTTTTTACCATATTTAAGTGAGTATAGTTAGCTATTCCTACGCCGCGGTGCTGATTTTGCATACACAATGGATTGAAGGCGCTTTTGGAAATATCATTTGTCAAATTTTAATAATTGTGAGTAGTCATTATTGTGAACACAAAAATGAAATTGTTCACTCGCTCAAATTATGTGGGTAGTTAGCTATTATTACTCTGCGGTGCTGATTTTGCATACACCATGGATTGAAGGCGCTTTTGGAAAAATATTACATGTCAAATGTTAATAAATGTGAGTAGCTACTATTGGGAACACAAAACTGAAATTGTGTGAATTAGATCTGGTCGTGGAAACGAATATAATCGAGCGTGGTACTGAAATGGTTAAGGTGTGAATTTATCAATTGTCACCATACATTTCAGAATCAGGCATTTGATTAAAACACACTTTTGAAATAAGTTTGCTGGCCATCTTGCTTTTTCCCAAATTTTACGTAAGATTCAAGGTTCTATATTGTAGCTAAAGTACGCAACAGACCCATTACAAAATGGGTGTTGACAACTACTTTATTTAATTCGCTTGTACTTAATACTATTTCTTCAAAGATGCTACGTTGTCAAATACATGCGTTTTCGGAACCTCACCCCTTCATCAAAAATACTAATTTTGTTTCCATCGGCACCAATCAGACGTGGAGGCAAAGAAATTAATTTTTATTGTTCATACTTCTATACCCCGGGTCAATTTTTTTTTTATTATTATTTTTTTTTACGAGCCGCGCTCATAAAGATAATTTGTCATGCATGTTGTGACTTCATTTTTTTTTTAGCTTGATGCATCTCCAGAACTTATGGATCAGACTTTGGCTCTTCTCTGCGTCAAACAGTGGGTCAGTACACTCTGTGTCCTGGACACTGTTCAAGCGACAAAAATAATGTGTAAAATCAAGATTAAATTAATTGTAGGGAATACCCTCCGAATACTTTCTCACACTATTACAATCCGGGGAAGACCCCTTGACCCCCTTCAAGCTGCTGAGGGGAACCCTAAGACCCCCCCCCTTTAAAATGCCTTAAACATCTCCATAACTAACTTAAAAGTTAACATTTAAAAAAATAAAATAAAATAAAAAAATAATAATAAAAAAAAAAATAATGTGAACAAATAAATTGTAGGGAATGTCCTCCGAATACTTTCTCACACAATTTCAATCCAAGTAAGACCCCCAGACTCCCTTCGAAATGCTGAGGGGAAACCCCCAGACCCCCTTTAAAACTGACTTAAAAGTTTCCATAACTGACTCAAAACTTAAAATTTAAAAAGAAAACGAAAAACAAAAAAACTCTTCCTGGGAACCTAGAAAGCAACATCGTAGTGCAAAATCTGTATGCACGTGGATCATTAGCTCAAAAATTATGTGAGTATACGGCAAGGGCGGCTCGTGCAATTTGGCAACTATGCTTATGTGTCATTTAAACTTACGAAAAAGTATCGATATCTTGGGGGTGCAATTGCACCTCCTGAAGATAGATTGTTTTTCATAGGTTTAAATGGAAAAATTACGTTGTTGCCACATTGCACGAGCCGCCACTGGTATACGGACTGACAGACTGACAGACTGACGGATGAACGGACAGACGCCACAGATTTTTTTCTTTGCATAAAACCTTGTAAATTTAAAAGGGTTAAGAAATACTTAAATTTGATTATGGTCTTTTAGACAGTATTATAAGAGGCCATTACTTTATATAAATCACGATTGACTTAGTCGTGAGAGCCCAAGTATCGAAACAAAACACCTTAAAAATCTCTACACTGTCGTAATACATTCTTCAATTTGTCTAACTTTGTTAGAGTGAGAAAGTGAAAATAGAAAATGTCAAAGGTCTAAAAACTTAGAATACCATTATTTCTCTGTAAAATGAGACCCAGAATGGGAACTAAAGTCATCAGTAAGGAAAAAAAAAAAAAAAAAAAAGAACCGTTTCGATCTAAATTACAAAATCTTCATCAGTTGGTAGTTAAAACATATAGAACTTTTTCATAGAATTTTTTCTATGTGTTTTAACTACCGATCGATGAAGATTTTGTAATTGAAATCGAAACGATTCGGTTTTTTCCCCCCTGTTTGGCTTACTTCCCATTTTCCGTCTCATTTTATAGTTATTTGGTCAATTTAGTTTTAATATTCTCGTATTTTTCTATATAAAGTCAAATAAGTCAGCTGACATGATTCTAACGTAGAAATAGCGAATCCTTTTTTTTTCTTTCTTTTAACAGTAAAAACCGGAGACTTTTGGTGTCCAGAAAACCCCATGATTCGATCCACTGTCTGCCGCAGGCTGTGTCGAGTAATTATTTTGCAAAAGTAAGCGCGCAACAATTACCCACCGTGTTTATGACTCCGAGTTTCATTTCGGCAAAGACTCATCTTAAATCGAAAATGTAATCACTCTACAAAGGTCGCGCTGAATGGTGCGTATAAGTGCATATGTCTAAAACTGTTTTTGAAATGAGGATTTAAAATCGAAATTGGGTACCGCTCCAATGTTTGAACTGTAGTCGTCCAAACCATTTTTCTAAACGAGAATCCCTTATGTTTGGCCCAGAGCTGCCGTTTTGCGTACACTTGAGATGATTTCTGGCGAATTTTTTCCAGATTTCAATCCGATGAATAGCGCCATTATATGTATAGGGCTGCTCAAAAAGTTAATATAGTATTTGGCTGAAATTGGTGAATTTACGCTAAGAGTATAAATTTGAGGAATTTCAGCATCTTCAAACGTACAAACATACCTTAAGAAGATATCCTGAAAGTTTCAAGCTGAAATACTCAAATTATAGAGCCAGAAATTTTGAAATACGAAAATTCCCTTATGCCTTAATGAGTGCGAGTGAGAAAGATAGACATGGTATCACTAGCACTCACTCACATTCACTAAGATTATGGCGACATTTTTTTCATAAAATACGACTTTAATTTTCAATTAATTTTATTTTGCTCGTTTTGGGCTAAACAAAATCCATGAAAAAATTACGCAGGTGCTGACATTCCTTGGATTTTACGTTTTTTTTTTTTACAATTTAAACTGCCAAAAACACGACGACTTTTCCCGAAAAGTCTGAGCGCACCGATAGATAGCACCTATCCATCGGATTGAAATCTGAAAAAATTTCGCGAGGAAAAACTTGAATGGCATTTTTAAATTAAATGATGAGTCTCCCAGTTGAGTAAAGATTACACTGTCCAGTGTAATCTGTGAGTGTGTTTAGAAACCGCAAAATCTTCAATGGTCTGTACAGGCAAATAAGGTCAATTCAAAAGAAAGACGGACCATAAAATACTTGCTTACCTCCTAGTATCCCGTTGATAGAATAATCAGCATTCGAACTTTTTACGTCACCTCGTAAAAAACGGCTGAGAGTGGATTCAGTTGGAACAGTCTCAGCAGAGCATACTCCATCCTAAAAATATCATAATAAAAATTTTATTGACCACCACTGCTTAGATACACACCTAAGATCCTGAAAATCTGTCTACGAAAGATGCGCAAAATTCACATTATATGTACAACGACGCACGCTATTCCATATTTCAAACGTGCTGTTATCGTAGAAATTGACGCACCGGTGAATCACATCGGTGCTACTTTCATAGGCGTCATTTAGGGGGGGCTGGGGGGGGGCAATCGCCCCCCCCAAGGATTTGAAGTCGGGCTCAAAAACTGGCACGAAGTATATTGATGAGCAAAGAAAAAAAAGTCATCCGATTTTTGCCCCCAAAAGACGGCTCTTTGGCTCTAAAATTATGTTGATGGTCATAAGATATTTTGCCCCCCCAAGCCGAACTTGAAATGACGTTCCTGGCTACTTTTGATGGAATAAAATACGCTCCAAATCTTTTGTTCAGTCGCTCTGCAGCCCTTTGCATCACCAAATATTATTTATCCAGTAATGGGGCTCTTGGAAACTTTTACTATTAACAAATAAATACTTCAATGATATGGAAATACCAGCAAAAATCACGAAAATCACTCTAAAACAGTCTAAAATTCAATAGTAAACTCACAAAGTTGCTACAACGGCAAGATCGTATTGGCGGTTCAACGCAGGTATCATGGGAAATTCCTGTCTGATTTGTCTGCACTTTCTCTACGAAAACACAGAGATATGTCTCAAATTAGATAGGAGTATCCCATATTTTTACAGGTTTTTATGCAAGAATCAACTCTTTAGTCCCCTGCCGCAAAAGTTTGCTAGAGCCCCATTGTGAAAGCATGGATAATTTTGAGATGCTAGTCTGATTTGTCACTCTTTACGTATAAACACGCAGAAAACCTCGAATTAGATAGGATTCTGAATATATCCCATTGGTGCCCAGGTATAGCTCCAACATTACGCCTTAAACTTTAAAGTCATTTTGTGAGTCTGTGAGTGAATTTCTTAATTTTTTTAATGTTCTCATCGTCATTTCCGCTGATTAATACGCTAGACTGAACTATTCAATTGTTTACGCAGCAAAAGTATGCAAGAGCCCCATTGCAAAATGGAGCTGTTGCAAACTTTTGCTACATGCTTATTAATAGTTGGTTACGGGGCGAAACCCTGTAAAAATAACGATTAGAGCACTAAAATATCACGAGATCCACTCCCTAACTCTTACAATGCTTTCAAAAGCGAGACCACAATGCCGGCCGTTGCCGCCCAAATCTTATGTGTACAAATCTATTCTTCTTCTTCTTCAAGTGTGGTGTTGCGAGAACACCTCGTGTAGATGGAGTTGATTGAAGATAGGGCAACCAAATGCAATCAGTGGCATCGGCCGCCATTACGGTCTCGCGTTTGAAAGCATTTTGTGAGTGTACACGGAAAAAAAAGGTTAGTGAAAATAACCATACGGATACTTGATTTTGGCACCTGCTAGATGTTATGGTAAACTTGACCAGAAGTATGGTACATTTATCGATACTTTGAGTAAATTTGACATGCAATCGGGTAACATCGCCTAGTGCCTAGTCAAAACATAGTATACTTCTGGTTAACATTACTATAACATCTATCTAGCAGGTGCCAAAATCAGGTATCCGTTTGGTAGTTTTTTTCTGTATAGGAGAGGATTTCGTGATTTTTTAATCCGCTAATCGTTATTTTGACAGGGTTTTACCCCGTACCTAATCAACTATTAATAAGCCTGTGGCAAAAGTTTGCAACAGCTCCATTGTACGAAATTGCTACTGATTCAGCCCCGAAATACACACATAGATTATAAAACGTGGATTACAGACACACCTTACCTACATATATATACTACTTGCGCTTTGTGTCGATCAATGATCCTCCGCATCAATTGGTGAAAACTCCATTTTTGGAATATTCTAATCCACGCGCATCATTATTGTTGTCTATTCATTACTACTCCTATACAGTTATATGAAAGCATAGAATCAGGCCTCAGGCGATTTTGGGGGAGCGGCGCGGCGCTGGTGCGGGCGCGCGCACGATCGCGACCTGGCCGCGGAGGCCGACCGCGGCGGCAACAGAAGGATCCGCTGATTGTTCGATGTTCGATGATCGATACATATCGCACGGCGCGCGATACATCGAACACGATTTGCCTCGTCTCGGTCTTTAACAGTCGGAGGGCGGGGCAATGAATCTCGTGAGTTAAAAGGCGGTGACATAATTATATGTGTTATAGACCCCCCCTCCCCCTTTTCCCCCCACCCCCCTTTCGCTGCCACCGCCGCGCCGCGCTTATGAAGATTGGTATCAGCAGCGGCAGTCGCGAGAGGGCCCCCCCCCCACCGCTGTCCCCGCGCTCTCTGCTTATCCCTTGCGGCACTCTCCAGTCCAGCCGAGTTTTTCACCGTTTATTGATCCGCGGTCGTTGTTCGGGTGTTGGATGATGTTGAACGTTGAGTGTTTTGATGACTGGATTTTTAAAAAATAAAAACACCCCCTTCTCGCCTTGCGCTATGGCTCTGATGTGGCCGCTACAAAACAGCTTCATTCATTCGATCGAACCCCCTCCCCCTCTCTCTCACTCTCTCTCGCTCCCTCTCTCTCTCTCTCCCTTTCTCTCTCTCTCTCTCTTTCTCTTTCTCTTTCTCTCTCTTTCTCTCTCTCTCTTTCTCTCTTCCTCTCTTCCTCTCTTCCTCTCTTCCTCTCTTCCTCTCTCTTTCTCCCTTTCTCTCTCTCTCTCTCTCTCTCTCTCTCTCTCTCTCTTTCTCTTTCTCTTTTTCTCTCTCTCTTTCTCTCTTCCTCTCTTCCTCTCTTCCTCTCTTTTTCTCTTTTTCTCTTTTTCTCTTTCTCTCTTTTTCTCTTTTTCTCTTTTTCTCTTTTTCTCTTTCTCTCTTTCTCTCTTTCTCTCTCTCTCTCTCTCTCTCTCTCTCTCTCTCTCTCTCTCTCTCTCTCTCTCTCTCTCTCTCTCTTTCTCTCTCTCTCTCTCTCTCTCTCTCTCTCTCTCTCTCTCTCTCTCTCTCTCTCTCTCTCTCTCTCTCTCCCGCTCTCTTTAGACTTTTCCGTACATCCACGTCGTACTCAGAGTCCCTGTATGTAGAGAGTTAAGACGATAGGGTATAAAGAATACCTCTGATTGGCCATGAGTTTTAGGCTCTACGGGCGCCGCACACTGGTGCAAAACATGAATTTTTCCGGACGTGAAAAGTTTTCGTTTTTTGCTCCGGAAACGTTCTAAATTCGTTATTTTCTATCTCAAAAGTGTACGTTATCTGAATCATTTTGAGCTGTGAAATCGTTCAGTAAACTCAGTTTTTAGTTATCTTGCCATTAATTGCTTGTACAATCTTGATTTATGTCTATGAAAAAAATCCGGGAAATTGCATACTTCGTCCCATTGTGCGCCGCGCCGTTGGCCGCCGATGGATGCGCTTTTGCACATTTGTTGACAAACAGTTGTTTACCGACAACGAGTCAAACGGTTTTTTACGGCCGAGAAAAGATGAGTTGACTGTCGATTCGAACTTGTTAAATTTAATCACGATGCATCTCCAGAATGTCCATAATTCCCAAACGAATCTTTAAAAGCGTGAAATAGTTGTCGATCAACAAAAGCAGTGAAAGATTATACAACGTATAAGAAACTCTACGGTAAATCTAATGTAATCTTTGCATTGGACCAAAACACAACAATGGCCCTCGGAATGAAAAGAAATGTGCTAAACTGCATCCCATACGGCGAGAACTGCGGTCAAAGTTTCCCCCATGATCTTTGATCTTTTATTTTATTTCTGTAAAGTACAAACGGGGCTCTTGCAAAATTTTGCTATACGCAACTGAATAGTTAAATCTGAGGGCCGATCATTTACTTTATCGTTAAACCGATCGATAAAACTGTCCACGAGTGATGCTATTGGTCGAATATTGTAAAACTTAGACGTTGCTATGGTAACCATCGTTATAGTGTCCGTTTTTTAAAGGTTACTTATGAGTAGCCTTTATAAAACGGGACTCTTAACGATGGTTACCATAGCAACAGCCAAGTTTTACAATTTTCGACCAATAGCATCACTCGTAGACAGTCTCATCGATCGGTTTAACGATAAAGTAAATGATCGGCCCTCTGATGTACAAATCAGCGAAAATCACAAAAATCATACTAAAAAGCCTAAAATTCAGTATAAAAGTCAGAAAACAGCTGTAATGGCAAGATCGTAATGGCGGAGTTATGCAGGTATTATGTGAGATTCTTGTCAAATTTGTCACTTTCTCTACGGAAACACAGAGATACGTCTCAATGAGATATGAATCTCCTATGATACACACGTAACACTGTAATAGCGTAGCTCTGCCCGTTAGTTCGATTCTGAGAGTGAAGTTTGTGCTTATTTTAGTGTACCTATCGTCATTTTTACAGGTTTTTATGCAAGAATCAACTCTACAATCACCCAGTCGCAAAAGTTTTGCAAAAGCCCCATTACGATTTGAAACTTGATGCGTAAGCTGCCTTACTTTGATTAGTTTATCACGAATCTGCCAACTAAAGATGCTAGGATTTTCTTTTTTGTAGATCTCTATGTATCTTTCTACGTTCGGTGCTGTAATCTTTGGCTTGCTTCCGCCAATGACGCCTGGCCGTATACTTCCGGTCTCCTGATACCTGTTGAGGATCTTTGAGACGCATCCGTGTGAGACTCGTAGCTGACGTGATATGACGCAAGGGCGAACACCAGCGGCTGCCATTTCCACGATCTTAAGTCGGATATGATTCGGCAGAGGGCGCCCATTGATAAAAACTCCGCCCAACTGATTTACTCGACCTTGACCTGGAATCAGTACAAATAATTACATTAAAGTTGTGTAAGACTAGGCAACACGGGGAAATGGATTTGTAAAATGAAGCAAATGCTAATTTTACCAGTCATTTTTGGTAAAATTTACTACATATCTAGCTAATTTTACGTTTTGGATTGTACATTGAAAAAAAATAGATTTGTGAAATCAGTAAAATGAAGCAAAGGCTAATTTTACCAGCCATTTTCAGTAAAATTGACTACGCATATAGCTAATTTTACGTTTTGGATTGTAAATTTTGCTTAATTTTGATTAATTTTACAATTTGGATCATAAACTTTACCAATCGGATTGTAAATTTAACAATTCAAAGCATTGTAATTTTTGCAAGTCGTATAGCTGTCACGCCAAGACAGCCATGTAATATGCAAAAGTCACAATGATTTGGATTGTAAAATGTACTATTTAGATTGAAAAATTTGCAATCCAAATAGAAAAATTACTAAAACTTAAGCAAAATTTACAGTTCAAATCGTAAAATTAGCCATAAGTTTAGTAGGATTTACCGAAAATAACAAGTAAAATTAGCATGTGCTTTATTTTACTGATTTTACAAAACTTAATTGCTTTTTTAGTAATTTCATTTTTTTCAGTGTACATTTTGCTTTAGTTTGATTAATTTTTCCAATTTCGATTGTAAATTGTATCAACTGAATTGTAAAATATATTTACAAATCCAAATTGGAAGATTAATCAACTTTAAGCCAAATTTTCAATTCAAATTGCAAAACTATCCATATTTTTAGCAGGTTTACCACAAATAACTTGTAAAAATAGCATTTGCTTCATTTTACTGATTTTACAAAACTAAATTGATTTTTTTTAGTAATTTGATTATCTTCCGCGAATATTTTGTCAAAAAATGCATAGGATTAATGAGCTATACCAATAGAGACACTAATACATGTTACAAGACTTATCCCAATAGTGAGGCAGCATGGGCGATCTGATTCTCGTGTTTTTGCTTTATGCTTTTTACAGTGGCGGCTCGTGCTATTTGGCAACTATGTTAACCCCTCATTTGATTGTATGTAAAACAATCGATTCGAAAGTGAAGCAGCGGTTCACCGGTGATCGATTGTTAAACACATAATCAAATGGAGTGAAGACAGTGTTGCCAAATAGAGCCGCCACTGGCTTTTTAACCTTAAATGAAACATTGTAATTAATTCAGTGGAAATTGGCTTTAAATGTGTGCAAGTGTTTTAGAGTGGCTAGACAAAGAATCCGAATACAACTACCCAGGTGAGAAAATTATGCTCATTTCAGTCATGTGTCAGTTTCTTTTTCGTTCAAACCCTTCCGAAAGAAAAGTTTGTATCGATTTCTGTATTCATGATAGTCATTTTAAAACATTTGAACTTTCATTTTAAACCAATATCAAATGGATTTTTCACAATAAGTTTTTAAAAGTTTCAAGGTTCTAGATGAATCATTTATCTCAGCATGGAAAGCTGTGACTATAGGTAGGATTTTACATATGAGTCAACCCTCCATAATGCTGTAGCAAAAGTTTGATACAGACCCATTCACTAATATTTCATTAACGAGCGCTATTGTTGGAAGATAAGTTTATATTTTGTTCAAAAACAACTATATATATTTATTGCTCATATCTTTTGATAGTTATGTTTTTTTTTGTTTTTGTTTTTGTTTTGTTTGCTTTATTTTGTTTTTTTTTAATGAAAGAAACGGGTTCAAAGTAGCTTTCCTTTCTACAAATGCGCATGCGCAACCGGCGCACAGTATTTCGAAACATGGAATTTCCTGGACATAATTTCATACGAATAAGAACCAAGTGCATGAACAATAATCATGCAGCAAAATAATTTAAAAATGTGTAAAATCATTCATTTTAGAGCTGAAAATGATTTAAATAACACGGTTTTTGTAAAAAAAAAACACATCAACATTAAAATGCTTTTAAAGTAAAAACAAGGACTTTTCAAAAATTTTTGTTTCAAACCAGCGTGCGGCAGGATGAAACTAGACGCTGCTCTGCTTAGGGGCGAACGGAATTTGCACATATTGATGAGGTAGAAAGAGGGTGAGGGAGGAGGGTGAGAAAAAGTTAGGAAACATTCAAAGCATGTGAAATTGTGAAAGGTAATGAGACTTGATATTTCAGGATTTGTGTTCAACAACAGGTCTTGATGTAACCCCTCTCAAATGTTGCCGTATGAATCAATAAATATCTACCCAAATTATGCAACACACTTATCACTTTTGTTTTTAATGGAATCAACATAGTAAAAAATGTGATGCGATTCCCTGATTCTATAAATAATTGAATCTTATGGAAAACATAAAAATACAATATGCTCATCAATTTAGATGAGGTGAGGAGACAGAGCGAAGATGAACCATGTTGGTCAAAAAACCGTTTCTGAACATAAAGAATTTCAGGTCTGAAAGGGTTAAACGACGCCTTTGGAGGTTTGAATCACCCGAATTTTTCGAGGAACCAGGCATACTTAAAACATTTTCGAGGAAGTAGAATTCATAATCGCAAAAAGATCGCATTAATTGTTTGATTTAATAGCCTAAATTTACCATCAAAACATACGCTTACGGGAAAAATACATTGAATCAGAGTTTGCTTGGAACCAGAGGGCCTCGGACGGTAATCAAAACGATAAATCAGTCAAGAGGAGGGTCGCCAATACTGGACCGGTACCCCAAAACCGGGCCGTCTCGCGTTTCTCCGCCATAATGGAGCTCGCGCTGTGCTGTAGCGACAATGGCGTGAAGTTACTCTCTTTTACCCGTAGGTGTCGCTCATGCATCGAAACCTCAGGTTCATTCATTGTTTTTGTCGTAAAACGCATTTAAGGCTAAAATTCGGCGATTCGTGACTGTCAAAGTTTCCAAGTTGGTTATTGTTGGGGCCTAAAATTTATACTTAAGATAAAAGTTAGTGATTTTTTGTGATTTGATGTTATTTGGTGACACCTAAGGTTTGTAAATCTGTCTAAGTTTTTACTTTACTCCCATTTCTTTTACTGTGGTGAGGTTAGGAAGTTCTAGCACTGAAATCCCCAAAACCGGACCGCCTAGATTTTTGGCCTAGATTAAGAAACTTTGATGGCATTCTGAGTATTGTGGGCTTACCTAGCTGTTATATTGGTGGTTTGCAGATGTTTTCAATATTTATTTCAATTGATTTTCAATTTTTGCAATTTTTTTTCCATTTTTATCACAATTTCTTGTATCAAAATTTTTACGATAAATTTCATTTTTGGATTTTCCAAGGTAAAAATGCAGACTGGTTTCATTTCCTCTCATGGAGTGCCTTAGCCATGGTTGCTAAGATAAGAAATATTATGCATTTATAGCAAAAAATCAGTGATTATGAGTGAAATTTATCAGGCGGTCCGGTCCGGTTTTAGAGCCCCTTTTCTCAGACGGTATTTTTTACGCAATTTTCTTTCTCACACAAATTTTAATGGCTCAAATTTTAAACCAAGGCAACTTTTTTGAAGGTAGGGGTTCTATGTACATGTTGATATAAAGTTTTTTAAATTTGATCGATTTTTAGCTGAGTTACAGCCCAAAAACAAAACAGCGGTCCGGTTTTGGTTCCCTTCCTCTAAATAATCAGTGTTTCACCACGTGACTCCCCAAAAAACGTTCTCCTTCTATAGATGAGCTATAATAATGATCCAGCTTGGATGAGTTTGATTTTCATTAGATCATATCTAATCAGGATCCGAAATTAGCACAAGCGTCGCGTCGTCTAGATGACGTCGATTCTAGATCCGAGAAATAAGTAGATATCTAATGAATATAGACAGGCCGCCAAAAAAAAAAAAAAAAAAAAAAAAAAAAAAAAAAACTTTTGGAACTTCGCTGTCAATTAATTGGTTGTATACTTACCCAAAAAATAAGATATTTCACCTAATTCACCTAATAATTGGTAACTGGTATCAATTATATTGGGTGCGCCACCAAGTTGATATTCGATTGTACTAATTTATTGGTACCAACCCTGGAAAAATATTCCATGACCAATTTTACATGGAAATATAGATTTCCATGGAAATTGCTCAAATCGTCATGGAAACTGAGTATTTTCCCATGGAAACCACTCATATTTCCATGGAAATTGGTGTGTTTTCCATGGAAATTGATGCAGTTCACATGGAAATCGATTTCCATGTTAAATCAAAATTGATCATTCAACATTTTTACCGGGGAAGTGCCGATTTATTGGTTGGAGTCCCCAATTTCTTTGTTAAGTGCAACCAATAAATTTGATCGCGCAGTAATTAGTCGGGTGAGCCAATTCTTTGTTTTCCAGTGTTTTCATAGGATAGGAACGCTTGTTTAGGATTTTAAAACAAACCCCATAGAAATCGATACTTTGTCACAGGTTTAAATGACAGAATGACGTGAAATCGGACAACATCGCACGGATAAAAGAGGGTATCTCTGCTGGGTGAGCGCGCGGCATTGCCTCATCACCAGTCACTCGGAGCATGTATGAGTAGGTATCTAGTGTACAGGTGATTAGTCAAGTCGAGTTGTTTAAAACTGTAGCCATAGTGATAGACCTCTGGTCGAGTGGCCGAGTCTGAAGCACTGAGCATGTGGAGAGTAACTTGACGAATGCATAAATAAGCTGGATGAGAAATGACAGCGATCCATCAGAGGCGGGAGCCGCCGAGCAGAGCTGAGCTGAGCTGAGCCAAGATGCATGGTGGTGGTAGGACAGACCGAGTCTGGCCGGCGGCTCCCGAAAGAACTTTAGAGACGGGCACACGGACGGACCAAAGACCACACTCGGGGCTTAGGCTCTAAAAACTCGATCCCGATTTCTCACTGATGTATCGATTATTATCAACGTTGCCGCGTGAGTGTTCTTTATCTATACCTACATTTTACGAATCTATGCTACACTGAAAATCAGTGGCGTAACTAGAAATTACCTTTCTCTCACTTTGTCCATTAAAATTTGTAAGTTAGAAAAGGATAGGAAAGGGGGATCAATCCCCTCTTCCTTTCCTTTTTCTACCTGTACATTCGGATGAATAAAAAGAGAGATAGAATGATTTATAGTTACGCTACCGCTGAAAATAAAAAATAAAAAAAGATTACCAGAAGCATGACTTTATGTGAACCTAAGTAAGGGAAAGTATAATAGAGCTGTTGCAAAATTTTGCTACATTCTTTTTAATAGTTTATAATGCGGTAAACCCCTGTAAAAATGACGCTAAATACACTAAAAAATCACAAAATCCACGCTCAAACTCATGAAATGCTTTCAAACGCGAAACCAGAATGGCGGTGGTTACCACCTTTTACATTGGGTTTCCCTATCTCAATACGCTCTGTCCTCGCGGGGTGTTCTCACGACACCTTACAACAAGAAGAAGCTCTAAACCAGTTTGGTATATATCACTTCTATATGGGTGATTTCACGATAACGGGAATTGTATGTCGCCTGGCCTGCCAGGGGCTTCGGACCATAACCTGAAGGATAAAAAGTTAAATATAGTGATTTTTCATCGAAACTATAGACGACAGAGGAGAAGAAATAACAAGGAAAAAAAATTATCATTGCCATGAAATATATTACACTTTTTCTGGCGGACTTTGTACGCTTTGTTTCGGTCGCCACTAGTGAATCTTAGTTTACAAGCGCTATTTTTTTTACGAACAACAATAAAAATACTATTGCTGCGCCGGTTTTTATGTTTTATAGAGTTGAATGGTCACGTAAACGGCAAAAATATACTTTGAATGAGTTTCGGAGTGGAAGAAATCACAATCAGAACGGGTGGTGACATCTAGTGTACTTTTAGTTACGCATTAAAAGTGTGCTGTGATTCAGGGACCAATAAATGTTCGGTACAGACGGTCCTGCTCCCAGATGATTGGTGAGCACGCACGGCCATTTAAAACCACACGTAAATACTCACCATCTAACGTTTTTCGGAAACCGTCTGTACCGAACATTTATTGGTCACAGGAGTGGACAGTGTCATCCACGCCATCTATTCGGCGTTAAAAAGCTAAATACACTGTAGAAAGATCAGCTGACACCGATAAATAAGGCTTCGTAAATATTGGAATTTTATCATCATTTATCTGTCAAGAGTTGAAGGATCAACTATTCCAGCTATCATGATCACCTGTATACGTTTGAATCAGGCCGTTGCGAGCTTTTGCTCTTTAAAAGACTGAAATGTCAGAATGACGAGGAAAGCGCCTTCAATTTGAATGGATGCAAATCCACATCTGGAGTGTAGGAACAGTTATCGCACAACGCGACGCTCAGCTTCTTGACGATACTTCTCTTGGCTTGAGTTCCTTTGTGGAAATATTGGAAAAAAGGAGTACCAACTGAAACGAGCTCAACGAGTGCTGATTGGCTGTTCTCGACACTTCACTGTTTCGTCGGTAAAACATCGTGGGGCCTCTTCCTCTATAAACAAATGTGCAAAGAAGCATCCACTGGCGGCGCCAGTAGCGCCTCAAATTCGTCGACCAATCAAAAGTTGCTTTTCTACGAATAAATAATTTAAGATTTTGATTGTTAACCCCTCAACCCCTTATGAACCAAGCCCGAGTGTACTGGCTTTTCTCTTCTACTCAATTTCACATTGTTCTAGTATCATGTTCTGAATTAACTTGATTCTGGGTGTTGAGCACTGTTGACACTTAGATAAGGTTTCGTTCGGGCGCCTTCAAATCATCGTATTGGCAATTCCAGCTCCCCCGAGTACGAACAGTTAACAACCTTCCCTTTATAGACGGAGAAGTGGGGTTTTTTTGTGAACTAACCTGGTCTGTAAAGGGTGAAGGGCCAAGCCCGAGTAATTAGTATTCTCGTTATTCTTTTCAAGTCTATTTCATATTGTTCGGGTCTTCATTCCGGTTAAAAGTAATTATCGATGAAAACACTTACAAAATGAAATTTCGTCCGACGCCTTCAATTCTTCGTATAGGCAATTCCAGCTCCCTCCAGCACGAACAGTTAACTACCCTCCCTAAATAAACGGATCGAAGGGCGTTATTTTGAAAGAACCTGGTCGTTGAAGGGTAAATTCCATATTTGTTTTTCGCACTTCTCAGGACTATACCCACTTGTCTCAACTCTCTACATATTGGGACTCTAGGAATACATATCCCAAGCTTTGCGCGGGGTCTCTATTTGTCTCCGAAATTGTTGGCTCTCTCGCCGCCGCCCCCCCCCCCATGTTTAAGGGCATATAATTTATTATTTTTCATGGAGTCAAGTTTATTTACCGGAGGTAAACTTAAACATGTGCAGTGACTGAGAATTCTTCAAACCGACAACAGTGAGCGCGTGCGATGCCTCGTCAACCCGATCTCAGGGTGTTGTGGTGGGGGAGGGGCTGGGGGGGACCTGAGCCCCACCTGAATCGAGCCGCGGGCCAAATTTAGTAACCAAGCGTCTCTAAGTATCACGGGGCCCGATTTGCATTTTGTTAAAAGCTCCGTCTTCGGAAACCAATAATCAGGTAAATCAATCAGTCGACGCTGATTCATTTCAGTCAATAACTAATTGTTCTTTATCCCTATCAATGTTGGTTGTTGGTATACCCTCGCACACCCACACTCACAATCACAAGCATAGCCGTAGCCAGAAATGTCTCTTTCTCCCTCTTTGCCCATTTGAACGCATTTGTTAGAAAAGGATAGAAATAGGGGCTGAAGTCACGTGACAGCCCCTATATCAATCCTTTTCTAACAAATGCGTTCAAATGGGCAAAGAGGGAGAAAGAGACATTTCTTGCTACGGCTACGCTCACACTCATTGTCTCTGTAATGTGTGCTCGTATGCGGACGTATCCTCTTCAGTAAAGCGTGTAGAGGGGTCTGTATCGGTCCATCGCACACTGGGTTGAGGCATGGGTTTTTTCCGGACAAGGAAATTTGTTGCTTTTTTTGCTTTAAATACCTTCAAATGTTGATGTTTTCTTGCAAAAACCGTGTAATTCTACTCATTTTAAGCTTTAAATTAAATTGTAGCTTTCACTTGTAAAATCCCATAAGAAACTAAATAGCTCGTAAAACACGTAAAACACAAGGAAAATTCAAGGGAAAGAGCATATGAACTAAAAACATTCTCCACGATATATACTAAAATTTACGATACAAAAAAACAATTTCTTCATATAAAAACACTGCCAAAAAACCCGAAAAACACATCACTATAACTCGCTTACAACGCAAAACACGAAAAAATGACTCGAGTAAAAAAGTTGCGTAACAAAACGGCCAACATAAATTTTCCCAAAAAAAATACTCAAAACAAACACTCCTAAAAATAAACCTCATAAACACATTTTACGACTCAAACACGGCCCATAACGCGAAAAACTAACTGTCGGATTTACACCATCTTCGAACTCATCCAAGAATTAAACCCAACGAATAGTTGAGACAAATTTCAAAAATAAAAACCAAAATTACGAACAGGATCGTGGGACATAAAAACGGTAAAACTGGCTGAAACATACATATAAAGATAAAGATAAAATATATATATATATATATATATATATATATATATATATATATATATATATATATATATATATATATATATATATATATATATATATATATATATATATATATATATATATATATATATATATATATATATATATATATATATTATATATATATATATATATATATATTTATATATATATAAAATATATATATATAATATATATATATATATATATATATATATATATATATATATATATATATATATATATATATATATATATATATATATATATATATATATATATAATATATATATAATATAAATAAAATATATATATAGTGTCATGGCCGTTGTTATCGTGATGGCATGACTCTTATTTTATATTTTTTTGTTTTTTTAATTTTCGATTGATAAAGGAGGTGTTAGCCCTCCGAAACGTCTTGCTTTTTTAATTTTATTGTTTCGCGGCCTTATTCCCATTTAAGTTTTTATTATTATTATATATATATATATATATATATATATATTATATATATATATATATATATATATATATATATATATATATATATATATATATATATATATATATATATATATATAAAATATATATATATATATATATATATATATATATATATATACAATTTTCAACGAGTGGTATTTTCTCACTCAGGGGACCATGAAACGTGCTCATTTGATAAAATTTCCCGAAAAATCCAACATCGCACCCTCCGCAATAAGTAGATTCATGGAATCTACTTAAAAACGACGATTTTTGATGACTTTTTTTCCACTGAATTTTGACAGTTTCTGCCCGACCGGTCCACACTGGTCTGAGATTGTCAAAAATTGGCCGAATATCAGAAAGAAAAACAGCAATTTATCACCAGTTATCATTTATAAACTTTCAAAACAGATTTTAATCACAAATTACACACTCAACAAGTTATTTAAACCCTAGAAATGTCACCAGAAAATTTCAATTTAAGCTTGAAAAGACAAAATGATTTTAGATAATTTTTTTTTCACTGATTTTTGGCAGTCTGCCGGGGCCGGTCGGTCCACACTGAGATTGTCAAAAATTGGCCAAAAATGAGAAAAAAACCATTTTTCATCAATTTATTACACATATATAAAACTTTCAAAACCAATTTTAATGACAAGAAACACTCATCAAGTAATTGAAACTATAGTAATGTCACTGGAAAGTTTTATTCAAGCATTAAAAGTCAAAAACAACGATTTTTGATGACTTTTTTCCACTGATTTTTGTCAGTTTCTGGACTACCCGTCTACACTGGTCTGAGATTGACAAAAATTGACATAAAATCAGGAAACAAGCATCTCATCCATTTATCACCATAAAGCATATTCATCTTATCATAAAGATGAATGACTGGTAGTGTTAAAACTTCGATTTACGAATAGGAATAAAATGAGAATAATGCGAATGATGTTAGTTAATTATTCATGGTTATTCAAAAAACGATTTTTTTCTCATCACGCCTCATATCATGGCCGAAAAACCGATGATTTTAAGCGTGCCCATGGAACATGGCACGCTTATTCCGATCGTTTTGCTGCTAACAATATAATACAATGTATACAATGTAATAAGGCAGCCTATGCTTTCCACGTATATTCCTATGCTGAGTGGCCTAAAGTTGAAAATCGGCTGTTTTTGAATTTTGTGATTTTTTCCTGTCGTGTCTGTTGCGTTTTGAGGATTGCAATGGTACAATTATGAAATCGTACCTTCTAAAGTTTGCAGCAAAAATAGTTGGATTCATTTTAATGCTTTAGTTTTTTTATAATTCCAATTAAACGACGGACTCACCACTTTTGAGGGGTAAGTGGAGTGCGGTGAGGTAATATTTTGCGTTTTATGTTGCCAACTTTGTTGTAATTTTACTCTGCTGTGTTGGTTTTACGATGAATAATTTTTGTTTGTTTTTATGATTAATTTGTTATGTTGGACATTGTTTTTGGGTTTTTTATTACGTTTATTGAATATATAATTGATTTTAAAGTACATTGGGGGTTTTTTTTCGTACGGGCGGCCGATAACGTGTCGTTGTGTGATGTTTTTTTTTTTTTTATTTATTATTGTTTTGCAGCCGGTGATTGTTGGGCTGCATTGGCTGCACTGCGGCTCACCTGTTCACTAATTTGATAATCTTTCTCTGAGAATGTCTAGAGTCAGCTGATATTTTCGAATAGAAGGCGCGAAAAAAAACCGATACAGATCATGGTTTTACTTATAGGATACCTTCTCACAAAAGTAAAGCTTCAAGAAGAACCCGCTAGAGAGCGCGGAATGAAGTAGTCACGTTTCTTTGCCTTTATTTGATCAGCTGTTTAATGATTTTTTTTTTTTTTTTTTTTTTTAATCGAAATTTTTTAACATTCAATCTTTTATGGGTTGAAAATGGATCTCAATAAAATAAACAAATTAGATCAGTATTCTTTTAATTTTTTAGTTTCGGGAATTGTTACAACATTAACGCCTGTTCGAAAGTGTAAGCGAAGTAATGGTTTTTGTATTTTTTTTTTTAGAGGACGAGACAGGCTCAATTAATGGTATTTGTTTTGATGAAAAGGGGTCCATCCAGCTACCATTAGGAGTGCCCCCCCCCCTAAAAATGGATGAAACTTTCAGGGATGATAGAGCTAAGCATCATCTTTCAGAATATCTGCAGTTTTTTGAATTTGGTCAACTGGGAGCGGGAGTGCAGGGGGTCAAAGTCAAAACCTCCAATGCTCCATAACTTTTGAACGAAAAGAGATATTGACGCGTGAACTTTGCACCAAAGGATGCGTATTTTAAAGATCTTTCGATTGATGTGCTACAGTGTTTAGTTCAAAAATATTTGACCCTTTTTTTGCATTTTGTTTTACTTTTGAAGTTTCCAAAAATCCGTTTTTTGAGTTTGAAAAATAGGCGCAATGAAGGAATCTGAACGAAAAACTATGGCGGCCATATATGATTTGAGAATTTTGAAAAACTTATGTCAAAAATAAATTCAGCGACCCAAAAAACCCGCTTCCACCAAGTTTCAATGAATTTCATCGATTATTGGTGGAGCAACAAATTTTTTTGTAGAATCGAAAGTCGGAACCCTATTTTTGGCCTAGATTTGAAACTTTGCGCGGTCATAACTCTTGAACGGAATGTTTTTCGGCATCGCGGTTTGCACCATCTGAAAGCTTATAAAATCAGCTTTCTTCACAGAAGTTTTTTGTTCAGATTCCTACGTTGCGCCTATTTTTCAAACTTATAAAACGAATTTTTTTTCTCTACTTTTAGATTATAAATGAATTTTTACATCTGCATCGGGGGTTTTTTTTCGAGAAAAGTTGAAAAATGTGTTTGAACCCCCCAGAATACACCCCAAGAGGTTGTCAGGGGCTTATAAAAATATCAGAAATGAAAAATTTGGAGTCAATTTTCTGTCTGATTCTTTTGTTTCAAATCATTTGTTTCAGTAATTTTCGAGAAAAATGCCAGCAACGGATGCTCTGGCTCACTTTGTATTTAAAATATAGTAGACCTCTTTTATTCTAATCAGGTCCTCTGGTATTTAATCACTGTCCGATGAGTAAAATAATTGAAATCTCATGCGCTGAGTCCAGACTATACTTGCTCTCTTTGAGAGAATCCAAAAATTAAATATAATCATCAAAGGTACCACTATACGGCCAATTTTGTAAAATAAGCACATGTATGGAGAGGGGGGAGGAGTGGAAGCTTTTATATGCGTAACTTTTTTTGCTTCTCATTGATATAATGTCATCGAATGAAAGGCTAGAAACTCTGCAACTCTGGTAAGCAACTCTGTTTGCTTGAAGGGACGCATCGCAATGAAGTAGGGGACTACACTAATTATAGTTGTCAAAGTTGATGCATAAATTATTAATACTTCAATTAGTATGTACGTCTGTAATGTTTTTACTGGATGCTAATCATAGCATTTTTTCCAAGTAGATGATTCAGCCTAATTTTATCTTGAGTATTCACCATAAGGTTTCTCTGTACAGTAAAGTCTTTAATGAAAACATAGCAGGAATTGCTTTTATTGACATTAATTGTAATTGGTTAATTTTCAGATCCAAATTTGCCAATACTGTGTCTAAAAATTCAGATATTGAAAGGAATGACTCTATTTCGTCTCTATCAATATGTAGACATTTATTAATTACCTTCTTTTACCTTTCATCACCATATTCCACCAACAAAACCATGGCCTACCTATCTTTTCTTTCTCATTTTATTAAATTATATAAATAGAATCTTTTACATCCATTCAACGCAGAATCGAATCATTTAAACTTCAAATACTCTATAATCAGTGATTTCATCCAAATTTTCATTATTGAATCATTGATGTATATTATAAATCTATTTATTCAATTCATATGTTAGTTACATACTACAATGTCTCCTTAAGAATTGCTGATGCATTTCAAACAGCTGTAATCCACAAATGAACAAAACACTGAACCAATTGTAATGTGTCACTGCAAAAACAACGACTCAAAAATATTTTATTCAATATACGTCTCAAATGCATATACATTGTCATATTTTCTTAATCAAAGCTCCAACAGCACTTCCTGTACCTTAAATAATATACAATAAATTGACAAATCTTCTCCCATGAACTACATTATAATAAATATATTTAAACCATGTATGCGTAAGCCTTTATGCAAAACTTATTTCTGCAAAACCCAGCAGAGCAGAAGACCAAATGAAACAACTTATGCGCAGATTTTTATGTTTACAATTCACAGGCACGCTTTTCCAATACATGCAATGTATCGGAGCTTCCCTGCTTGTTTTATTTCTTTTTTTCACTGAATTTTAGCCAATTTTTTTTCCCGATCACAGACTATAGTGCGGTCGTATTGTGTCGAGTTGTACTCGCTTCTCTTTCAGTTTCTTGTTGGTTGTTGGTATCTATCTACTCACCGATCGCAACGCAACTCAACACTCTGTCACTCGAGGGGCTTTCAGACTCTTCTCTCTTCCCCTCTCTTCCCTCTCTCCCCTCCCTACCATCACTAGCACCATTCATTTCCGTGGACGGTACCACCCACCAGACCTCCTCCAAAATTCATTCATGCGTAAACGCGTTGAGCTCCAATCCATTTAGGGCACGGGCCGATCATCATCTTTCATCAGTCCCCAGCCCCCGTATTTTCCTTTTCACGCGACCCACCCTTCGTCCCAATTACTATAATTCCTTTTACTTCCTCAGTCTATAATAAAGTTAGAAAAAATTGAGAAAGTATTGCGATGGCGCAGAGATTTTAAAGATATTTGGTTTCGATATACTTGGGCTCTCACCACTGACTAAGTCAATCATGATTTTTATACAAACGAATGGCCTCATTTCATGTCTAATTTACTATCCAAAAGAACATCCTTCCATCAAATATCAATATTTCTTAACCCTTTCAAATTTACAGGGTTTTATATGTAAAACAAATTCTGTGGAGTCTATGGCGTCTGTCACCCTGTCAGTCCGTCAGTCTGTATACTCACATAATTTTTGAACCATTGATCCATATGCATCCAGATTTTGCACTATAATGTTTGCTTTCTAGATTCCTCGGTTAGAAAGTCAGAAGTTAGTTTGAAAATGGGGTCTGGTGGTCAGCCCCAAAATTTTAAAGGAAGGGCTAGGGGGCCTCCTTCAGAATTTTAAAGGGGAGAGATCTTGGGGCCTTCTCTAGATTTTTCAAGAGTGTGGATTCTCCGAGTTTTTTTTTTATTTTAAAATTCAATTTTTCCCATTAATATTTTTCTCTCCGTCAAATATTTCAACCGCAGTGCATCCAATGATTCAATGATCATCATCTAAATAGCGTTTTACCGAGATTCAAGAGCTTCCTTACATCCCATTCCAATGAATGGGGCTATTGCACACTTTTGCTATAAGCGATTTAACAGTCGATTGTGGCGTAAAAACCTTAAGAAATAACGATGGCGGCACTAAAAACTTCCAAAATCCACTCCTTAACTCAATAAATGCAGTTATTTGAGCGAGTGTAATGGTGGCTGAAGGCACTAACAATGGGAGATTCCTATCTTAATTTCGTCACTCTTTCTATGTTGACAAGGATGATTCACAGAGTAATTAGTCATCAGAGTGATGATCCACATCCGATGAATGGTGCCGCAACACCTAGTGACATCGGTATCAAATGAAAGTAGTCTCTTATTGGTCACTTCTTGATGGAGTTTCAGAATTGTTAGATGGGAATCTCCCATTGTTAGTGCCTTCGGCCGCCATTACGCTCGCGCTAATAACTGCGTTTATTGAGTTTAGGAGTGGATTTTGGAAGTTTTTAGTGTCGCCATCGTTATTTTTTGAGGTTTTTACGCCATAATCGACTATTAAATCGCTTTTAGCAAAAGTGTGCAACAGCCCCATTCCATGAAATCACCTTTTTTACCTGTCGAACGGCGCTTCTACTACGAGTATTTAAAGAATAATTCAAATTTTTGCGCTGAATGAGAGTTTTGACTGATGCTGATCATATGCGGATATAGACATTTTCTCTCTCTCTCTCTCTCACTCTCTCTCTCACTCTCTCTCTCTCTCTCTCTCTCTCTCTCTCTCTCTCTCTCTCTCTCTCTCTCTCTCTCTCTCTCTCTCTCTCTCTCTCTCGTTTGATCTCACGTGGTAGAAAAGGACGGAGATAGGGACTAAAGTCACACGATGGCCTGCTATATCCTTCTCCAATACATGTGTTTGAACGGTCAAAGAGAGAGAAAGACAAATTCCTTTATCCGCCGATAATGCTGATCCCATAGTCGTAGCTATAGGTATATGTCTTTCTCTCTCTTAGCCCATTTAAACGAATGTGTTAGAAAAGGACAGAAACAGGGGCTGAAATCACGTGACAGCCCCTATATCCATCCTTTTCAAACAATGCGATCAAATGGGTTAGGAGAAAGAGAGACTTATTTCTGGCTATACGGCTATATGGCTGATCAGATTATAATTAAACGAAAATTTAGCAAATTCCGAATTAATTCTGATCATAAACCATGAATATTACCTTGAAACTGGAAATTGTTAAACTGAGTCACTTGTTGGTAGCTCGCAGGGCTAGGGTAGAAAACCATCTCTTCAAACACTTAACCTCCCCCAAAAGCCATTGAAGTCAGATTAAATCCAAGGAGCTCCTACCGCCTGTTGAGTTTCTCATAACACAGTCTTGACAAAATATAAAGCCATTTGTCAAAAGCGAAAGTTCATACAATGCCGAAATCATCAATTTTAGAACAATCATAAACCGTTAAAAGAAGAACACATTTCAGAACAGCATTAGAGGGCCCTTCCTGAGTATTTTGCGTCAAGAACTCGCATTCATCTCGGCATTTTTTGAACTATAGCAAAACCCTAATAATTTATTTCTCTTTAGAGCATTTATTCACAGAACTATATCTCTTTGACTATTTTCCTAAAATTACCGGATATTTGAACGAAATGTACAGCCGACGAAACGATCGCGCACTAGAAGTATATCGCAGTCAGTCAAACTTTACTTGTACAAAAATAAACTAATTTTCAAAAATTGTAACTGTAATTGTTGCTTGCAAATTTTTATCATTTAATTAATTTTATTATTATGCTTTTTTGACAGTTATTCATTTACACCTAACGCCCGATTGAATTAAATTATAATGAAGGTGAAACGGGACTTGTCAGACTTTCGAAAAAAGAGAGAAATATACACGCACAAAATTGGAAAAAGTCAAAACGACCGGACAAAATTTTTCACGCACTGTTAATCACTTCTTTTGTTAATAGGTAATTTAACGGAATTTAAGCCGACCAAAAATCAACAAGGCATCAAAAAATTTGGTTGTGACTGCATAAAATTGAAATGACGACTGTTTTATTAAACAATTAGAAAAATCTACCGTATTTACACATCATCCTGTGGATCATTTTAGAGATTACACTTCAGAGCAACTTCTATATCGAATAGATTAAAAACAATTATTATAAATATGATTTTGATAAGATGATCTTCCACGCGTGATTTAAATCAGAAAAATGTGTTGTAGTTACACATCATTCTGTGGATTATTTTAGAGATCACACAACAGAACAACCGAGTAAATTAAGAACAATAACTATAAAGATGGTTTGATCC
>VMOF01000320.1:14209829-14485679 GCA_011764245.1 Trialeurodes vaporariorum
GAACCCCTTCCAAAAATATCAATATTTCTTAACCCTTTCAAATTTACAGGGTTTTATTTTGTAAAACAAATTCTGTGGAGTCTATGGCGTCTGTCACCCTGTCAGTCCGTCAGTCTGTATACTCACATAATTTTTGAACCATTGATCCATATGCATCCAGATTTTGCACTATAATGTTTGCTTTCTAGATTCCTCGGTTAGAAAGTCAGAAGTTAGTTTGAAAATGGGGTCTGGTGGTCAGCCCCAAAATTTTAAAGGAAGGGCTAGGGGGCCTCCTTCAGAATTTTAAAGGGGAGAGATCTTGGGGCCTTCTCTAGATTTTTCAAGAGTGTGGATTCTCCGAGTTTTTTTTTTATTTTAAAAATTCAATTTTTCCCATTAATATTTTTCTCTCCGTCAAATATTTCAACCGCAGTGCATCCAATGATTCAATGATCATCATCTAAATAGCGTTTTACCGAGATTCAAGAGCTTCCTTACATCCCATTCCAATGAATGGGGCTATTGCACACTTTTGCTATAAGCGATTTAACAGTCGATTGTGGCGTAAAAACCTTAAGAAATAACGATGGCGGCACTAAAAACTTCCAAAATCCACTCCTTAACTCAATAAATGCAGTTATTTGAGCGAGTGTAATGGTGGCTGAAGGCACTAACAATGGGAGATTCCTATCTTAATTTCGTCACTCTTTCTATGTTGACAAGGATGATTCACAGAGTAATTAGTCATCAGAGTGATGATCCACATCCGATGAATGGTGCCGCAACACCAAGTGACATCGGTATCAAATGAAAGTAGTCTCTTATTGGTCACTTCTTGATGGAGTTTCAGAATTGTTAGATGGGAATCTCCCATTGTTAGTGCCTTCGGCCGCCATTACGCTCGCGCTAATAACTGCGTTTATTGAGTTTAGGAGTGGTTTTTGGAAGTTTTTAGTGTCGCCATCGTTATTTTTTGAGGTTTTTACGCCATAATCGACTATTAATCGTTTTATAGCAAAAGTGTGCAACAGCCCCATTCCATGAAATCACCTTTTTTACCTGTCGAACGGCGCTTCTACTACGAGTATTTAAAGAATAATTCAAATTTTTGCGCTGAATGAGAGTTTTGACTGATGCTGATCATATGCGGATATAGACATTTTCTCTCTCTCTCTCTCTCACTCTCTCTCTCACTCTCTCTCTCTCTCTCTCTCTCTCTCTCTCTCTCTCTCTCTCTCTCCCCTCTCTCTCTCCCCTCTCCCCTCTCTCTCTCTCTCTCTCTCTCTCTCTCTCTCTCTCTCTCGTTTGATCTCACGTGGTAGAAAAGGACGGAGATAGGGACTAAAGTCACACGATGGCCTGCTATATCCTTCTCCAATACATGTGTTTGAACGGTCAAAGAGAGAGAAAGACAAATTCCTTTATCCGCCGATAATGCTGATCCCATAGTCGTAGCTATAGGTATATGTCTTTCTCTCTCTTAGCCCATTTAAACGAATGTGTTAGAAAAGGACAGAAACAGGGGCTGAAATCACGTGACAGCCCCTATATCCATCCTTTTCAAACAATGCGATCAAATGGGTTAGGAGAAAGAGAGACTTATTTCTGGCTATACGGCTATATGGCTGATCAGATTATAATTAAACGAAAATTTAGCAAATTCCGAATTAATTCTGATCATAAACCATGAAATATTACCTTGAAACTGGAAATTGTTGAACTGAGTCACTTGTTGGTAGCTCGCAGGGCTAGGGTAGAAAGCCATCTCTTCAAACACTTAACCTCCCCCAAAAGCCATTGAAGTCAGATTAAATCCAAGGAGCTCCTACCGCCTGTTGAGTTTCTCATAACACAGTCTTGACAAAATATAAAGCCATTTGTCAAAAGCGAAAGTTCATACAATGCCGAAATCATCAATTTTAGAACAATCATAAACCGTTAAAAGAAGAACACATTTCAGAACAGCATTAGAGGGCCCTTCCTGAGTATTTTGCGTCAAGAACTCGCATTCATCTCGGCATTTTTTGAACTATAGCAAAACCCTAATAATTTATTTCTCTTTAGAGTTTTCACAGAACTTATCTCTTTGACTATTTTTTAAAATTACCGGATATTTGAACGAAATGTACAGCCGACGAAACGATCGCGCACTAAAAAGTATATCGCAGTCAGTCAAACTTTACTTGTAAAAAATAAACTAATTTTCAAAAAATTGTAACTGTAATTGTTGCTTGCAAATTTTTATCTTTTAAATTTAATTTTATTATTATGCTTTTTGACAGTTTTCTTTTACCCTAACGCCCGATTAAATTAAAATTAAAATGAAGGTGAAACGGGACTTGTCAGACTTTCAAAAAAAAAGAGAGAAATATACACGCACAAAATTGGAAAAAGTCAAAACGACCGGACAAAATTTTTCACGCACTGTTAATCACTTCTTTTGTTAATAGGTAATTTAACGGAATTTAAGCCGACCAAAAATCAACAAGGCATCAAAAAATTTGGGTTGTTTACTGCATAAAAATTTAAATGACGACTGTTTTTTTAAACAATTAAAAAATCTACCGTATTTACACACATCCTGTGGATCATTTTTGAGATTACACTTCAGAGCAACTTCTATATCGAATAGATTTAAAAAAAATTATTTTAAATAGATTTTGATAAGATGATCTTCCACGCGTGATTTAAATCAGAAAAATGTGTTGTAGTTACACATCATTCTGTGGATTATTTTAGAGATCACACAACAGAACAACCGAGTAAATTAAGAACAATAACTATAAAGATGGTTTGATCCACACGTGTTTAGGAATTCGACCCGATTACTTTTCCTAGCGCTATGAACGGCTGCTCGATGTATCAATTCAATTCGCCTTATTACTTTCGCGACGCCAAGAACTTTTACTGTAAATAAAGCTTCGTTTGAGAGACCAGCCTCGCGTATAATTGTGCTAAGCATACGAAAATGGGAGCAAAACTAGCCCACCCCAGACTACCAGTCGCCGGTTTCAAAATAAGGGAGGTTTCAACTTTAACAATTATAGTTGGAGGGGTTGTCGCGGGGTAGGTTCGTACGTGGGGTAAGTCCCGCCACTTTGCCGCGCGTCGTTCATTGTGCATTGTCAGCGCGGTGGATATATTTAATCAAATATGTCTCTCTTTTCTTCGAAACCAGTTAGCTACTCCGCCATTGGCTGATGCACCCGTTTCAAAATGGGTGGTAATTTTTTTTTTTTTTTTTCTCTTCTCTCGAAACCCCTTGGTGGAGCAGACTTCGCGGCCCTTGGGCTCGGCATCGGTCGGCCCTGCTTTGAACGAACGCGAGCTTCATACACGAGGGCTGAAGGGGCCTTCACTGGTCCAATACGCACACACTCCTACTTCCATCCTCCTTCTCTCTATCTCTTTCTCTCTCTCTCTCCTCTCTCCTCTGGCCTCGCTTTGCCTCCTCCTTTGTCTATCGCGTTTTGTTTTGTTATGTAAAAGTACACATTAAGCCGTGATTATGGATTGATGTTCCTATAACAAGACTGTAATACAAATATCTCTTTTTTTTCTATCGTTCTCTATTTCACTGCCTCTCTCTCTCTCTCTCTCTCTCTCTCTCTCTCTCTCTCTCTCTCTCCTCTCTCTCTCTCTCTCTCTCTCTCTCTCTCCTCTCTCTCTTCTCTCTCTCCTCTCTCTCTCCTCTCTCTCTCTCTCCTCTCTCTCTCTCTCTCTCTCTCTCTCTCTCTCTCTCTCTCTCTCTTCTCTCTCTCTCTCTCTCTCTCTCTCTCTCTCTCTCTCTCTCTCTCTCTCTCTCTCTCTCTCTCTCTCTCTCTCTCTCTCTCTCTCTCTCTCTCTCTCTCTCTCTCTCTCTCTCTCTCTCTCTCTCTCTCTCTCTCTCTCTCTCTCTCTCTCTCTCTCTCTCTCTCTCTCTATTCCCTCTTCATCAGGATCTCTGTCAACCCCTTTCTCGCCACTAGCGGATCCAAGAAATTGTCCTTCTCTCTCTTTTCCCATTAAAACGCATGCGTTAGAAAAAGATATACAAGAGGGGGCGAAAATCAAGTCTCTGCCCTTGGTCTGTCCTTTTCTAACACACACTTTCTAATGGGAAAAGAGAGAGAAGCACAAATTCCTGTATCCGGCCAGTGTTTCTCGCTTTCTCTTGTTCCTTCTTCTTTCTGCATCTGTTTGATCTTCACTCGCACTATTTTGCGATCTGTAAATATTCAAGACTTGATATAGACAGTTCGATCTTTTAAGTCTCATTTCCCCGGAGGTTAAATTATTAGCAAGATTAAAATGGGATCCAGGAAACAAGCGGACGGGAATTGAGGCTGAATATTTTGAAGAGAGTGGGGAGAGGATTGGGGGGGGGAGAATAAGAGCGGAGAAGTTGAGATGCTGTGACGAAGTGAGAACAAAATCAGAATGTAGATGTCTGCCACGCCTTAAGAATGAAAGAACATTGCATGATTAAAGTCCTTTGATTCAAATGTAAAGTGGAGTAATTCATTCAAAGAGACAGTTTTTTGACGGTGAGGAAACTCTTGAAGTTTGACAGTACGCTCATCTCACCTTTCTCTCTCTCTCTCTCTCTCTCTCTCTCTCTCTCTCTCTCTCTCTCTCTCTCTCTCTCTCTCTCTCTCTCTCTATTTATCTATCTGTGTGTCTCTATTTCTTCCTTTTAAGTCTGCGTTGAGTTCGTATTTATATATTGGTATACAGAGTTCATTATTAATCGGAGTAAATTATGTCAACAGATCATGGTAAAGGAGAACCCAAAAGGTACATCTCATAAAAAATCACAAAACCATTGTGATTTTTTTTTAAATGAGACCACACACTGGAGGACATTGAATGAATAATTTTTGATTACACGAGAAAGTTTCCCTAAGAACAACAACATGAATACATACATCAATTTTTTAGAGGTTTGAGCGGCATCATATAGTGGCGGCTCGTGCGATTTCGCAACAGTGCGGATTCTCTCCATTTAAAACTGGGTGAGATAATCGATCATTTGGTGAGGCATCGTGCCTCACTTGGTATCGATCTATTTGTATAGATTTGAATGACAGAAGAGCACCGTTGGTTAGATTGCAGGAGCTTTCGCTGCCGGCAAGTCAACTGTCTGTTTGCTCATAACTTTCAGTGCTTATAAGCTTTCGGTGTTCACGATAAAGTTTTAATACGTCCGATTTGATTATTCAAGTTTGCATAAGCAGTTGCTGTACTGTAGTCCTGTAACGACGCGACGGTTCGAAGCAACTCTCACGCACGTACCCCAAAAATCTTTCTTGATTTTGAGAAAATTAAAGAAAAAAAAGGGTAATAGAATGCGTTGTGACCACGCAAACTATTGATAGTACCTCTTTCAAAAAAAAAAAAAAAAAAAAACTTTTTTCTGGAATACCTACTTGCATCAATAATTGTTTGAAATATCTTTTGAACTTTTTAAGGATTTCAATTTTAAGGTAGACTCAGGCATCTAGTCACTGTTATTATTCAAATTATCTTTTGATTACAATTATCTTATTTAATAAACGATTTTCTCATCGTTGTCTGTCAGCACATCATGACCACAGCTGAAACCTTCCTATTCAAGCGTTTGAGTCTTCCGCTCTTATCCCCAGAAGAAGGCTGTAATAAAAGACTGTTTTAGTGAGAAGCAAGCAATCCAAAATCGACCAATCAAATGTCGATTTCACAATTGAAAAATGTCGTCTAAGCCAATTAGATTCTTGGATTTTAAATTTCACGCTTGTCACAAAAATAGTCTACTCGTCAACCGGTGAGGTCGCGTGCGATCTAGCCTAGTTTCATCTACACTTTTAAATCTAGGAAACAGGTCAAACATGTTGATGGGTGCCCAGAGCACTCCTGAGAATCGATATTTTGCTCGAGGTTAAATGGACTTAGTATACCTCTGGTTAACATTACCGTAACATCTAGCAGGTGCCAAAATCAGGCATCCTTATGGTTATTTTCACCGTAGTTTTTTTCCGTGTAGGGGGCCTCATATTGAAGGTTGCGTAGGGCCTCAAGAGATGTAAATCCGCCCCTGTGTTTCCCTAATTTTTTTCAACTTAAAAAGAAAAATGTGATAAACGCTTTTGAAAATGGTTTGGTTTTAAACAAAAGTGCAATTGTTTGAGGGTGGCTATACCTGGACAAAGAATTAGGTATAACTGTTTCTTCTGAAAGGATTTGCACGATGAAAAAACAGACAAAAGACAGAAATAATCCAAATTTTCTCACGTGAATGGGTTATATTGGAAGTATTTGTCGAGATAACTATACTCTAAAACAGTTTCACTTTCGTTCAAAACCAATTTACACTGGATTAATTACAATATTTTTAGTAATATAAGGTTAAAACATACGAGGCAAACAAACCAGAATCAGATCGTTCATACTGTCACACTTTGGGATATAGGACTTATACCGAACATGTATATTAAAGCCTTTCTATTGCTATATCCCATTGGGTTTTTGTCATATCCATCGTTGCCATAACTTACTAAAAAAATCTTCGAATCTCCTATTGAAATCCATATACAATTTGATAATATTCTTGCTCAACCCGTAAACTATGGTGACGTCATATTATAATCAGTCTGTATATGACTGTTATTATGAGGCTTGATGACACATCTACAAGGGACAGGGGTCTGCTGGCAGGTCATTAGCATTGGAGATTGGAGATAGACGAAAGAAGAGTCCATAATATGATTCTTTTTGCGGGTAGTGAACTAAGGTACGAGGGAAGGTTGACACACCCGTTAGAAGGGGGGGGGGGTCACGATGTGGTTATAAGCCAGAGGAGTGAACAGTTACGTCTCATTTCGCCGCGCTATAAAACCGTGTACATGCTTATTGTACGTGTGTGGGGGGAAAAAAAAAAAAAAAAAAAAAAAAAAATCGAGAATGCGGAAAGTGCAGAAATTATCACGGCAGTATCATACCGCAGTCCCGCAATAATATCAGCGCACATACATCAATGATTAAATTACGATGTGACAATGTTTGTGTCACGATATACGGTTGGTCTTATAATCTTTGACAGTTACGATGGGACTCTTGCTACATGCAGTGGCGTAGCGTGCAATCAGGCAATGTAGCACTTTTTCTATTTGGACCCATAGGAAAGGTCGAATTCGATGGTTATCGCCGATCCCTAGATAGTTCGATATTTGTTGTGAGTTTCAATGAACCAAATATAACATTGCCATATATTGCATGCTTCGCCACTGGCTGTGTACAATGGGTCTGGTGCAGACTTTTGCTACAGCGCTATAGAGTGTTCAATCTCATGTAAAATCGCGTTAAAAGTCCATTGGTGGCATCAGAAAGTCATGAAATGCAGTATGAAACTCACGAGAGACGTTTGATGAAATCCAAGATGGCGGTAAAATATCGAGCAACCTGATATGCATGCACCACGAACATCCAAGGATAGCCAACCTCACAATATCGATTACACCCAATCACAACGTAAATAAACGCATAACCTCTGAAGCTGTGAGGTTGTCAACGTTGGCAATCCTTGGATGTTAAAGCTGTATGCATACAGATTGCTCGATATTTTACCGCCATCTTGGATTTCATTAAACGTCTCTTGTGAGTTTATTATCGCATTTCATGACTTTCTGATGTCATCCATGGACTTTTTGGGCGATTTTACATACGATGATAAACTCTTTATCGTTGCAGCAAAAGTTTGCAACAGACCCATTGAATAGTTAATTCTTCCGTAAAAACCGGCAAAAATTACGATGAGCACATGAAAAAATGGCAGAATTCACTCACAGACTCACAGAATGACTTTGGGAGACTCCTGTCTATAATGTCACTTTCTCCACAGAATCACAGTAATATGTTTCAATTTAGATAGGATGATACCTGCGCCTCTTCGCCGTTAAGTCCGATTCTGAGAGTGAATTCCGTGATTTTTTAGTGTACTCATCGTCATTTTTACAGGTTTTTATGCAAGAATCAACTGTTCACTCCAGTAGCGCAACGATAGTTTCTTCATCTCCCTCTTTTTTCCATTAAGAAACGTATGTTAGACAAGGATGGACAAGGGGATGAAACCCCCTATTTCTGTCCTTTTCCTATTTATACATTCAAATGAGAAATGAGAGAGATGGAAGAGATCCTGATGGTTGCGCCAGTGGTTCAGTCCCCTGTAGCATGAGTTTGGAAGAGCCCCATCAACATCACCCCGAGCAATCTGATAGCATTTATGTATTCAAAAAAGGACAGGGCAAAATAGCGGGGGCGGGGGACCGGGGGGGGGGACGTGGCAAAGCCCTGACCATTATTCAATCTCATTGACCAATCAGGAAAGAGCTAAGGAAAGAATTGAGTTTTGAACGCACCGGCACGCGTCAAGAAACTATAAGCGACGAGGAGAGAGACGCAGGTGAAAAGAGGCGAGGACCAAAGATTTGTATTTTTTTTTTCTCTCTCCAGCAGATTATCGCTTATATTTTATAGGATACACATATCATGCACGCTTCGAGAATAACGCGAGGCCGTTCCAGAAATGATCAATGAGAGAGTGAATTTTTCGGGCAATTTAGAGAGGTGATGGGCTTTTATATATATTTTGCTCGGGCACATGTTATACTCTGCAAAGGCACCAGCTGCACTGCTGTGTTGCACTCTGTCACGCAAATTATGGAAACTTGGCCGAGGTTAAAAAAAAAAAAAGAAAAAAAAAAGGAGAGACCTCCTTGAAGATTTGATTCGATATGGATGACCCTCGAATCTTTAGAGAGGACTGCATTTTTTTTTCTTTCCATTTTCATTTCTTCTTTTCTCTTTTTATGGTCGCGGCCCATCTGGCTGAGACGTTAGACATCTCCTATGAAATGGTACTGTTTAAATTAGCTGCGATATATAGGATTGAGCTGGAACGCAGAACTCCTTAAGCATTTCGAAGAGCTTTTCATATGAGATCTGTGTTTCTGCTATAAGTCGTATTCTAACATGTCGTGGGTAATGGGACTGTTCCGTACTTGCGCAACCAGAAACAGAACTAATAATGGAACATTATTGATTCTAGTCTGACATTCCACAAGGGGCGTGCCGGGGGGGGAGGGATCCGTTTCCCGGGCAGCTTTATCTGAGGGCGGCAAAACAAGGATGAACAAACAAACAAAAAAACAAAACAAAACAAAAAAAATGAAAAAGGTTATCAAGTCTAAAAATTTATCTCCAAAGATGGCAAAATCAGTTTCTTCCCCAAATAATCCCAAATTAATTAAATTCATACCTAACTTTGATAAGTGGCGGTTCGCGAAGGAAAGGCAAAATTGCAATCATACCCCCTCCCCCCGGAAGGAATTGCACTATAAAGTAACTGATATGTGCCAGAAACAAGTAAAATTTTCTCACATGGATAGTTGTATTGGAATTCAGTGTCCAGTTAGCTTCGTTTAAAACCAATTTCCACTGCATGTATTAATTACAATTTTCGTTTTAGGGCTACAAACATGAGGCAAACAAACCAGAGGGCCGATTATTTATTTCATCGTTAAACCGATCGATAAGACTGTCTATGAGTTATTCTATTGGTCGAATTTTGTAAAACTTGTCTGTTGCTATGGTAACCATCGTTATAGTGTCCGTTTTTTAAAGGCTACTCATGAATAGCCTTTATAAAACGAGACTCTTAACGATGGTTACCATATCAACAGCCAAGTTTTACAATTTTCGACCAATAGCATCACTCATAGACAGTCTTATCGATCGGTTTAACGATGAAGTAAATGATCGGCCCTCTGATTCAGATCGCCCATGCTGCCTCACTTTGGGATAGGACTTATAACACGTATCAGCCTCTCTATTGCTTAACCGTAGTTGCCAGAACCTCATCGTAAAATTTGATAAACCATTCACTGCACCGTGTTCTTAATTTGGAACGAAAATTGTGAAAGTGTATTTAAACATATGGGAATTGAAATATGCACGTTGGGCCATACCTGGAATAATTCATTTTTAGCCTCTCATCAATGAAAAATAATGAAAAAAAAAATTCACTATTTCCCCAATTTCAGTACCCCACAATGTACTGAATAAAATTTGTTGGTTAAAGAAAAAAGAAAAACCGTGAAGTGAAGGGTTAAATTCAGGGGCGGACTGGGGCAAAAAGGCCCGGGGTGCTGGGGCCCGGGATTTGGGGAAAGGGGCCCGCACTATGTACTGGTCCAGAGGGGAAGAGAGCGGACATGGAGAGGCCCGGGGTGCTGCAGCAGCCCGGCACCCCGGCCCAGTCCGCCCCTGGTGTTAAAATATCATTTATTTTGGACTTCGAGCCTCGCAATTATAGGTAGAGGTGGTTCCAGAAGTGTAGGCACACCCAGACCGATAATCTTTGGGATTTTTCAACATTATTCCTCTTGTTTAAGAATGAAAATGAATGAAAATGAATCTGAGCGATGGGTTTTCATTGAGGAACACTTTAAAATTAAAAGTTCCAAGTCGAAGACAAGTTTTGTTTAGTTTTAAAGAAATGAAAATTGAAAAGTCGCCAAAGATTATGGTTTAGGTGCGCCCACACTTCTGAAAACGAGCTCTATACGTTTATATTCCATGGATCGATACGAAAAATGGCGGCTTTGATTGAACCCATCTGTCAGACAAATAATTACTTCATCGTTTGGAAAATGCGCGAGAGGATACTGAAAGTGATTCGCGGAGCACCAATGATTTGTGCATGATGATGAAGGGAGGGGAGGCGATGGAAAAGAAGGAAGAGAGGGAGGGAGGGGGGAGGGAAACGTGAAAGCGACGAAACGGAAGAAATTAAGATCAGCATCGAATACGTCGTTAACCCCGATGATAAATGATATCAACGCAAAAAGGGATACACTGCGGAAGCCACCCTTTAATCGTGGAACTGTATCAAATCATTTTTTGTCCTTGTACGTAACTGCGATCGTGTATTTGTTGAGAGAGTGTGAGTGAGTGTGTATTTGAACCGCGTCAACGAGCGTTGCGCTCTCTCTCTCTCTCTCTCTCTCCCCCCTCTCTCTCTCCCTTTCTTTCTCTATTTATTTAATACTTGCATTTATACTTTTTATATTCGCGGCCAAATTCAGGGGCAAACCAATTTCGATCTTTTGATACCCCTATTGCTAAGTTCCCCCTCCTCTTTTCCATCTGCTCTGAATAAATCGGTATTGGTGTTGATTCGGGGCCTCACTTACAGCCCACATGAGTATTGTAAACTGCTCCTGTTCCCTTCTATCCATCCTGCCCCTCCCCCCCCCCCCCCCCCCCCCCCACTGATTTTTATCCTCATTTCCCTTTCCTCTCTCCCTCATAATTCTGTTAATATTAATGATGACGATTCACGAGAGAGGTGATGAGAGGTTGGACGAAGGGGCGATGTTGTTTGTACAACTGTGTGAAAGTAAATGTTTTTTTTATGCGGTAGTACAGTTATTACACAAGGCGGTTTGAGTCAACTATATCATTTCTTCTGTCTTACAATGGGGCTCTTGCAAAATTTTGCTGTAGGGGATTGAAGAGTTGATTCTTGCATAAAAACCAGTGAAAATGACGATGAGTACATACAGTAAAAAATCATGAAATTCACTCCCAAAATCGATCTTAATGGTGGAGAGACGTAGGTGTAATGGGAGATTCCTATCTAAATTGAGACATATCCCTATAGGTTTCCGTATAAAGAAAGTCACATAATATACACTAGACAGGAATCTCCCATGATACCTGCATTGAACCGCCATTACGATCTTGCCGTTATAGCAGTTATGTGAGTTTATTACTGAATTTTAGACTTTCTTAGTGTGATTTTCGTGATCTCCACTGGTCTTTATATCACATTGGACTATTCATTTGCTAATAGAAAAAGTTTGCAAGAGCCCCATTAAAGGGAAACAACTTGTATGCAGTTTTAGTGATGACGTTACAATCAACATTGGAACCGAACAAAATCGTGTTCGATCGCTTCTATCTCGCTCGCTCTTGTGAAGTAATCCGTATAAGGAATTGGATCTAAACTTTTGAATGCAAATTCATGCTATAGTGAGTAGTCTGTTCAAATTTGATTGCACCATTGGTTTCCAGTTTCCACTTACCCTCATAAATCTTTTTACTTAAACTTATTTGTTGGAAGATTTGTTGCAAACGCCTGCCACCAAAAATCAGGCATAACCAAAGGAAGCGTATTTCCGCGATTCGCGAATGATCTGGTTTTTTGGAAATATTTGGATAGCTGGTGAGTCTGCGGAGGGTAAACGTCGCGTCGGTGGATTTTCTGTACCCCGCACAAAAGGAGGGTTCAAACGAGCCTTACAGAATTTGCTTCAGAATTGTGTCGGCACAGCTTACCGATAATCTTTGGCAAATTTTCAATTTTTATTCGTTCAAATCAAAACCAAACTTGCCCGCAATTTTCTCTTTTTGATTTTATAGCGTTCATCAATAAAAAGCCAACGCTCAAATTAATTTTCATTAATTTTCACTTCGTAAATATGATGACTAAGGTTTGTATTCTAAAGATTATTGGTCAAGGTATAAGCGTACCATTCTGAAACGAACTGTACATCCTGGTTCTCAAAAACTCGGGCCAAGATTACATGACAGATCATTTGCAAAAATTCAATTAGTTACAAGATCCGAAAATTTTGTCTCATCATTGAGCTCCTCAATAAACTATTTCTATCCATCTTCCAATGAGTAAGTGTGTGGATGCACTGAGAAAAAATTTCAATTGTTTCTATGAATGTTCTGACAGTATATTCCCGCAATTTATTTCCCATAAAGACAACAGGAATTCGTGTCGATTCAAGCGTCCTAAACATCATGGGTGGATACAGGAAATTTTCCTTCTCTCTCTCTCTGCAGCTGTTTTGTACGCATGTGTTAGAAAAGGATGGAAGAGGGAGCCATCACGTGACTTTAGCCCCCATCTCCGTTCTTTTCTGACGCACGCATTCAAACGGGAGGAGAGAGAGACGGACAAGCTCCTCTGTAACCGCCCATGCTAAACATTGCAACGAAAGTTCTTCTGCTTGAAACCAGGTATAAACAAATATGCTTTTGAGTTGGGCAAACTCATCAGGTGAGGTAAAAAATCCAATTAAAAAAGAAAATAAACCAAACAAGGACGAAACCGGTCGTGATGCTCTAGAATTGCTGTCCTCGCTCATGTTTTCTGTTGCACTGCCTGAGTTGAACTCTCTTCCCCTTTAGTTTTTAACCTATTACTTTCATATTTTGTAATATGATTTTTGTCTTTTCTTTTTTAATTGGCTTTTTTGCCTCAGCTGATGAGGTTTGCCCAACTCAAAAGCATTTATTTATACCATGTAGCCAAAGTATGTTGTTTTGCGTATTGAAATTAGGGGAAAAACAACTACACGGAAAAAAACTACGGTGAAAATAACCATACGGATTCCTGATTTTGGCACCTGCTAGATGTTATGGTAATGTTAACCAGAAGTATACTATGTTTTGACTAGGTAATAATTGATGTTACCTGATTGCATGTCGAATTTACTCAAAGTATCGGTAAATGTACCATACTTCTGTTCAAGTTTACCATAACATCTAGCAGGTGCTAAAATCAGGTATCCGTATGGTTATTTTCACTAATCTTTTTTTTCCGTGTATGATTTTTTTTTTTTTTTTTCCTCATAGTTTTGACAGCCACTCTTTTCTCAGTGTGGTATCGATCATAATGTCATGATCAGCACGGTGCTGTTTTACAACTACTAGTATAAACTTTTTGTGTTGTTTTTAAATACCGCGTGATTGAACATGATTATTATCTCATTATCTCTTTATCGAAGACGCCGCGCCGGCCGTATCTGCATCACGCATTACGCCATGCGACATCAAAAATCTTGCGGTCATATATTAGCGGCTTAATAAGGCGCCTCACTTTAATGGAAAGGAAAAGAGTGCAGAGAGAGTGAGTGGTGGAGCATCGAAAAGCATTAAAGCGTTGAAAGAGGAATTATTCACGGGGAAGACACGATACGATACGCGATATGTGACGGGCTATCCACACTGTATATAAGCATGAATGAACGTATGGCGCGTTATACATATATACATATCGTTGTATACCATGGCTACAATCATTCGAGTGGCGAATTTTTCTCAATGAATTAATCAACGCGGTTTAAAATACCATCAAACACCTCTCGATTATAGACGGACACACAGCGTCCAACGGCCGAGGAAAAACGCTTTGCACGCTTGCTGCCACGATATCGCCGCTCGGTGGGCTTGAACAGCAGAGCCGCTGGCATTTTTCAATTCACCGATGATTCCACTGATTGAATTTTAGATTATTGTCCAGTTTAGTGTAAGACTGTAATGCTTGAAAACAGTGGCGGATCCAGAAAATTTTTCTGGGGGGGCACGCCTGTGAAATTTTGAAATTTGAAGCGTTGGTGGAAGCAATTTCGGGCTATTTTCTATAGAAAAAAGGCAAAATGTGAGGCTTCTGGGGGGGGCACGTGCCCCTATACCCCCCGTGGATCCGCCACTGCTTGAAAATAATCTAATATCTGTAATCTTCTCTTAATCGGTGGAAACGCCGTTAAATAATTAAAATATCCGCAAGTTTTTTTTTTTAATTCATCGACAAGTCCATCGCGATTGAGAAAAGATTACACAGCCCAGTTTACTGTATGACTGTAATGCACGAAAATACTCTGATCTATAATATTTTCTCGATTGATGGTGTCGTATACATGACTTTAAAAAACTTGCAGATATTTTAATCATTTGACGGCGCGGCGTTTCCGCACCGATTGAGAAAAGATTACAGATCAAAGTATTTTCGAGCACTACAGCTATACATTAAACTGAACTGTGCAATATTTTATCAACCGGTAAAATCATCGGTGAATTGTAAAATACCGTTAAATATACTCCAACGGCAGCAGTCAAACAACAGTCAAATCGTTGCCTTCATATCTTTCTTCTTCGTCAACGAGCTTTAGCAATAGAGAGGATTTATAGGACTTGATTTTGACATTTTCAAGGAGGCAACCATAATGATTATTTCTTATGGACTTTGTACACAGGCTCGGTTTGTTTTCCTAATTTCTTTCAACCTTAAAACGAAATTTGCGATTAATGCACTTAAAAATGGTTTTAAACGAAAGTGGAAGTGTTTGAGAGCGGCTATCAGGACACAAAAATTGATATAACTGTTTCTTCTGAAAGGATTTGTACGATAAAGAAACTGACACATGCATGAAGGAAGCAAGCCAAATTTTCTCACCTGGATGGTTGTAACATGGAATTCTGTGTCCAAATGGGGCTCTTGCAAACTTTTGCTATAAGCAAATAAATAGTCCAATCTTATGTAAAGACCAGCAAAAATCACGAAAAACACACCAAGAAAGTCTAAAATTCAGTAATAAACTCACATAACTGCAATAACGGCAAGATGGTAATGGCGGTTCGACGCAGGTATCATGGGAGATTCCTGTGTATTATGTCACTTTCTCTACGGAAACACGGAGATATGTCTTAATTTAGATAGGAATCTACCATGATACCTGCGTCTCTCCGCCATTAAGCCCGCGATTCTGAGAGTGAATTTCGTGATTTTTAAGTGTACTCATCGCATTTTTACAAGTTTTTATGCAAGAATCAACTCTTCAATCCCCTATAGCAAAAGTTTGCAAGAGCCCCATTGCATTGTGCCTCATCGCACGAGCCGCTATTGTTTTTCCGGCCTTGAAATGAATTATTTATTCACTAAATTGAGAGTTAATAAATTTTACATATTATACGTATAAAATAATTGTAATATATTACTTTTATATTTCATTTACAATATTTAAATATTTCTATGATTATTTATTATACATGAATTATTTAAGATCATTTAAATCTTTTATATTAAGGTAGGTGACCCAAAGGTGGCCCGGCTCTTAAGGTGGCCCACCCCAGCTTATTTCAGTTAATTACACGAATTTATTGACAATAGATGGCGTAAGTGCTGAGTTGCACGATGCAATCGCTTCCCCCAATCCAAAAATAAAGAGCATCGGGCGTTCAGTCGGCGCGGAACAGTGCAACGTCCATTTTCGCAGGTCTTCAGCTAATTTTCACGAAAGTAAACAATCGTAAAAGCTAGGCCCTTCAATTGATTCCACCTTTGACTTTCAATTCATCATAATCACGATAATTTCTGGTGTAACAAGGGTCTATATTCCGTTTTTGAACGATAAAATACCATTTAAATACTTATTAATGAAATTTAAAAGAGGGTGTCCACCTTTAGGTTCATCAAAAATATTAGGGGTGGCCACCTTAGGTGCACGTTTTGCGCGATGTCAAAACTCTACTTTTTTTCAAACGCAAAAAAAACCTCTAAAACAAGCAAATTTTAGAAAATGAAATTAATATGTGATAGCCAACTGTTTGAATAGTAAATTGACATATTGAGTTTTTTTTTTATCTCTCATGACTTATTCGTGCATATTGGCCCCAAGCATAGGTATGGCCACCTTTGGGTCACTTACCTTATATATTTATAATTTAATTTTTTTCGAAGATTCACCACTGTGCGATGCAGATGAAATCTGTATTCTCAATAAAACGGGTGCTCGGAAGTCTAATTAGACAAGGTAAATGGAGTAGTTTTTGTCGAGCCTCTATCTCTATGTGTGTGTGAGAGTGTTCATGTCTTTGACGCAGCTGTGTGTTAGTATTGGAAACCCGATTAATATCAATTCCGCTACACTTCACGCCGCCATTTTCGCGCGCCGAATCCAGTTGTTTGAATTTCGGCTCGCTCCCGTCATGCCTTGCATGTGCTTTTCCCTTCACTCTAACCACCCATCTCACTGCCCAATCCACAATCAGGTGCATATCTTAACCATCTCACAAATAGTGCGTTTTTTTCTCTTTTTATTTCCATTTAACATGGTTGTTGAGGTATTGTAAAACGAGACAATTAAATTAGTTTTCAAGGCTCTGCATTCGAAAAGCCGAGCTAATTTTCGGTGGATTAAATTGATTCTGGCACTTGATTCAATCTTTTTCCATTTGTTTCCCGGGTTTATTTTTTTTTATTTTTTTTTTTTTTTGGTCAACTTCCCTGGTATAAGTGTTCCATGAATTTCTATGACCAAAATTCCGTGGGCATCATTTCCGTGGGCAATTATTATTTTTCCATAAAATTTCAGTAAATTCCGTGGGCCAACTATTATTTTTCCATTACATTCCATGGAATTCCGTGGCCGTGCATGGGATTCCATAAGATGTTTTATGAAATTTCATGGAAAAATAATAATCACCCCCGGAATCAATTCCCACGAAATTTTGGTCACGGTAATTCATGGAACACTTTTACCAGGGTTACCATTGTGTCCTTTATTTTTTCTTTTGTGCCATGTTCAGTAATTCTAGTCTTACAAACTATGAATAAAAAGTCATGCAAATATCATGAGTGATAAGCAATGAAAGCCTTTCACTACTCTTGACTAGACGCCTCCATACAGATAGGAACAAACTGAAATTTATTCCCTTTATAGAGGCGGCCCCGTTCTAAATAAACCATCTTATATGGGTCTGTCGCATAATTTTGCTGTAGCGTTACAGATGATTGATTCTGGTGTAAAATCCCGTGAAAATCACTTGGAGAGCATCAAATAATCTCAAAATTTGAGAGCATTCAAACTTGCAAAAATTTCACGGAAACCAGATATAATGTGTCGATGTCAATAATTCACAACCCTGTAGATAACCGCAGCGAGCATTGGACCAAATCCAAATTCTAATGGATTTAAAGACTTGTTGAGATCTGCAGCAGCGATTTCAAATTTAACTAGGTATTCGTTAAACACGTGCCTCCCCCCCCCCCATTTGAAATTCCTTCAAGTACCCAAAGTTAAATCAAACGCTCTCGTTACTTCTTATTTCAAAGCCAAACGCTGTAAGCTACTTTCCACGGCCCATTTTCGTTCGCGGCACCACCGTCCACCGAGTCTCCAAAATCTCTCACTCAAACATCACTTCCCGAATCCCTCGCATTTTGGGGCCTTTTCCTCCCCCCTTTTCAAATCCATTAACCTCTCTTTCTCCATCTCTATTTCAATCTGTGCGTAGCCATGTGTGCGGGAGAGAGAGAGAGCGAGAGAGAGAGAGAGAGAGAGAGAGAGAGAGAGAGAGGGGGATAGAGGGAGAGAGGGAAAGAGAGAGAGAGAGAGAGAGAGAGAGAGAGAGAGAGAGAGAGAGAGAGAGAGAGAGAGAGAGAGAGAGAGAGAGAGAGATAGCGGTTATTATTTTCGCCGGAAAAAAGTTATATTTACGAGGTCGCACGAGAGTAAAGCCGATTGGTCCGTCGTATGGGACGCTAGGTGGAAAGTAGGGGGATAAGGGCAGATGGTGGGATTGAATCGGGTGGCACACTATAACACACACACACTCACTCATCTCATAAACGCGTGCACGTATATATTCACACATACATGCACAGCGCACTCCGACGCGTTTTTGCACCGCGACGAATCATTTGATACGGCGTCCCGGGATCAGATCCCCGCGGGTTTCAGGGCTCATTGTCTCCTATCTTTGATTTTCATAACCAAGGCTGGTAAATGCCAAATGCCGGAGAGGTACGGAGAGGGGTCGGAAGGGTATAACATCGTAGTTAAATATTATAAATGACAAAATGTCCCCCCACCACTCCCCCCTCTCCACCCTCTCTCTCTCTCTCTTTCTCTCTCTCTCCATCACCCCTCCCTCTATCTTTCTTTCCTCTTCCTTATTCTCTTCAAATCGTCGAGCAAACAGAGTGATACCACACACCAGGATGCGTATTCAAAGTCACCCGAAGGAGGAAAGAGGGCGCCACTTCCTAAAAACTCATTTTTATTTTTTAATTTTTTTATTTTTTTTTTTTATTTTTTTTTTTTTAAGGGCTGGTTTTTTTCCATGATTCCGCTTCTCTGTTTTTTCTCTGTCTACTTACCTGTCAATCTCTACTGTCCGCTCAGGATTATATTATATAGGTAGTATTCATTTGATTTTATAGAGGTAATGAAAGGATTTTTTTTTTCTTTCTTTTTTTTAATCGTCTATTTACCGACGAAGGACAACAGAAAAACGAAATAATTAATGTAAAGTCATCAATTATAATTACCAGTGCTTTTACTACCCAAAAAATTACTAGAGGCCGTCTCTATCCGAAAAAAGCAAGGCCCTTAAAATATCAGGTGAGCTCCACCGAGAAAAGCCGAATAACGCACTTAACTTTGTGATTCAATGACAAACGTGAAAATCGGAATCTATTTTGGCTCTAGGTATTTTAGAACCTTGGAGGACATGAAATTCCATAGTTTAACCCTTTGAGGGGCAGTGGCTAGTGCCACTAGCCACCTTTTATTTATTTTTTCCTGAGCTTATGAGACAGTGGCTATTGTAACTAACCACTTTTTTTGGTCGGTAAGATGTTCTAAAATGGTGAAAAAATATTTTCCACATGGTAGCACAGCGGTAAACATTATTTTTAGACCAGGTAAATGTTGACATTTTGAGATTTTCCCTCCAAGACAGACCGGCTCCCGCTAATGTAGTAATATTTTTTTTTCTGGAAGGTTTAGGCAAATTTTTGAGGCCGATTATGAATTTTGAAAGTATTTTGAACATTTTGAAGTACTAGTGAGTAAAATTTGCTGATTTTGTAATATAATTACAAGCGTTAGAATAAGGTGGCTAGTACCACTAGCCACTGCCCCTGAAGGGGTCAAACAGTGATGCATCGTCTATTTCCAAGTTTTTCGCCTTTTAGAAGGAATTTTAGGGCTCAGATAAGACGTTCAGAGGCTTATTATAACTTGAACTACTTATTCACATTCTAAACTCTTGCATTCAGCCAATAACAGGCCTCGGAGATTCATTGAAGCAACATCGTCGTTTACAGCATCGTTTACAGCGTTTTGCCGTTTTACAGCATATTTTGGATTTTTTTCGGTACTGTCATAAAGAATGTAATGTTTTTATTCTATTTATATTATCTTTATAGTCTAGAAAACAACTTGAAAAAAGAAAAAAGTCACATCTTCTGTTGCAACATAGCCAATAATCACTTTTTAGCGCAGCTTGAAGCAAAAATGTTGCTCTGCCACACACTAAATTCGGATTAACTTCAAAAGTTACAATCTTTTGGGGTAAACTTTACTAGGAAATTTTGTTTTCCATAGTGTAAATAACAATTTGATGATTTTTTGAGATTTTTTGGTGCTCCTCAAGGTGTCTAAAAAGTTAATTTTAGTCGATCATAGGTCAAAAAGTGCCATTTACGCGTTATTTTCAAGACTAAACCATGCTCAAATAAGTTTCCTGACTGTTATTACAATTTTTTCTCATAAATAATTGTTTGTTTGATTGATTCTGACTTCCCAGTAAACATTTCCGGTCTTACGAGCATCTTGAGCTGATCTAAGGCAATTGACTAGATAGTCTAGAAGTTCTGCATTTTACCTGCAAATGTCCGCCTGTTTCGGATCTTCTAGTGATCCGCACAGATGATCTTGACATGGTCTGGAGGATATCTGAAGACGACAGCCTGGATAGCTTTTCAAATTGTATTGCAGACAACTGGGAGAGGTTCCCAAGTTATTGTTTTTCAGATATCTTCAAGACCATGTTAAGATTATCTGCACGAATATCGTGAGCATATCTGGAAGTTGTCTTGTGCACAACTGGGAGGCTGACCCGGGTTGATATGACTATCAGATATCCTCCAGACCATGTCAAGATTATCTGCGCGGATCGCTAGAAGATTCAAAACAGGCGGACATTTGCAGATAAAATGCAGAACTTTTAGACTAAATAAACAGCGCACTCTGGGTGGTGATTCTTGTAACTCATTATAAAGTTATTCCATCTAGATTGGTACCACATGTTGCAGAGTCCTGGATAGCACGTATTACACACATATTATTAGCTGTAGAAGAGATACATTGAAGCAAGGGCGTGCCGTGGTTTCCAAAAAGGTGGGGGGCAATAATGCAATCTTGCCATCCTCCGCGAACAAAATGAAAAATTAAATAACTTTTTTTTTTTTTTTTTTTTTTTTTTTTTTTTTTTTTTTTTTTTGGAAATTTGAACTTTTTTTCTTCTTTTCTTTCTTTCTTTTCTTTCTTTCTTTTCTTTCTTTCTTTTCTTTCTTTCTTTTTTTCTTTCTTTTCTTTCTTTCTTTTTTTTCTTTCTTTTTTTCTTTCTTTTATTCTTTCTTTTTTTTTTGGTTGATCACCCTGATTTTGCCGCCCCCCGAAAGGCAAGGATATCCAGCCCCCCCCCCCTCTCGACACGCCCCTGCATTGAAGATACATACACAGAACATACACAGAAAGAGTTGACAAAGTATACCAGAAGTTCCGAGATTTGAACCTGGGCCGCTGCGGTGGAAGCCAAGTACTTTACTCGATGAGCTACGCCGGCTCGCGTAGGAATGGAGCAAATTAAACATATTTAAAGGAGTGAAATCTTCATACTCGTATAATATCTGGAGAGTATCTGGACTTACAAGTTCAGAATTGAATATCTTTAGAATATCTGGAGAGTATCTGGACTTACAAGTTCAGAATTGAATATCTTTAGAATATCTGGAGAGTATCTGGACTTACAAGTCCAGAATTGAATATCTTCAGAATATCTGGAGAGTATCTGGACTTACAAGTTCAGAATTGAATATCTTCAAAATATCTGCACAGTATCTTAGTTAACTTGTTAGATGTTGTATATTGAGAAGACAACTTCCGGAGCACATAGAAGCATGTGCCGTATCAAGATGTCTCCAAAAGAACTGAAAGTTATCTAAATTTTATCGTGTGTTTACCAACATCTTGCAGTTATTTTGCAGATATGTTACGGCGCGCATATTATCTTGAAGTCATCTTTCAGACATCTTTCATGCCCAGATATTCACAAGACCATCTTGAGACCGGAAATGTTTACTGGGTTATAGTGGTCATTGTTTGGCCCTTTAAAATTAATTTAAACCTGATTTTCGAAAAAATATGGTAACAAAATTTTCTAGCCTTTTGTGGGGCAGTGGATAGTTACACTAGCCACCTGTTTTCTCCTATACTGGTATATGGAACTGTATGAAAATTTTTTTGGGGTCTATTTTTACCCTAAGGAACCTAAAAATGCAAAAAAAAATTGGAAAAAAATTATTTTCCTTAATTTGCCCCTCAAAGGGTTAATGGAAAAAATGAGAGGTACCTACGCAAAAAAATAAATAAATAAAAACAAAAAATAATAAGAAAAAAAAAACAAAATAAAAAAAAAAAGTAATAAAAAAGCCGGTCTGGGGTCACGTTTGTTTCGGGGCTCCTAACATACTAAAGTAAAGGATCGGCCTTGTAAGACGCCACTCCACTGCTTTGCGTTGCAATATGTTTATTCTTGAAAATCTATGCAATACAATGAGGCTTGCATTTTTTTGCTGTGAGAAAATGAATATTAGTCCAATCTGATGTAAGGACCAGCGAAAACCACACTATGAAAGTCCAAAATTTAGTAATAAACTCACTTAACTGCTATAACGGCAAGTTCAACGCATGGGAGGTACCTGTATAATTTGTCACTTTAGGATAGAAATCTCCAATGATACCTGCGTCTGTCCGCGGTTGAGCACGATTCCGAGAGTGAATTTTGTGATTTTTTAGTAAACTCATCGTCATTTTTACAAGTATTTATGCAAGAACCAACTATCTTCAATCCCCGGTATCAAAAGTTTGCAAGAGCCCTAGATTAACTCTTTTACTGCCGGTACAGAGGAAGACAGATCACACTTGCTCTCTAAAATTGATGGGTAGTCGATTATTCCTTCTTCGGCGTGTTGATTTTACATATTCTTCTAATTGAAGGCGCTCTGCTAAAAACTGTTTAACAAATTTAATGTAAACAATGGGGCAGTGTTGCCAGGGTCTGAAATGTTTTGTTTTTTTCAAAGAAAATGAAAGTACTTGATGAGCCGAGAACAAAGATACCTTTGGTTAATCAAGTCCCATTATTCCGGAGATGATATTTTGGCCCAAAATGCATTGTTTTAAATGGGAATTCCGCCCCGAGTGACGTCACTATAAGCACACGATTTTTTGCAACTTTACACCCGTATATCTCAAAAACCGGGACACTTTGAAAAAAAAAAGAAACAAAGGAATCATTGTTTTCAGCACATCAAGTACTATCATTTTCGTTATAAAAAACTGACAATTTCAGACCCTTGCAACCGCCCCATTTAGAGTGTAGCTTCTGACAATACAAAAATTAAATGTTGTGCGGCAGATCTAGTTAATAAGAGGAATACACTTGGGTTTGGTATTGAAAGGGTTAAGGAGTGGGTGACCAAGACATGGGTGGATACAGGAATTTGTCTGTCGCTCTCTCCTCCCGTTTGAACGCGTACATTAGAAAGAAACGGAGATAGGAGCTAAAGTCACGTGATGACCCCCTCTGCCATCCTTTTCTAACACACGCGTTCAAATGTCAGGAGAGAGAGAGAGAGAGAGAGAGAGAGAGAGAGAGAGAGAGAGAGAGAGGAGAGAGAAGAGAGAAGAGAGGAGAGAGAGAGAGAGAGAGAGAGAGAGAGAGAGAGAGAGGCGTTTTCCTTTATGCGCCCATGGACCAAAGACAAAGTTTAATCAGTATATCAACTGCAGTTTCATTTTGTTAGTTGCGCGGGTCAAGGGATGATACAATCGGAGCTGCCGTTTTCCGTTTAATCAATGGTATTTTTTTTTCAATGCACCGATGATTCCACCGGTTGAGAAAAGATTACACAGTTCAGAGTGTGACTGTAAAGCACGAAAATGCTAGCATTTGTAATATTTTCTCAACCGGTGGAGTCGTCGATGACTTAAAATAAACTTGCGGATATTTTAATTAATGGGGCTCCTGCAAACTTTTGCTACATGGGCACGGAAAAAAAGATTATTGAAAATAACCATACGGATATCTGATTTTGGCACCTGCTAGATGTTATGGTAAACTTGACCAGAAGTATGGTACATTTACCGATACTTTGAGTAAATTCGACATGCAATCTGGTAACATCACCCCAGTACCTAGCCAAACATAGTATACTTCTGGTTAACATTATCATAACATCTAGCAGGTGCCAAAATCAGGTATCCGTATGGTTATTTTCACCGTAGTTTTTTTTTCCGTGGGATTGAAGAGTTGATTCTTGCATAAAAAGCTGTATAAATGACGATAAGTACACTAAAAAATCACGAAATTCACTCTCAGAATCGTGCTTAATGCAGGGCATCGGACCGCAGAAAAAATCGGTTCGGGTTCGGTTCGCGGTTCACACTTCACGAAAAAAAAGGTTCGCGGTTCGGTTCGGGTTCACGCGACTTTCCGGACCGCTCCGAACCGGTTCAGACATTTGTGAACCGGTTCGGAGCGGTTCGGTTCGGAGAAAATTTGGTCGATTTCGAATATTTTCTCACTTCAAACCAGAATATTTTCCCCTTCTTTCTTTTCTCAGAACATTACTGTTACCGTGACTACCTTCGTTTTCTCAAAATGCATTAGCCGCAGTCTCACGTAGAAATCACCTGGTTTGTAGCAAGTGGGCGCTGACTGCAACCCGCGTATCACGTGACTCGGCATGCCACAGACTTTTGAGACCCTCATAACTTCAAACGAATCAGCAGACCAATCAACGTTCAGTTGCTTCAAACTAGTTTAGATGCGTGACTCTGTGTAATCTTTCTATGCGAAAAGTTTGCGATTTTGAGATCCATCGAGTACCTACTCAGTACTCACAGAGTAAATGCTCAAACTTTTTGCTCTTTTCCCTTTACAGGTTTTTTTTCAAGACCTCGTTTCTAAGCCGTTGAACCGGTTCGAACCGGGTTCAGCCAGTCGGTTCGGTTCGGGTTCGGGTTCGGGTTCTCCGCCTCAGTGGAAAAAAGGTTCGCGGCTCGGTTCGCGGTTTGTAAATTCAGCGGTTCGGAGCGGTTCGCGGTTCACGGTTCGGTTCGGTCCGATGCCCTGGCTTAATGGCGATTCAAGGCAGGTAGCATGGGAGATTCCCATGTAGAAAAAGTGACATACTAGACAGGAATCTACCACCTGTGTTGATACCGCCAGTGTGATCTTGCCGATTGAGCAATTTTGTGGGTTTATTACTAAATGTTAGACTTTTAAAATGTGATTTTCGTGATTTAAGCCTGTTTTTACATCAGAATAGACTATTCATGGCCTTACAGCAAAAGTTTGCAAGAGCCGTATTGACGGAGTTTTCAACGAAGTAAAGCGATAGAGAGGATTTGTGGGGCATGATATTGAAACTTTACGGAGCGAGGCAGCCATGATCGAGATCTCTGAAGGACGTTTTTCACACAGGCGCCATTTGTTTGCCTGATTTTGTTTAACCTTTCACTTAAAAGAAGAAAAAAAAAAAAAAAAAAAAAAAAAAAACTGTGACTTATATATTTGAATTTGGTTTTAAACGAAAATGAAATTTTGTTAGAGTCGCTATCTGGACACAGAATAATCTATATAATTGTTTCTTTTGGAAGGATTTGCACGAAAAAGAAAGTGACACATAACAAAAACATGCAACATTTTCTCACTTGGATAGTTTTATTAGAATTCTGTGTCCAGATAGCCACTCTGACACACTAGCACTTTCGTTTAAAACCATTTTTCACTGGATTTGTTACAATTTATTTTCAATTTAAGGTAAAAAAAAAGTGAGGCAAACAAACCAGAGGGCCGATCATTTACTTCATCGTTAAACCGATCGATAAGACTGTCTATGAGTGATGCTATTGGTCTAAAATTGTAAAACTTGGCTGTTGCTATGGTAACCATCGTTATAATGTCCGTTTTTTAAAGGTTACTCATGAATAGCCTTTATAAAACGAGACTCTTAACGATGGTTACCATATCAACAGCCAAGTTTTACAATTTTCGACCAATAGCATCACTCATAGACAGTCTTATCGATCGGTTTAACGATGAAGTAAATGATCGGCCCTCTGATTCTGATCGCCCATGCTGTCACACTTTGAGATAAGGGCTTTTAACATGAATCAGCCTCTCTATTGCTTTACCTCGTTGCCACCTACTGAGAAAAGATTACAGATCAGAGTATTTTAGTGCATTACATTTACATTCGTGCATTATGACTGTGTATACTGTATAATCTTTTTTCAACAGGTGGAATCATCGGTGAATTGAAAAATGTCATTTATCATACTTACGCAAAACGGCAGCTCTGGATATACAAAGACTATAGTGCCTTCAACGGAGACCACCGCGGTGCGAGAATAACGGAAAGAAGCAAACACCACCAAGCATTATCTAGCATCATCCAGGCATCAGGCACATCATTAGGCCGAAAATCAATCTCAGCTGATGAGCTATCATACAGTATCTAACTTAACTTCAATATCAATCAAGCACCATAATGAAAGTGACCAGAGCCGTTGCCAGGAAATCGTCGTTCTCTCTTTTTCTCCATTTGAACGCATGCGTTAGCAAAGGACGGAAATAGGGGCTGAAGTCACGTGACAAGCCCATCTCACCGTCTTTTTCGAACGCATGCGTTCAATTGGGAAAAGAGAGAGAGAGAGAGAGGCGCATCTCTGGCTTAGGCCATGAAAGTGATCATAAGGTGCGTAATCCATCATCAAATTATGAGCTGGCATTCCCTCCTTTCTTCCTGAGTGTGAGATCGTGTTCTCTCAGTTTTCTGGTTCTGTTCACTTTACGCCCATCTACAACGCTCTGATTAATTCTCTGATAAGCAACATTTTATCCAGTCAAAATGTCTCTACTAATGGAGCAAATTTATTACTTGACTTCAAGAATTGAATTGAGCCACTGTACTCGAACTTCTGGACTAATTCAAATTTTGACCATTTTTGGGGCCAAAAACCAATGAGCTATAACTTTAGAGTGGCAGCGGATTTGTCCACCTTGTGCCACACAGGGTAGAAGGAATCCCGAAAAAAAGCGGAATTTGGACGGCAGATTCCAAGGTTTGAGGTTAAGTTTTGTAGGTCGTTTCCAAGTCGTTTCCGGCGGTGCCCGTGTTTGTTTACTGAATGACCAGAAACTACCTACAAACTTTAACCTCAAAATCGATTTTTACGGAAAGATGGCGGCGATCTAGGTGACAACAATGAACCGCAGCGGAACGTTCCTTGATGTGCCACTCTAAAGTTATAGCTCATTGCCAAAAACCGGCCTTATTGACACTTCTCCTTTATTACTTGACTTCAAGGATTCAAAATTTTTCAGTGGCACTTACCAGAGAACTATTACCATAAAGTGTTACGGGTGTCACATTTTCCATGGAATGACCTAATTTGCATGGGCAGAGGAAGACTATGATACGCGTTGATGTCTTTTCAAAATAGTAACAGGTTCGGTTATAGTTTGCGAATGCGTTTTCGAGATCAACAATTGACAAAAAAAACTTTCGGCCGAGTTCCTGCAGTCGATTATGATTTACGGAGGCACGCAAAGAAAAATAAGCTTAGTGGACTAAATATTCCCTCGGACCATCGATCCTTGCTTCTACAATACTTATTTTAATTTTTTACTCTGAATTTTTCTCACGGCTGAAACTATTAGATTGAAATTTATTTCAACAAAAGTGTCACTGATCATAAAAATTACTCGGATCGTAAAAGACGCGTCTTTTTGATCATAACAATTTGACACCCGCTTTGGCTAGGCTTAATCTTGCCAGGTTTACGATCACAATCTTTGGAACGCGCACTTTCCGTCTTATTTCTATTTCCTTTCCTGTATCATAACGCGATCTCAAATTTATCGTTGACAGGAACGATCGCCCGGCGCAAATCCAATCACAAAAAATTGCAAATTTCCAATCTCAGAAACACCGTGCGAACTCACAAACTGCCCGCGGAACGTTTTTGCTCATTGTGAATTCACTTTTCATTCAATAAGTCTTTTATTTTTATTCATTTTTTTATTCTCGTTTTATTATGGTCTACAAAGTCATTACTTTGTACCTACGAGACACATGCAAGGCAAGCACAGAGACAGGAAATTTCTCGTTGCTAAGTGTAATATTAAGTTATGGTCCAGGTAGATGACATGCAAAGAAGAAGCGCGGATTTTTTTTTTTTTTTTTTTTTTTTCTTCTGAGCGAATTTCCACACGCTTCGAGGGATTAGTTTTCCAAGAACCTTGACTGTTTGTTGACACACTCGGTTTCTTGGCTTGGACCAAAAGGAAACAATGTAAGCAATGCACAAGAAAAGAAAGTGAGTCATAAAACGGATCAGAGGAATCATTCTAAATATACTTTTTCTCCTATGAGTGAGGGGCCCTCTCTCAAAGCGGAAAAGAGCTTTGGGTGCGAGAAATGTTGCCAATTCTCTAACAGCGCAAATAAATATCTCTGAAAACATTTAATTGTTTTACGTGTGTGATTGTAATGTAAAATTCCATGGAAATAACGCTGAGCACATCGTCGTCTTTTCTCATCAACATAATCATTTTTAGTTTTGAAATTTTTAGAGAGCACGCGTTTTCATTTTTTGGATGAGAGAATACAAAAAATATTAGAGTAGGTACTGGAAAAATAGCTCCTGAATTATAGTAATATTGCCAGGAACACATCGATATGTGAACCACAGAAAGACTAGTACTTTGACCAAATTGTTCTGACATTAGTATATTAAACAGCCAGAGTATGGTTATAGAACTAAAATTTCCTCAATATTTTCAATAACTATGGTAATTTGACTAGCCTTTACATTGGTTCAAATATTGTCATGCTGGAGCATATTGTTTAGGCAATCTTATTTTTTCAGTAAAATATGATATTTTTTTTAGAAAAAAAAAAAAAAAAAAAAACTTCAAGGAACATGAGGAACATGAGTGCATAGTCGGCGCGTATAAGGGGCTATTGGGGCTATAGCCCCCCCCCACTTTTTTGGGAACGAGGGGCTAAACAAATTTTTGAACGAGAGAAAAAAAGGAAAACAGGGAAAAAGGAAAAAGAAAGAAAAAGAGAAAAAGAAGATAAAAGGTTCTTTATCCCCCCCCCCGCCTGCGTCAAACGTTATTGCGAAAAAGGTGAAGGAAGAAAGAAAGAAAGAAAAGAAAGAAAGAAAAAAAAACTGTTGATTTTCAGCCCACCCCACTTTTTGACCCCACGCGCCGCCCATGCATGAGTGCTTTAAATAATTCCAAACTTAGAATATTATTCTTGTTTATCATCAAACATTTTTCATTATCAATTAATTTTCAAAAGAAAGTTTGCTGGTAAAAGTTTGGCAACATCGGACCTTACCTACCCCCATTCATTTCCAAGATCTGAGTTCAAATTCGTTCAGATCATTCAGAAAAACCATCGTTTAGAAATGAACCCGTTCCTTTGTTGTCCGTTACCTCGACATTTATAACGAGGTTGATTTTATAGCTGCCTATCTAACCGTCATACGTTTCATTACTATAACAGTCATTCTATTATGTTACTTAAGTGACATATTTTTTTCTCTCTCTTTTCAATCGGGTAATAAAATCAAACTTATTTTTTATGCCTCCAGAGACGTGCAGTAGAATGAAACGGACAAAAAAACTTTTCGCTTTTCAAATAATTTTTAAGGTTAAAGAGTAAGCTTGCGATCTGATGTATACTATAGTTCTAAACTCACATTTTGTCATCCATCTGACGTACAGGCGTGAGTCATTGGCGGATCCAGCAATCTGGCAACAGTGTATTCTTCCCATTTGATTGCATGAGAAATAATCGATTATTCTCGGGGCTGGAGCCCCTGCAACAATCGATTGTTTAGTATGCATTCAAATGGGAAGAATGCACAGTTGCCAGATTGCTGGATCCGCCTATGGCGTGAGTCGATTTTAGCAACTTTTCAGAAGAGCGAAAACAAAATTGACTCACTCCAAGGCTTTACTGACGTATGCCTACGGGTCATAATTTCAAATCGGGCCGATTGAGCATGCATGCTCCGTGAAAATTTCAAGTCAAAATTTAAACCCAATGAGTAATTTTTTACCTTCAGTACTACCAGAAAAGACTTTTCACCGAAGGGTTCCGCTGAATTTTCGATATTTCTAATGTACCGCGGAAACGGACGGAAACGCATGATGAACTAATGAAAAATAACTTGTCGATTGCCGGTTACGCTGTCGGTTACGTAACCGACTATTTCAAAACTAATTAATAAAAACATTATTACTTGTTACAATAATCTCTGATGTTGATTTTTAAAGCTAATTACGGTAGTTGAATTGAATTAAAAATTACAGGGCGGAACTTTACTGTCTTACCTACCTTTTTCGTATATTTAAGTAGTGCTGACTAAGACCATAGGCAAATCACGAGATCGGATTTGTTGGTGAAAATCGTTTCCAAATAAAATCCATTTGCTTAGATGTTGATAATTCCTGTTTAGAACGTTGGAGCGTGGTTGAGAAAATCGTACACTGTTAAAAATAATTCACTCCAAGAAGGACTTAATACGGGAACTAGGCCAAATTTAACACCAGCGTTAGAGTGAACTCAAATATGAACTCGATTTGACGAGTCATGCAACACACGTTAGATTAGTTTCACTCTAATTGACATAAGTTTGGATTGATTAATAAAAGAAACGTTGGAATCATTTTATGCGAAAATGGGTAATTTGACGCTAGCTAAGAGTTAAAGTGATCCATGTTCTCGAATGATAGATTCCAAATTGGACAATCCATAAACCGGGAGTGGGGGTAGGGAGGGGCTGGGAGGGGAGGGGAGGGGTGGTGAGTGGAGGGGGCGGGGAGGAGGGTTAGGGAGGGCATGGGGGCTGTTGGGGTGGTGTGGCAAGGGGAGGGAGGGATGGTGAGGGAGGGGCTGGGGAGGGTAATGGTTGGGTGGGTGCTGCGGGGAGGGAAGGGCGGGCGTGGTTGTGTGAAGAGGGGTGAAAACGGGTGGGGAGGGGAGAGGAACAATATTAGGGATTGATTAAGCCTACAAAAATATTGTCTTATGATTACGGGGCCACTGACCAATTGTCCGGCCTACACCGATTGCAAATTTTTACTGCCACCGCCGGGATTCGAACGCGCAACCTACCTATTCCTAGCCTAACACCCTATCCGATACACTAACCTATCAGTTGACAGAATGCGACGAAATTACGGTATTTAAGTTTGCAGACGGTATAGAAACGAACTCCAAGAACTTTAAAATGACTCTATGACAAGAGTTCATTCACTCGAGCATCAGATTTAACTGAATCTAAGTCTTTTGCTGATTTAACTCTAAGTTCAGTTCCTTAAACTTCTTTTTCAAGTGAAGTAATTCTTGTGAGTGTGTTTTGACTCCGTTTCTGTGTGATATAAAAATTAACCTGATGTGAGTTCATTTACCAGAGCGCAAGATTCAATTGAATCAAAGCCTCGCTGATTTAACGACAAGTTTAGCTCCTTTCAGTCTCTTTTGTAGATGGATTGACTCTTCATGTGTAGTCATTTTGGAGTGGAAAAAAAACAAACTATTCTAAGTTTTTAGTCCTTTCACTAAGCATGGAGTCAATTCACTTCTCAGACATTATTTCACTCGACAGAGATCAATATGTCTAATGTTTGGGTAAATGGAACTGTCAATAATGTGAATTTTTAATCCATTTTAACTAAAATGAATCATAATTCCTCGAATGATTCCAAAAAGGAGTTACCGACTCCAATTTAGGGTGCATTTGGATCCGAAAAAAATGACTCCAAGTCACAAAAAGTCACTCCAGTGTTACTTTTTTTTTACAGTGTAAGTTACCCAGTTTCACTTTTGAATAAACTATTAAGATGTTGTAAAACAGTAAAATCCGTGCGAAACCGACGGACATTTTGGAACCGAGGTACAACCATTTTTCACAATTTATGGCATGAAGAAAAATAATTTCGTAAAAAACGATGGTTTACACGTGTTCTACGGAGTTTTTTGAGCATTTTCATTATCTTCCAAAATTTCAGCCTCAAAATATGGTCAAAAACTTTGGTTAAATACCAAAAACTCGTGTGGGGGACGCGTAACCGACGGACATTTTGAACCATAAAACAATTAAAATTAGTATTTAAATAACTTTAAAAGCAATTATTACCATTGCTCCTCATAAAATTAAGTTCCTTCGACTGAAAAATCGAAACATCGAACTTATTTGATCTTTTTTAAAACTGTAATCTTGTTGGGACACCATTTGGCCCGTTTCGAAATTATGACCCCTACACGTTTTCCAATGTCCATCATATAATTTTGAAAAACGATTGAGCATTGGGCATCTTTGACACATCAGATCGAAAGAGCGTCATTTTTCTCATGGGAATCGATGAAAAAGTCAATTTAGCAAATTTCCAACTTACGCCAATACGTTAGATGGACGACGATTTATATGAAATAAATAGACGTAAACTATATTTTAGTGCTAGATTCTAATTCTGGCACCAAATCTTTAATACAAAACCAACAATTATTCTTAACGACTGGTTTTAAGCGTGCTGCTGAAATTCAAACGGCTACGATCATGACTCCAAAACAGGTAATTTAACAAGCATTTAAACTGCGACAAATTCTCCTGTTCATCAAGAATATTGAGGAGTCTTTTGGAAAAATTTACTATAAACCAAATGGTATGCTCGTTCTTAAAAAAATCATAGGTATTTCGAAGCTAAGTTTTCTTTGTGTTTCTGATGAGTGAAACGAATTGTTCTTCTTTACCTGATTTATTGGAGTTTATTAGGCAGCTCTAATGCAGCTAATATTTTATGAATTCAAACGGAAACCCCAACATTTGGCGGTAAAGCATGATGCTGACATTAGCAAGTCGGTTCCGTCTGTACACAGTAATATGTAGGTGAAATAGTGCATTAAGGTGATTCCAGGCGAAACTTTTTTAGATTTCAATCCGATGGATAGCGCCACTATTCGCTTTTTGAAAAAGTCGTGTTTTTGATGTTTTAAACTGAAACCATAGATATAACGCAAAATCCAATAATGTCAGCACCTGCAAAAAATTTTTATGGATTTTTGGAGCCCAAAATGAGCAAAATTGGTTTAAAATTAAAGCCGTAAATTATGAAATTCGTTTTGCCATAAGCTTAGTGAGTGAGAGTGAGCGCGAGTGATCATAAGTCTATCTGCCTCACTCGCACTCATTGCGGCTTACGGGAAGTTTCGTATTTCATAATATCCGGCTTTATTTTTGAGTGTTTCAGCCTGAAACTTTCAGGGTATCTTCTTGAAGTATGCTCGCAGGTGCTGACGTTCCTCAAATTTGTGTTTTTTGCGTGAACTCGTCAAATTTAGTACAAAGCTGTTGACTTTTTGAGCAGCGCGACGTGGTGTCCACAGTTGGAACTAACCGACCCTGGAATCATCTTAAGTAGCGCGGGTTGTTCAATATGGAAGTGGTCTTCTGAGTTATCAACTAATACTATATTTTTAAAACTTCGAAAGCAAATTTTTTCTTTTTATCAGGAAATGTGTTCTCTCTCTCTCTCTCTCTCTCTCTCTCTCTCTCTCTCTCTCTCTCTCTCTCTCTCTCTCTCTCTCTCTCTCTCTCTCTCTCTCTCTCTCTCTCTCTCTCTCGCTACCTCGTGTTTTCGATCGATCGAGAAGTATTGCTTCAGACATTCCACGACTTAGATTTTACAATTCAGGATTCATGAGTGGGACGAAACTACCCCCCTCCTCCTCCTCCCTATATTGCTTTATGAATTATTTATTTTTTTGGTTCTTTTTTAATTGAAGTTAAGAAGGGGTGGAATGGAAGAGAAGACTTTAAGTCTTAATTCCGCCTCTTGGACACTATTAAACTTTGCTGCTATGTTTTAATGTTTCTTCATTTACTTGTATTTACTTTTGTTAGAGTTAATTTTCTCACTCTCTCTCTCTCTCTCTCTCTCTCTCTCTCTCTCTCTCTCTCTCTCTCTCTCTCTCTCTCATCTCTCTCTCTCTCTCTCTCTCTCTCTCTCTCTCTCTCTCTCTCTCTCTCTCTCTCTCTCTCTCACGGTCTTGAGATAAAATTAATTTCGAGGATTGCTTTTAATCTGCTTTGGAGGACCTTTAATTTTTTAACGTCCACATTTTGGTCCGTGCTGTTGATGTTCCGGGAATTGTTATCAAGGGGGGGGGGATGGTTGCCCATCGGAATTAGCGAACAAATGAGCTAGACGTCAAAACGAAAGAATTTGCTTGATTATGCGAAATGCGAGCGGGGATCTTGGATGCGCCGAGAGGCTGGGGAGGGTGTGGGCAAGGAATATGAGCGGGGGTGCGAGTCAGATGGGAAAAGGGGGAGGGGGACGGTAAAAGATGCTGGGGATATATTCGGATGGATCCAGGTAGGTCGGTTGGTGGGCATCGTCGCATCATGAAAATGATGAGCGAGTGGGCACGAGCGCGAGAGAAGGAGAGAGAGAGAGATAGAGAGAGAGAGAGAGAGATGAGAGAGAGAGAGAGAGAGAGAGAGAGAGAGAGAGAGAGAGAGAGAGAGAGAGGATAGGAGACTAGAGAGAGTGCTGAGTGCTGAGAGGTGAGTTCGCCGTTTCACTAATTATTGGCTTTAAATGCGTTTTTCTCGTCCTTTTCTGATGCTGATGCTGGGTCTGTTTCACGGGGCCGAGTTTCAGCTCAAATTCCTACAACTCCACCCCGCGGGCTCTTATATGTTATATCCCGTTTTCCTTGATCCTCCACCTCCCCCTCAACCTCTCATCATCCTCTGGGCAAAATGAGCAACACTTACCTGAAATTGGAATTTGTGTGGCGTCTATCTGTCTGGTATCTCATCTCGCATCCTTCCCCCAGTTATTATTAATTTCATCTTTATATTTTACAGATATAGATGTAGGGACACGTGAAACAACCCGAGTTCGGTCTCGTTCAATCGTTCATATGCTCTTCTCAATTTTCCGTAAGAGGATGCACCGAAAGAAAAAAAAAATGAAGACAAAAAAAGACTGAGTTTGTGCTATTTCATGTTTAAAACTTAAAAGTATATGGATAGATCCTAATCATAGTCAAATTGAAACATTTTTGTCAGAATAAGATGAATTGGAATAAAATACAAATGAAAAAACATGGAAACAAATGAAGAATTGCCGACTAAACGATTTTGTAACTTTAGCTGCATTAATATACTTTTTAGTACTCTGTAGTTTACATAGTGCTTAGTGCTTAGTAGGACACAGTATTAGTCTACACACTTTCTTGTAATTATTTAGTTTATGAATTCCTACTGTTTTTCCTTGTCTTACTCACGGTCTCCTATGAAGATATCACCGCCTTAACACTCAATCATACCAACCAGTGATGCTGCTGATGAGCCCATATCCTAGAATCCTGTGCCCATAGAAACTGCAATGTGAGTGAGAAAAGAAAAAATATAGGACTTTCTTCGGTATAAATAGACATGATTATCAACTATATCAGTACACATTTGAACGTCATGAAGTTCCAAAATTTGATTTGAAAGATGGGAGTTTTCCCCACAAACAAACCCCCTTCTTGAGTTCACAAGAACTAAGCAGGCGCTTTTTTTGGTCTTTCCTAGAGTCCCTATATGTAGAGAGTTAAGACAAGAGAAATAATGGGCGCCGCCATTGGATGTGATTTTGCACATTTGTTTACATTCTTAGGCCGTTGTTGTGTTTTGCTCCACAGCAAAGATTACAGTTCCGCTAAGTTTGAAACGATGTAATCTTTCCCTGCTTTTGTTGATCGACATGTATTAACGCTTTTTAATGATTCTTTTGAGATTTATGGACATTCTTGTGGTGCATTATGATTAAAATTAACAGATTCGTCGCAAATTAACTCTTTCATCTGTGAAAGACCGTTGGTAAACAAAACAAAAGTGCAAAATCGCATCTAATAGCGGCGCACTATGTGGTATTTGACCAAAAAAGCTGGCATAAACTCAAAAAAAAAAAGTCGATATTGGGAAAAACTGTTGTGTTATTCGGAATCTACATAGATTTTTGCATTAGAAACTTGTATTTAGCGGGTCTAAACTAGATTAATTTAACTAGAATCCACCAGGGGAAAAATCAGTTTTACCACCATTAAATTTAGCCTCAGCACGAGACTATAATCAAAGTAAAAAAAAAGTGTTTCAAATGAAGTCAGAACAAAATTTTTGTACATGGATCGTCTTCTTGAAGGTATTTACAATCAGTTTATGCCTATTTTATCCAATTTCAATTTGAATTTGATATTTTTTTGCTATTTCAAAGTTTTTAGCTAAAAACGTAAATTTTCCGATTTTCAAGAGAACTTAAGTTCAATTATCCTGCCACATCCCGCGGGTATATATATGAGAAATGGTAGTCCTTAGTGCGTACTAATAGGCCTTGAAGCCAGAAGTTGCGGAAAAATGCGGCTTTTCCGGGAAAATTAGTTCGAATTTTGCGTTTTTGCACGAAATTCTCGTTTTTACGTGTTGTAAGGGCTACATCGCTACAAGAGTGAAATTTGGCAACACCGTCCAAATGACTTGAAACTCAGTATCCAAGGGTACTTTTTAATGCTGAATTCATATTTTGCATCAGTTTTTCAAAATTCGAAAATCCAAGATGGCTGCCTGCCGACCGATTAGCCAAAAAAAAAATCGGCGGCCATCTTGGATTTTCAAATTTTGAAAAACTGATGTGAAATTTGAATTCAGCGTAAAAAAGTACCCCCGATTACCAAATTTCAAGTTATTTGGACTGTAGAAACAGTTTATGCCAACTTTTTCGGTCAAATACCACATAGTGCGGCGTCCGTAGAGCCTAAAATTCATCGACCAATCAGAAGTTGACTACCCTCTTGTCTTAACTCTCTACATATAGGGACTCTAGTCTTTCCCAATGGCGGCGGGCACAGTCAGGCAATGTTGTATTTCGTCCATTAAAAGTTATGAAAAAGGTCAAAATATTGGAGGTGCGCAGTGCACTTCCCTCGAATCGATATTTTGCATGGGTTTAAATGGACGAAAAGCAATGTTGTCAGATTACACGCGCCGCTACTGGCCTTTCCCTCAATCGACCATGGTGATAGAGTGATAGAGTGCGTTCCTGACCTTCCTCTTTATTGTAAATACAATACATATCAAGGTTGATGGAAGCTTATACTAACAGCAATCAAATGTAATTGCGGCCCGTCCAGGCACCGGAATCATCAAACAGACGCATGCTTCGATCAATCGATCCTGGGAGTATCAAGTAAAACAATTCATCACGGACAATTTAGACATCCAGGCGTGATGTCCTCCGTATATGCAGAACACATTCGATTTGAATAACCACACTATGCGTGATGTCAAAATGTAAGTAAGTAAATTTCACAGGTGTGTTACGTGGCTTATGTTATATTATGTATAGAGGTGCACACACACGCAATAATTGATTCGCGTCTAGATGAATGGTGATTTATTGTCACTTGTTCGCGTAGTTCGTGAACGCCACTCTAGTATACATATGCAAGGAGAAAAAATAATAATAATAGTAATAATAATAAAAAAAAAATATTGTAGCAGTTGACATTTCATACATTGACAGAGACAGGATTTGAATGAGAGAACGGAGGGGGTGATAGGGCTAGGATCGAAGGGGGGGGGGGGGGGTTAAGTCGCTGAAGAAAAACAAGCCCGCGATCAGTGCACTATTACAATATTTTCATACCATTCTCTACGGTTATGAAGCGCAGTTGTTGTTTCCGCACCATATTTCACAAGGGTGATTCAGCAAACAACAAAACCGTATACGCGTACAGTCTCCGATGTGTCCAATGGCACATACGACATTCAACATACAACATACGATGCTCATTGCTTAATAACCCGCCGCATCAGCCATCAGCCATCATGCTCGTTTCTTATTCCTTCTTCTTTCCTAGTATCCCCCATTGTTTATGGACGTAATTAAATAAATCAATACTCTTTTGACCGTTTGACTGCTTGATCGCTTTGACTGCACGTTCGAATAAGGCACAACCCATTCCGATTGAGCGGATCCCGCTTGTAAGGATCAAACGTTGACATCGTTGCAACGTTTAGGGAGGTTTTTTTTTTTCCTTTCAAATTTTTTAATAAATTGAATCTGAAGTATAAACGGTTATCAGACCCAATTTTACAATTTGTTAAAAAAAAAAAAAAAATTATACTAGTATATTAAAAAAAAGTTGGTGATTTAAATATTATTCAAACACACATCTTTGATTCCAATTCATTGTTTTTGGTTCAAGAGTACGGTTATTCAAACTTTCATTAGAACGGACTCAATCTTTTTTCGTATAAAAATTGTTATGAAAGATTATTTTAACAAATCGAGCGTAACATTGAATAACCTCTGTATTGCAGCTTAATCGACGCACTGTGGTCTAAGGCCATGTCAAAAAAAGTCAAAAAATCAGTGGCAAAAAGTCATCAAAAATCATCGTTTCCGACTAGTGAGACTTGATTTTAGACTTTCCCTTGATATTTATAGATTTTAAATTACTTGATTAAAGTTTTTCCTGTAATTTAAAGTTGGCTTTTGAAAGTTTAAAAATTATGAATTTATAAGAAAACTCTCTAATTTCTTGCCAATTTCTTCACATTTCAACATTTAATGGTACAATTTGATCGACTCGTCTTTTAAGGTGACCCCTGGTAAAAGTGACCCATGAATTTCTGTGACCAAAATTCCGTGGGCATTATTTCCGTAGATATTATTTTTCCATGAAATTTTACCCGGAAAATCTTATGGAAATCTCATGAACGGCCCAAGGAATTCCATGAAATGTTATGAAAAAGTAACATTTCGCCCACGAAATTCCATGAAATTTTATGGAAAAATAATAATTGCCCACGGAATTTTGGTCATGGGAATTTTTGGAACAATTTTACCAGGGACTCCAGGGTGGATTTGTTCGTAATGTGGACACCACATCTCACTGTTCAAAATGCCGACAGTTTTTGACTAAAATTGATGAATTTATATGAAACAAGTGTACATTTGAGGAACGAAATGACGTGAGACCTACTATCATGCTTCATGAAGATAACCTGAAAGTTTCAAGCTGAACAGCACTCAAAACTAATTATTGGAGATACGAATATTCCTATAAGCCTCCATGGAAACGAGTGAGGCAGGTATAGAAATATCACTCGCACTCTCTCTTACTTACTAAGCTTATAGCAAAATGAATTTCCAATTTTACGATTACAATTCTCAACCAAGTTTGCTTGTTTTGGGCAAAAAAATCCATAAAAAAAATTACTCGGGTGCCAAAGATGTTGGATTTTGCGTTTTTTTTTTTGTTTTTTTTTTTTTTTTTTGTTTTTTTTTTAATTTTTTATTTTTTAAAATGCCAAAAACCTGACTTTACCCAAAAGTGACTGGTGGCTAGTGGCGCTATTTGTCGGCTTGAAATCTGGAAAATTTTCGCCTGAAATTATACCTTAACCCTTTCATGCACGCATTTTGGGATTTGAATTTTTGAGATTTTTATAGACCGTTCAAAAGAGGATAATCTTCCAAGAACTTTGATGGGTCACACAATTGTTTGTAAAATGTCTATTTAAAATCCATCGAATCCCATGTTACATAAAATGGTACACACTTCTAGTGAAAGGGTTAAATTGAGTATAAACAGGGAATCCTTACAACGTGTAACTTTTTTCCAACATAGATTCGGCAAACCTGCAAATTTACCTTACATCATCCTTCATTTAATGTTGTCATAGACTCGAACCTCCTGATAGAACAATGAATGTAAAATTGCAGCCGATCATTTGGGGCGATAAAAATATTTATTGCATCGACGCGCAGCGCCTAGTTCTGCGCCGCTGAGCCGTTCAAGACTTCGACGTAAATGTGCATCGCAAATATACCAGGAAGTGACGATGACATGACGCCTCGGTCAATCGTCAAATTAATCGTTAAATTAATCGTCTCAGTTTGAACATGATGTACGTTTATTTAATAAAAGTGTGATGCCACAGGAAATACCCGATTACAGCGCGATCATAGACCGATTTGGTGTAATGTCAAGAAAATAATCGGATCCAAACCTGAGACCACGCACTATCTATCTAGAGTGCCTTGATGGAAATATTGTATAGGGAGTACCGACACGAGCTCAACGAGTTTGTGATTGGTCGTTGGTTTTAGGCTCTCACAAAGTCGAGCAGGAGTCGACGACATCGAAGGCTCCACACGAAAGGAGTCGATTCGTTGAGGAACGTATGGGAACGGACCGGAATGCCGGCAAATCCGCCTGTCCAATACTGGTCCACTGTCGAACTTAACCTTCTAATTCGTTCAGGCGGTCGACTAAATCGACTCCTGTCAAAATGCATAAAGCGTCGTGTCGGTAGGTACTATCTGTACAGTATTTCCATCAAGGGACTCTATAGGCGAATTTTAGCGATCGAGTATCATTCACCGTCGTATGATATTCGGTGGATTTGCATTTTATTTTGATGATATTCGATTGTTTCGTTGGTCTCACCGGAGACCGTTGAATTCCAACAATTGGAAATTTCGAATTCACCTCCGGAGGTAGATTCGATTTTGAATTGTTGCAACCGGTGCCAGAAATCTCATCTTCTATCCTTTTTGACTCCTTTCGCCACGATAATTTCGGAAACAACGAACTTTTCGAATAAAGTTTATTCTACAGACCATGCGTAGAAGTCATTTTCCTGAGAGACAAACATAATTTTAGCTTCGAAAACGCTAGTTTTATTGTTAAAAATGGTCATGTTACTCAGAGCTGATTTAGAGGTTATGTTATGGAATATTATTATCGAATTTTTCATTTTCACGAGAATATCATTCAGAAGTTCATTCTCGACTCTCATTGGCTAGATTTTTCACCGATCAGCGGCATCAGTTAGCAACCATCAATTCTTTAAGTGAATGATATTCGATCGCTAAAATTTGCTTTATATCTATCTTGCCCATATTTACGCGCGGTGGCAACTTTTTTCGGAGTCGCAACAAAACACCGCAAACATTGGACCATACATTGACTGATGAGCAAAAATTGTTGAAGTTTTCGCCTAATGAGACCGAAGCACCAAAGCTGCATTAGTCAAAGTATGATTCATGTTGAATGGTGCTTCCTCGTGCTCTCTTTGTTATTTCCCATTGAGTTCCAAAAAAAAAAAAAAGTTGACTGATGAGCAAAGTTGTTGAGGTTTTTGCCTGATGAGACTGAGGCATCTAAGTAGCATCAGTCAAAGTATGGTCCATGTTAGATGATGCTTTCTCATGTCTCATGCTTTCTATGTTAATTCCTGTTGAGTGTTGAATTCCGAAAAAAAAAGCCAGCCATCGAGCGCACACGGAAATAAATAGATTTGTAAAATCAATATAATAATGAAACAAATGTTAATTTTACCAGTCATTTTTAGTAAAACTCACTAGACTAGAAGATAATTTTAATTTTTGGATTGTAAATTTTGCATGAGAATATATTAATTTCACAGTTTAGATTCTAAATTTTACCAATTGGATTGTAAATATTACAATTAAAAACATTGTGACTTTGACAATTTGTATAGCTATGACGCCATGAGAGCCATGTAAAATGCAAAATTCACAATGTTTTGGATTGTAAGACACCATTCAAATTGAAAAATTCACAGTCCAAATAGGGAAATTACTAAATCTTAAGCAAAATTTACAATTCAAGTCGTAAAATTAGCCACAGTAAAATTGCAGTAGGTTTCACCAAATATAACTAGTTTAATTAACAATAATTGCTCCATTATATTGATTTTACAAAACTCTCTATTAGGTATTGTTTCTGATCCAAAATTAATAGCCGTATTTTACTTTGCAATCGAGATGGCAATTTTGATTATTTGTTTAGGTACATAAAAATGTTTCGTCGTTTTTTAATGCTTTTTGCACTCTCAATATTTGTTCACTTTGATTCCGTTCCTGATCCTGGATAACAACTCTGACCTCCGAACTCCTTGATGACCATTTATCTCTTGCAATCCAGGCAAAAGGGGGGAAAACACATTCTGCATTTAACGATTTTTTGTTTTCGCTCCTTGAATTCAAATCACATGGCCAAATGTCTTAACGTTTTTTGTTTCCAAAATTTTCCAGGGGGGGTTGTTAGACCTCTCATCCCCCCTCCCCTCATGTTCGCCTATGGCGACCACCGCACTATTGTCTGAGATCGTAAAGAAGGAACAATTTTAATCATTGAAACACTTCCAAAGAGTTTTTTAAAGCTAGAAATGTCTTTGGGAAGTTTTAAATTAAGTTTGATAGGTTAAAAATGATGAATTTTGAGAAATAATTACTGATTTTCAGCATCTGTTTTTGAGCATTGACCATTATGTGCAGGCTGGTTAGAACTATATGCATGGAAATAAAAATGATGAAGGCTCAACAATTTTGACAGTCACGTCTCTGGAACACGCAAAAAAAAGGGGGAAAAAAAAGAAAAAAGAAAAAACAAAAACTGGATAAGAATTGCGGAAAAATTTAGGCAGGTAACAAAAGGCGGTAAGAAAGTGATTTCAGGTGAATGGGAAAGTGGGCGTCAGTGAATGATAGGGGGTGGGGGTAGATGGGGGAGGGGGGAGGAAAAATACTAATTAATGATGATGGTACTGATGACGGACTTAAAGGACGAGTAGAGTACCCACGGTGGATCTAGTGCGAGTGAGAGAGACGAGACGCTAGTCCAAAAAGAAGGAGTGAGAGAGAGAGACTGAGAGAGAGAGAGCTAGCGCTTGCTTGGCGTATCGGTATCGCAGCGGTGGATCGCCCAACATTGTTGCCGTGTCTTCGGGATAAATTACGATGACTCACAAGGAGTTTTTTTTCTATATTTCTTTTTCTCGTTACTTTAGTAGGAGAAACACGATAGTTTTGGTTTAAATCTTATTTATTTTAGTGCGGGTGTCCCTTATTTTGGGAATTTTCTCATTTGTCTTCATTCTGAGGGCCGTTTTTGTGTTTTGGTCCGATGCAAAGATTACAGTTCCTTAGAGTTTTTGACGGTTTAATCATTCCCTGCTTTTGTTGATCGACTTCTAATCACGCTTTTAAAGATTCTTTTGGGAATTAGACAGTTTTGAGGTGCATCGTGATTAAAGCTAATAATTTCATCGATAGTTAACTCTTTTATCTGTAAAATACCTTTGCACCCTTTTTGTTTGTAAACAAGCTGTGTATGTTAACAAAATGTGCAAAAAACGCATCCAATGGCGATGCTCGTAGAGCCGATAATCCTTGTTAACCAACCAGATGTTGATTACCTTCTTCTCTTAACACTCTCCACACATGGACTTTAAATGCGCACTTTGGTTTGAGATCGAAATAAAGTGGCAAAAAAAAAATCAATGAAAAAAGTCATACAAAATATAATAGTTTTCGACGTTTTTAGCTTAATTCAAAACTTTCCAGTGACATTTCTAGTCGTTAGAAGTGATCTCTGGGATTAAAATTGGTTTTAAAAAATTAGAAATGATAAATTGCGATGAGACATTTTTTTGATTTTTTGCCACTTTTTGACGTGCTCAGACCATATCGTGTTGCGCCTACACTTCCAAAACAAACTACCTCTAAAGAGGGTTTGACACTATGTGACGATTGTTTCCATCGAGATCTGGCATCGCTGTTTCGCGGCGGCGTGATTAGAGGCGCGCAAAGCCTCGACACCACCGCGCACCGACCGACACCGGTTTGTGCTCTGTAATACAATCTCGCCGCCCGACAACTGCCTGTGTGCGCCTGGACTCTGCCTGGGCAGGCCTCCCGCCCGCCCACACGCCCACATTCATGCTTTCACACGCACACACACACACACTCATATAAACTTGCCTCCTATCATCGCACCTTCGCGCGCAGAGCTTTGGACTTGTTCCGCTTTCCACGCTTCTCAGAGAATCCGCGGAGAGAGGGGGGGGGGGTCCTCATGACGTCTCATCTCTTCCGTCTTCAAGTGTCCAGCATGTTCGAGGTGTGCACTTGTCCGCGTTCGCGTTGCGTCGCGTCGCGCATGGGCGGATACAAGAATCCGTCTCTCTCTCTCTCTCTCTCTCTCTCTCTCTCTCTCTCTCTCTCTCTCTCTCTCTCTCTCTCTCTCTCTCTCTCTCTCTCTCTCTCTCTCTTCTCTCCATTTGAACGCGTGTGTTAGAAAAAGAGAATTATAGGGGCTAAAGACGCTGAAGTCACGTGATGGCCCCCTTTTGTTATCCTTTTCTTACACACATGCCTTCAAATGGAAGGAGAGAGAGAAAGATAAATTCCTGTATCCGCGCTCATGGCGTCGCGATCTCTCGCGTCGGTAAAGCACACCGCTCTATACTTTGATGTTCTGTGTTTACACCCCTCCCTCCCCCTTCCTCCACCCTCCTTTGTAGTTGTAAGGACGTAACCCCATCATCAGTTACTGGATGAATCAATTGGAGCAGAGAAGTGCTCAGAGCATCCTGCGGAATCCTTATAATCCGGAGCATCCTTATAATGCATTTGCGCAATATGGGCTAGAGAGTAATCCCGGGGGAGTGGAAAAATGGAGACAATCGCCTCTCATTTGCGCAGCTTGATATTTCGGACCAATCGTCAACAGATGCATTATGATTTAATAATTTAGAGTAAATCCTCATCGTTGTACACAGTCTAATTATAAGTACTGTCACAGGCAAAAATACGTTTTTAGAGAAAATAACTGAACAAAAGTATACGTAACTATAACAATGGAGCTGTGCATTGCATACAATTGCATACAAGGGTGGTCACCCGAAATTTTTCATGTTAAGTTTTCTCTGCGAGGAGTGAGTTTTAGACTATTTTAATGGTCTCATCGTTATTTCCGCAGCATTTTACATCAGAATTGATAGACCATTTGTCTATTCAGGAAAACCTTGCAAGAGCTCCATTGAACCTGGAATCATCTTGAATTTTTTGAGGTCGAAGAACTGCATCTACTAAGCATGTTTTTGGATATAGGAAAATTAGAAGTGTCATTCTGATGTATTGTCAGAATACAAGAGGAAGCTCCTTCAATACTTGATCCAGAGTAAAACAGCCAGGTTGAATTTTTCTTTAGCCAGGGACAACTTGTGACTTCACTATATGGAGAACGCGAACGAAGAGATTATAGAATCCTTTCAATCTTTTTTTTTTTTTTTTACCTCCACCGAAGTATTTTCAAACGTTGACGGAGACATCAACCTAAAACAAAGGCCTGTTTGACTCAGAAGTCACTCATCCTGGGGATCAAGTGAGAGGTGATATGATGTCTGCCCTCGAAGAACTCACACAATCAGTTGAGTCGACGGGTGGCCAATCAGAAAGATGTGTTTACTTTCGATTCAGTGAAAATGATGAAAATGTCTTGTCACTCAGTGGGTCGAATTTTAGAATCTTTTGGATATTGCCACTAGAGTATTCGCACAATCGCTGTTCGTTTTATCGCACAACGGATTTCGAATTTCCATAGTTGCGTCCTTACAACGAAAAAGGCTCTTAAATCAGACAATTAATGCGACTTTTTTGCAATTATGAATTCCAGGTTCTCGAAAATGCTTAATTATGCCTGATTCCTTGAATAAAACTGCAGAAATCAACAAGATATTACAGTTTAAACGAAGAATCACCCGAATTTTATTGTTGATGTTATTGTTGTGAAATGGGTGGGAATCCAGCGAGAATTCGGACGATTCCAACCTCCAAAGTCATCGTTTAATCACTAGTAACTTGTTGATCTCGACAGGTTTTGTCGTGGACTCAGGCATAATGACGCATTTTCGAGGACGTATAATTCATAATTGCAAAAATATCGCATTAAATATTTAATGGAGTAGCCTAAAGAGCTTGATTCAAAATGGGGGTTTTTCTACCCCCCCACCGATTTTCCTGAAACTTTGTATTTTGATAGTACTTGATAAAAGTAGTATTTTTTCTCAAATAAACTTTTTCCAAAAATAATTAGGGGGGAGTTACAGTGTTGCAAAGTCGCACCTTTCAAAAATTCATAACTTTCGCGTAAATCATCCAATTGAAACACGGTTTTCACTAAAAGATGCGGATTGTAAAGCACTTTCATGCCATCTAAACCGAATTCCATTTCAATAATTGTTGACTTAGTTATCGTCATTTTTGTGATTTTTAGGCCACTCAAAATCTACTTAAAGTGAAATAAAAAAAATGGTATTTTTTGATTTTGACCGGGTTAAAATATGTTATTCCTCTTTAAATTCTGCGTAAAATGAGCGCAAGCAGAATGCAGGGCAATTTTTTGTTCCGGAGTTATGCATTTTTTAGTAAGCGAAAAACGAGTTTTTTAGGGTGCCCATGAGCGTTCGAGAGAGAGGCTCAAGTCAAATAAATGGAAACGGTATTTTTTTATTTTGATAAAATTAAAATATGTTATTCCTACTTAAATTCTGCGTAAAATGGGCCCAAGCAGAATGTGGGGCGATTTTTTGCTGCGGAGCTATGCGCGTTTTAGTAAACGAAAGTCGAGTGGTTGAGGCTACCCGGGCTACCCACGTCTATCAGCCTCTCCATAGAGCGCTCGACTTTCGTTTACTAAAACGCGCATAGCTCCGCAGCAAAAAATCGCCCCACATTCTGCTTGGGCTCATTTTACGCAGAATTTAAGTAGGAATAACATATTTTAATTTTATCAAAATAAAAAAATACCGTTTCCATTTATTTGACTTGAGCCTCTCTCTCGAACGCTCATGGGCACCCTAAAAAACTCGTTTTTCGCTTACTAAAAAATGCATAACTCCGGAACAAAAAATTGCCCTGCATTCTGCTTGCGCTCATTTTACGCAGAATTTAAAGAGGAATAACATATTTTAACCCGGTCAAAATCAAAAAATACCATTTTTTTTATTTCACTTTAAGTAGATTTTGAGTGGCCTAAAAATCACAAAAATGACGATAACTAAGTCAACAATTATTGAAATGGAATTCGGTTTAGATGGCATGAAAGTGCTTTACAATCCGCATCTTTTAGTGAAAACCGTGTTTCAATTGGATGATTTACGCGAAAGTTATGAATTTTTGAAAGGTGCGACTTTGCAACACTGTAACTCCCCCCCTAATTATTTTTGGAAAAAGTTTATTTGAGAAAAAATACTACTTTTATCAAGTACTATCAAAATACAAAGTTTCAGGAAAATCGGTGGGGGGGAGAGAAAAACCCCCATTTTGAATCAAGCTCTTTCCGTGCAAGAATGCGTTCACGGGGAAAAAAATACATCGAATCCGACTTCATTTGGAACCATACGTTATCGGACGGCAATCAATACGATAAATCGCTCTGCGAAAACAGTCTATTCCAAATTCAGACTGTTGCACTTACTCCTCGTAAAAATATCGAGTTTTAAACATTTTCCAAGCAAAACAATGCTCAAACTTTTCATGCCTGAAACGCATTTTATAAACTCCAATGTGCGCCGTGGCTGCGTTCAAAGAAGTCATGACAAGAGGGTCCATTCACTGTTCGCTCACCGCTGTTGTCGTCATTGTTGGGGGTGGATTAACGCAGAGATGGACAGTGTCAGTAGATTAAGTGAGGTGTATAGGTATCAGATAGCGCTATTAGCTCCTGGCCTCCTGCCGAGATATTGTCCACGTGCCACACACACCTGAGTGCGCGGGTCCAGTTTTAGGATATATCTATCGGCTGGGCAACACCAACAGTCCAACACTCTAGACAGACGCTCATCAAAAGATATTTAAACGTAACTTCCACCCTTCAAAATAATATTGTCTCCTCTGTGATGAACGTTTCTCTTGATTGCCTTCTTTGCTTGGGAATTGAAACATTGCAAAGAACAAGATATATTGGATTAAAACAAACAATAAACTGTAGGAAATACCCTACGAATATACTTTCTCACACCCCTTTAATCTGGAGGAGACCCCCAGAACCCCCTTTAAAATGGTGGGAAAGACCCCCACACCCCCTTTAATATTCTAGGGGAGCCCACGGACACCTCTTTAAAATTCTGGGGGAGACCCCAAGGCAGGCCCCCTCCTTTAAAATGTTGGTGGAGACCCCCAGGCTGCCTGCTTTAAAATTCTGGGGGAGACTCCCATACCCCCCTTTAAAACTAACTTGATATAATTATGTTATTAAAATTGTTTGCTTGAGTTTTGCTTTTTGCCTAAATACGTTCAGTCGCATGATACCATCAGCAGTTTCAAAATTTCACCGTACTAAAATTGTGTCTGAAAAATTTAACAATAATGTGCTAATGATAATAATATACTAACGATGAATGAAAGAAAATCTCTTCCCGCCTCTCAATTATTAGCCTGGTCAGGATTCTCAATTATAGGCCTGTTAATTCTTCGTGCCGGCAGTTACTTATTCAAGGGGGACTTCTCCTTTTTCCATTCTTGTTTATTTTGGAGAGCATCAAGTTTGCTATTTTTAACAACATAATCACTCCTGAGAGTTTTACGCCTGCGCATTCTTACAATAGTCGACTCAGAGACGTAAAAAACTCATTTGTCAGACTATCTGTAACGACATATGCGCAGCGTAGGATTCTCATCAGTGCAATTATTCAATACCCTTCCTTGGGGACTTAAATCTGTCCTCAGGGATGGGGATATTTCTAAATTTTTAAATGACTTGTTCTGCCTTCTCCTAAACAAGGCTTTTTATAGTATGAGTGAGCTGTTGGAGGCTTCATTATTTTGTTATCATTTGTAATCACACCTTAATTGCAATTTCTTTCTTTTTTGTTCTCGCAAAATAGTACATGTTCTTTGACTTGTACTTTAGCCCTTGAGGCATTATATGTATACATTTGAAAATAAATAAATAAATAAATAAATTATATACTGGTTAAAGTGTGAATTATTTGAAACGGGAGCTCTCAAAGTAAAGTTATGACAGTTTTCAACCTCTCTTTATAGAAAGTCTACCGCTACCGCTACCGCTACCTACTCTCTCCTATCCCCGCGTTTAAGTCTCTCGTTAAAAAAATCATTCCGACACCAATTGCAATGCATGGATGCATACTCACTTTAATATAACCAGGAATCAGACTCTTTTAGAGATGGGACGTACAGTTGAATCCTGGGGTAGCCACGTATTTTTCGAGGGTGGTCCGGAGTCAAAAGATTTTCAAAGGGGAGGGGGGGGGGCGTTTGACCGATGATTCCACCGGTTGAGAAAAGATTACACAGTTCAGTTCACTGTATGACTGTAATCAATCTGTAATGCACGAAAATACTCTGGTCTGTAATCTTTCCTTAATCGGTGGAAACTCCGTCGATTAATTAAAATATCCGCAAGTTTTTTAAAGTCATCGACGACTCCACCGGTTGAGAAAAAATTACATATGCGAGTATTTTAGTTTATTATAGTCATGCACTGACTTGAACTGTGTAATCTTTTCTCAACCGGTGGAATCATCGGTGAATTGAAAAATAGCATTGATTATACGCAAAACGGCAGCCCTGATTTCCAGAGTTCTCAAATCAAGGCCAACTCAAGGTGGTTTTCATCTTGGAGTCTTTGAATTGCATTCCACAAGTATGAAACAAAGACAAGCTAATTTCGATGCAAATTGACACGAAAAAAAAAAATAAAAATACAAATGTACTTTAATACGTAGTTAGTACAAGGCAGTGGAATAAGTCCTACGTAGGACCAGTGGCTGCTCGTGTAATATGGCAACAACGCAATCCCTCCTTTTAAAAACAATCGATCTTCATGCAGGAGGTGCAATTGCACCCCCAAGATATCGATACTTTTGCATAGTTTTAATTGGAAAAAAAGCATGGTTGCCAAATTACACGAGCCACAACTGCAAAGGACGCAACCCCTCATTACAGCATTAGAGTGTTTTAGTACACCGATCAGTAGCGTACGCAGGGATTTGTCTGTCTTTCTCTTCTCCCGTATGAATGTATGTGCCGGAAAAGGAAAGAAATAGGGGCTGAAGTCACGTTTTAGCCCCTGTTCTTGTCCTTTTCTAACACAAGTGTTCTAGTGAGGCAAAAGAGAGAGAAAGACAAACTCTTGCGTACGCTACTGACAGCGATATTATATCGTATCGATTTCCGTGCGAGGACCTCTGGTTCCAAACAAACTCTGATTTCATGCATATTCCCCATAAGCGCAGTTTTGAACGGAAATCTAGGCCTTTAAATCAAACACTTAATGCGACCTTTTTGCGATTATGAATTCTACGACTTTGAAAATGCTGAGTTATGCCTGGTTCCTTGACTGAAACTGCAGAAATCAACAAGATATTACAAATTAAATGATGTATTTGGAGGTTGGAATCAACTAAATGTTAGTGTTGTTGTTGTGGAATTGGCGGGATTTCGGGCGATTCTATCCTACAAATGCAACGTTTAATCACCAATAACTTATTAATTTCGGCAATTTTAGTCAAGGAACCAGGCATAACTAAGGATTTTCTAGGACGTATGTAGAATGCATGATCGCAAAAAGTTTGCAATAATTGTTTGATTCAATAGCCTAGATTTCCGTTGAAATATCCGCTTATGTGGACATTACATTGAACCAGAGTTTGTTTGAAACCAGAGGCTCTTGGATGGGAATCGATAAGATATATTGCTCAACTAAAACAGTCTATAAAGCACTCCTTCTTTTTTATTGTTTTCTCAAAATGTAGAAAGTTTCAGGACAGGTGTAATACGGGTTGCGTCTAATCGTCGACGCATGCCACTGCTTGTACCAGCGGGGTAAAAGATACCATGGTCAGGTTATGCAATACGCAACACGCTCCTAACACGTGAGTTGAATGGTATCTTGTGCATTGCTTGTTGCATTCCCTGACCATATATTTTTTGTTCCCGTCAGTACTTAACCATAACCTAGACAATCAACTTGATTAAATCCTTCTTAAAAAGGAGGACCTCCTGTCCAGAGTATAATATCAACATCCTAAGGTTCTGACACAGGAAAAAGGATCCTCACCTTTGCCCATCCATCCACACACAGGATCTGCAATTCAAAGATTCCTCTTCCTTTTATTTAGTCGGACCTTATCCCAAGATGATCTCCGCACGCCGCTCAATGGTCTGAGATAAACAAAAAAGTGGCCAAAAGTCTGTGAAAAATAGTAATCAAAAATCATCGTTTTCGACCATTCAAGTTTAATTCAAAACTTTTCAGAAATAGATCCAGGTTGAAATTACTTGTTATAATAGTTTTCTCCAGTAAAAATAAAATTGGTCTTGAAAATTCATAAATAAATGATAAATTGATCAGTGGTGGCTCATGAAATGCGATATATCGATGTCCACTCCATCTAACACTATAGAAAAGTATCGATTTCTCAGGGGTTCAATTGCACCCTCTGACGATCGATATTTTTCTATAGTTTTAAATGAAGTAGACATCGATATATTGCATTGCATGAGCCGCACTGAAATTAATGAGAAATTTACTTTCTGATTGTTGGCCACTTGTCGCCGATTTTAGACATTGTGCGCCGTATTCCTTCGCCCGTCATCACTGGACCTCGGCTATGTGTCAACATTGTCAACAAACAAGATCGTGCCCTTATACCTGCCATGCTAGGGTTGCCAAATCTCATAGAAAATACCAAGAATTTCAATCGAAACCATTGAAAAATATGTAGATCCGGCAATGCATCCAAGTAAGAGGCTCGGCTCAACACCTCGTAAGCCAACTATAAGTTTCCTTACCAAACAACCGTTCTATTGTCTCCAGGAATTGTAGCGGGAAACTCTATTATTTTTGGGCAAACACTCAAAACTTGAAAAGAAGAAAAAAAAAATACAATATCATACCTTAAGAGTGAAAACAAGTGTTCTGAGAAAGATCAGCATCGATTTCAAAATAAACATGGATCCGGAAACTATGTAACGAATCAATTAAAAAAGACAGCATTTTTGAAAGACGTCTCTTGATGACTTGTTTTGAGAAGTGCCACGTGTCACAGAAGAGGGTCAACTCTGATTTTCAAGCTATTTTATATTTTGCGAGCTGTAGTCTGTTATGTTTACCCCAGGTTGCGTTTTATGACTTGGCCTGAGTGGCTACTGCCATTTATGAAACAGTTTATTTTAGAAGTGTACGAGTTGGCGCAGCTCAACGACAAAGTTTGGCAAATTTTTAATTTTCATTCCTGCTAATCAAAACGAAACTTGCCCCCAATTTAAACTTCTTGCTTGTAACGCGTTCCCAAGGGAAAGTCCAAAGCTCAGATTTAATTTACTAATTTGTTCCTGTAGTCAACATTAAGTGCAAGAGAGAGACCGTTTTCATAAAACGGTCTATCTCCCTCCCACTCATTGCATCTAATAGCGTCAATTAGCCTCGTTTATGCGAGCATCTCAACCCGGGTTCTAGAACCCGAGTTCAGCTGAACCCGAGTTGAGATGCTCGCATAAACACTTCGGATCTCGCTGAACTCGGGTTCGACTCGACCCCGATTCAAACCCGAGTCGAGTCGGTGAACTCGGGTTGAGATTTCACGCATAAACACCTCGGAGTTCAGAACCCGGGTTCACGCGGCATCGATGTCACCAATCCGAGCGAGGTTAAACACGCGTCTTATGCGGTCGCACTTGTCCGTACCGCACCAAGCATCGCCGCCATTTTCGTCAAAAATGTAAACAAACACAGTGAAGAAGAAGAAAAAAATCCTTTGAACTCGAGTTCAATTACACGGGTGTTTATGCGCAAATCCAAGTTGGACCCAGGTTGAAACTCAACTCGGGTTGACTCAACCCAGGTTCAGATCTCTCGCATAAACGAGGCTAATTGTTATCCGTTTAACAACTCTTAACCCAACATAAGGCATGAGTGCGCACGCGAGAGAGAGAAAGAGAGAGGGAGAGAGAGAGAGAGAGAAAGAGAGAGAGAAAGAGAGAGAGAGAGAGGGGGAGGGGGAGATTGATTGATTAAGCGATTTATTTTGAGTGGCAATGTTAGGGCCAATACTGGCCCTCTCTTCCACATAACCACCAAGAACAAATAAGAAATAAAGTGACATAAATGAAGGAATACATTTGAAATGATAAAATTAATAGAATAAAAACAAAGTAATGATAAATGGATTACAAAAATTGAGTAGTAAAAAGTAAAAAGTTATCAAAAACTATCAAAAATTTAAATTTTTTTTTTTTTTTTTTTTTTTTAAATAAAATAATAAGAGGGAGAGAGAGAGAGAGAGAGAGAGAGAGAGAGAGAGAGAGAGAGGAGAGAGAGAGAGAGAGAGAGAGAAGAGAGAGAGAGAGAGAGAGAGAGAGAGAGTTCATGCGAAACAGGGCAAGGAAAATGGTCCATATCGACCCCCGCAGTTTGATGACGAAAAAGCGTGGGGGTGGGAGACAGAGTAGGGGCGGTGGTGGAGGAGTGAGCGGTTGAGGGCGAGGGGGTGGAGGGGTCAAGGAGAAATATGACGATGGGTAAGTTGGGAAGTAAGTTGGAGCAAAGGTTATGTAGTTTATTGAACACCTTAGCTCTGACCGCTGCGCTGATCGCTGCACGCTGCTGCACTGCACCGCGCTGCGCAGAATAGGTTCTGAAACAGTGTTGACTGGACTTGCTTTTAAGCTGCGTTCGAGTATAGACAGTATCAGGCGAGAAGCGACCGGCGACCGGTGACCGGCGAGGCGGCGACCTCACAGAAGAAGCAATAATTTGTGCTCACTGTAGGAGCTCAGCACTACCGAAGCTCACCATCCAACATCTCATCTTGCGGTGTACCTGCAGTCTGCACCGCGAGTAAAAACGGCGGCCACCGCGACGCCGACGCGAGGCATCGATTTTCCATACATTCTCTTTTTTTTTTTTTTTCAAACTCACACTCTTCGAATTTCATACCGCTCCTCCACTAAACGCACAGGAACTTGGACATATTGGCAGTAGACCCTACAGGGATAAACGCCATTTAAACCATCTTAAATAATAACTTGGACATAATTATAGCTGAGATAAATGGATCTACATATTACAGATTTTTTGATTTAGTGGGGCTCTTGCAAACTTTTGCTATAGGGGATTGAAGAGTTGATTCTTGCATAAAAACCTGTAAAAATGACGATGAGTACACTAAAAAATCACAGAATTCACTCTCAGAATCGGGCTTAATGGCGGAGAAACGCAGGTATCATGGGCAGTGGCGTATACAGGATTTTTCTTGGGAGGGGCTCGCACTGATAAGCGTTTGACGGAAAATTGTTTCCCCCTTCCCCTCCACCCCCAAAAATCGGAAGTCTGGGGGGGGGGCTTTAGCCCCCTTAGCCCTCCCCCCCGCGTACGCCACTGATCATGGGAGATTTCTATCTAAATTGAGACATAATTATCTCTGTGTTTCCGTAGAGAAAGTGACATAATAGACAGGAATCTTTCATGATACCTCTGCGTCGAACCGCCATTACAATCTTGCCGCTATAGCAATTATGTGAGTTTATTACTGAATTTTAGACTTTCTAAGTGTGATTTTCGTGATGTTCGCTGGTCTTTACATTAGGTTGGACTATTTATTTGCTGATAGCAAAAGTTTGCAAGAGCCCCATTGTGAGCCCAAGGAGCGAGAGAAAGGGACTGAAGGGGCATTCCACGGTCCCCGGGTGTCACAGGGGCACAACTTTTAAACAAATTTACTACAGCTCAAAAAAGGAATAAACTACTAAATACCCCGTGATTAGAAAGAAAAAATTCGGGTAACGGGTGTCACAGGAAACGTGACGGGTATACGCTGTCCACTTTTACACTTTTAAAAACCAACTAAAGAAGTTTTGTTTTTGTTTTCCAGTTTATTTCATGAACTTCAGTGAAACTTATCACTAAATTAAGGTTCTTTATGATGAGATTTTTTTTATGAGAAACTTTCAAGTTTGATCCTGCTTTCACTCAGACTTTAAAATCAACCTCTTTTTGGATGCTGCATGTGACAAAAATATTGAATTTTCCTCTTTTTTGGGATGAAACCGTTAAAATCAACGAAATTTAAAGTCAAACTTTCTTCTGAAGTTTACCTTTATGGTGTTTATAATTTTTTTACATTTTTTGTGAAGGTAGTTTTTGCACACGAAAAATAAAAATAAAAACACTTTTACTCCCAGGCTCACTTCTGCATGGAATGAACCTAAAACCAACCCAGGCCATTTTTTTTTTTTTTTTTTTTTTTTAGCGTAATACTCAGTGAATCACACTTATCAGCATAGAGACGAAATTCTTACAAGTCTTGCAGTCTATTTCAGATAATCAGTGTGCAATTTTTTTTTTGAAAATGAAGTCTGTTTTACAAGGAGAAATTTAAAAGAAAAAGTTGAAGCCAGAAAATCACGGAGGTATCACCTACTCCATCCACGAACGTTGCCGATTAGTGTGGGAATAAAAGCGATAAAAAGAGAGCTTTATTTTAGTGTGCAAAAATGAAATTCGGTTTCTGTGCGATCGTGAAATTATCAGCGAAAAGTACGCGAAAATCAAAAACACCCGAAAGAGTCTGTGTATTTCGTATTTTTTCATCTGTTGCTTTCTCCCACGAGGTCAGAGAGTGAGGTTCAAGAGGGAGGACGTTTCACCGGGTAGGAGGATCTAAAGACTAAGTGGGCATTGAGCCGAGCCCCTAGACAACCTGTCGCTGTATCCTAGGTCAGTCCAGGTCATTCCTTACGTGCCTGGTACCCCGAAACCAACTCGATCCGGTCGGAATCAGAATAGGAAAAAAAAAATGCAGCGATGAAAAGAGCTGAATAATTTATCCAATTTTCATCGATGAAAGTATGCATAGAAAAAAAAAGTAGAATAAAAGCAAAAATGAGAAGAACAAAAAAAATGAGCAGTCAAAAAATGAGGAGGAGGGAAAACAAAGCATGTTAAGAAGGAGCTGTCCGTTGGTTGATGGATTTATGAGCTCGGGGGGAACCCACGCAGCTAGCGCAACGCTCGCAACGCTCGCACCGCTCACCGCACTCAACAGAACAGAAGGAGCACCCAACATCAGTGAGGCCGCACTCACTGTTGCTGTGACGGGCGGACGGGCACGGTCCCGAAACTCTGATCAGCGGCGAAACTGACATGAGTAGAGAAGGATGGAGGGAGAAAGAGAGTGGGAGAGAGAGTGATATATAGAGAGAGAGAGAGAGAGAGAGAGAGAGAGAGAGAGAGAGAGAGAGAGAGAGAGAGAGAGAGAGAGAGAGAGAGAGAGAGAAAGATAGAGAGAAAGAGCAAGATTGGTTGAAGTGGAGAAAAAGAGAGAGGAAGAAAGTATTAATTGAATTTTGAATGATAAATAACGATACTGTGGAGCGGCGGTTTTTTATATATAGTCACACATTTGTTAGGTGTCGAAAAAGCTGCAAGAGTTAAGGGTCAGTCCTGTAAATCAGTCAAATTTGACGTTGACGTGCAACCGGCCAAGTTCCTGTTGCGTGCCTCGGCTCTGTCAAGGAGCAAAAAAAAAAAAAAAAACAAAAAAAAAAAAATTGAAACAAGGAAAAACAATAATAATCATTACATATATAATGAAGAATAGAGAAAAGAGATAGAGGGAAGTCTGAATAAGAGGGGAGAGGGGGACTGTGAAAGAAACTAATCGCATTAATTCATTATCAAATTTTTAAACCGCATTTGATATTTTTGTAATATTTAGCTCGCGCAGCAAGGACTTCTTTTGCTGTATCAAAAATCTTTGAATAAAAGATAAGCGTCGTGGTGGTTTGATGAAAAGGAAAATAAGGAAGGGAGAGGGTAAGAAAGGAAAACATGGGTGGGTCACGTTTTTATACGGTCGACGAATTAAATAACTTAAGTTGACTGCTTGGATTTTGGTTCGGATGTGCAACATTCAATACTTATCATAATGAGCTCGTAGGTGGCCTACCCGAATTAAAATCTAATGACTTGACTTTATCATTATTATTTTAATTCGCCAACTGAATCAATGACTTGCGCCGATTGATCTAGCCTCTTTTCAAAGGCGGATCCAGCAATCTGGCAACTGTCTAAAATTCCCATTTAAATATATGAGAAACAATCGATTCGTAAAAGGGCCATGGATCCTTCAAAAATCGATTTTTTGCATCATATTGTTTTTTTAAAAATTATCATCGGCAACATGACTTTTTTGTCATCAAATGCTCAAAAATATCAGAAAAAAACACACTTAGACTGCAGTAGTGTAGCGTGCGATTCGGCAACGTTGCAGTTTGTCCATTTAAAACCCATAAAAAAGATCGAAATATTGAGTGTTCGGTGAACACCTTTGCATTCGATCTTTTTAATGGGTTTTAAATGGACAAACTGCAACGTTGCCAAATTGCACGCTACGCCACTGTTAGACTGATGTTAAGAATATTTATGCGCTTTAATGAATTCTAACTCCTGAAAAACACAACATTTGCCTAATTTGAGTAAAATTATTTTTAGCCAAAATTTTAAATAAATTAATTTTTTTTTATAAAACTTCGAATTGTAGCTCAGAGAAGCATTTTAACACCCATGTTTATAGGTACGAAAAATTAGTCTTATTTTGACTTGAAGAATCAGCTCCAGAATTTCCTAATGTTAAACCTGAAAAATCCTGTATAGGGACTCTAGTGTCAATAAGTTGAGACCAAATCGGAGCAGGAAAAAAGTGACACATGTCGCATGTTAGTTGATGATGAGAATAATTGACTGATAATGATAAATATACAGCAACTGTATTCAAGTAAACAAAAACAATAACATATTATAGGTTGAAGAAAAAGTAAAGAATGAGTAACATATGATTTTGATTACCTAGTAACATCACAAGCTTTGCACTAGATCTCTAGTTCTCTCTGGCCTGCGCTCGGTAAACTAAATCTGAAAACAAATTAAAACCGGACCTTCAGATTTAGCGTCACTATCGGTAGTAAGTACAGGTTGTTTTAGAAGTGTATAGGAGCACTTAGACGGATAATCTCTAGAACATTCCAACGTTATTTCTCATATATTCCACTGTAAAAATGATCTAAAATGAATTTAAGTGTTGGCTTTACATTAGGAACGCCTTTACATTAAAAGGTCAAATGGGCCTGTTGTATACTTTTACTTTTGCTATAGCGCTAATGAGGCCAATGAGGGTAGAATCTGGTGTAGAATCGCGTAAAAATCTCATTGGAAGCATCAAAATTTACTTATTAACTCACAAAAAGCGTTTTAACCGTCATATATAAACACATGTGCAAAAACGCATCCAATGACGGAACCGATAGAATCTAAAACTCATGACCAATCAGTGGTTGACCCTCTTGTCTTAACTCTAGATACAGGGACTCTATAAGAAAGGAAAAATGACTGTATGGGAGCGTTATAGAACAGTGGCAGAGCGTGCAACCTGGCAACGTTACAGTTCATCTATTTAAAATCATTAAAAAGATCGAACTATCGGTTGTTTGGTGAACACCTTCGCATTCGACCTTTTACACCGGGTTAAATGGGCAAAATGCAATGTTATCAAATTGCACGCTACGCCACTGTTATAGAATTCCCCGGGGAGCTTCCCCGGTAAACCGGTGAAGCTCCAAGTCGTTCTTTTATTCTCCGACTTCGTTTCTGATAACCCGGGGGAGTTCATCGGAGCGTTCTCTATGCAAGGGTCTGACATTTTGTGTTTTTCTTGAAGAAAATGATAGTACTTGAAGAGCTGAGAACAATGGTGCCTTTGGTTTTTTCCTAATTGTCCCGGTTTTGGAGTTACACACGTGTAAAGTTGTAAAAAATCATGTGTGTAGTGACGTCACTACGCGGAATTCCCATTTAAAACAATATATTTTGGGTCAAAATCTCATCTTCAGAGCAATGGGACTTAATTAGAAACTAAAGGCATCTTCATTCTCAGCTCATCAAGTACTTTCATTTTCTTTATAAAACACACAACATTTCAGACCCTTGCAACTGCCCCATTCATCAGAACTCTTCCCCGGGGTATACACTGCATTTATCGGAGTAAGAACTTCGGTAAAGCCGATGAAAACTAATCTCAAAGAAGTAAACATCCTATTTCAGTGTGTTCATATGGGTGTTTTGGAGGTTATTGAAAAGTAAACAGACGTTTTTAGCAACAACACGCTGCACCTGCGATCGTTCGGAAATTCATCGGAGGACCGATAAGCTTCATCGAAACAATGTCGGCTTTATTGTAAACACTCCCCGGAAATGGGGCTCTTGCGAACTTTTGCTACACGGGATTGAAGAGTTGATTCTTGCACAAAAACCTGTAAAAATGACGATGGGAGTACACTAAAAAATAACGAAATTCAATCTCAGAATCAAGCTTAATGACGGTTCGACGTAGGTATCATGAGAGATTCCTATCTAAATTGAGACATATATCTGTGTTTCTGCAGAGAAAGTGACAAATTAGACAGGAATCTCCCATGATACCTGCGTTGAACCGCCATTACGATCTTTTCTTTATAGCAGTTATGAGAGTTTATAACTGAATGTTAGACTTTCTTAGTGCGATTTTCGTGATTTTTGCTGCTTTTTTACATTAGATTGGAATATTAATTTACTCACAGCAAAAGCTTGCAAGAGCCCCGTTCTGATGCATTTCCCCGGGTTATCGGCTCGGAGAATTTTAGAACGCTCCTTATCCGCCCATGATTACTGCAAAATCACCGGGAGAGAGGTGCTGATGGGGGGGGGGGAGTGTCCTTATAGATCTCAAATAGTTGTGACAGGATGAATGACAGCTCAGTGCAGTGTCAGTTGAGCATCGGTGCAACACATAAGTATAAGTGCAGTTATAGGTGGCGAGGAGAGAAGAGATAGGTACACGCCATATACGCGTCGAACGAAAAACTCTGGAGGTCGGAGAGTCAATAATTCACAGGGCGGGGGCCTCGTAAAGTAGAGTTGGTACGTGGTGCCAATAGTAATATGACCGGATCCCGAAAGACGTCGCGTAGCAAATCTCACGCACGGTGTCGCCAGATTTCCGGGTTAAATACATTACATACATTCGACGAAGTTGTTAATTTTAAAATTTAAAATTTACTGTCGTTTTCATCAAATTAAGCTAACGCTATGTCATAGCATTTTTTATTTTATAGTCCATTGCTTATTGTTTGTTCAAATAATAGAGATCCAGCACAAAGCTTGCGACAGGTGTCCACTTTTCCAGCTCAACTTTGGTCGAAACTCATCGAAACAACAGCCAACTATTGCCTCCTGTTGACTGATGAGCGCATGCTTTGCATTCACTAAGCAAAGCATGTTTCCGTTTTCGGGACTCTGGACCAACCACAGCCTTTCGTTGAGCTCACCATTCAACAGTAGGATAATGTTTATCGTTGCCACCGGGGACTCCTCAACAAAAATGAGCGCACTAAACTTGCTTCACTTTTATAACACGGGAACCGTACGGTGTGCTGGGTCTTTATTTGTCTTTGTAATTGATCGAGGGGTAAAAGCCTATATAAATGACACTAAGCGCACTAAAAAATCACGAAATATGCTCATAAAAAAAAAAAAAAAAAAAAAAAAAAAAAAAAAAAAAAAAAAAAAAAAAAAAATCATAAAATGCTTCCAAAGTTTGAGACCGTAATAATGGTGATTACCGGCCAAATCTTATAGCAATTGTTAGCTTCTTCTTCTTCTTGTGTGATGTTGCGAGAACACCTCGTGTGGATGGAGCTTATTGAGATAGGGAGACCCAATGTAAAATGCGGTAATCACCGCCATTGCGGTCTCGCGTTTGAATGCATTTTATGACTTTGTGAGTAGATTTCGTGATTTTTTTTGTGATTTTCGTGATTTAGTGCGCTTATCGTCATTTTTACAGGGTTTTACCTCATGATTGACTATTATTAAAGTTCACGGAAAAAAAACTACGGTGAAAATAACCATATACGGATATCTGATTTTGGCACCTGCTAGATGTTATGGTCATGTTGACCAGAAGTATACTATGTTTTGACTAGGTACTAGGTTATGTTGCCTGATTACAAGTCGAATTTACGAAAAATATCGGTAAATGAATCATACTTCTGGTCAAGTTTACCATAACATCTAGCAGGTGCCAAAATCAGGTATCCGTATGGTTATTTTCACTAATCATTTTTTCCCGTGTTCCAGCAAAGGTTTGCAACAGCTCCATTTCGATTTGTATGCCTTAACGACATAGTGTGTCCAGCTGTCATTTACGTAAAACCTGGTTTGATTATCATATAAGATACCTACCTCTTTCTCTCTGAATCGCAACTGATTCAAGGTATTTTGACCCACTGATTTCAAATTTTGGCCCTGGTTTTTACTTAAAACTCATACTTTTTCCATGAGTTCGAATTTTTTGCGAGACAAACGTAAATTGGAATTCACGTAAAAGCTAGGCCAATGTAATGGAAACTGATAGCACTTTTGTAACCAGCGTCTCAAAATACATACAAGAGCAATGACGAAGTGAAATTATAGGCGAAGAATTACTCGAAAACACTAAAAACTTGTAAAATTAACTCTGATGGATGGTGAATGTCAGGACACATTATATAATTTTGAATGCTTATATACTTCTCCAATTTCACTGGAGTAATAACAATTGTTGATTTTAGGTTAAAAAATTTGGATGCTAATGGACCCATAGGTTAGAAGTTCTGATGTACCACAGACGGACAGACGGACGGACGGACAGACGGACAGACATTTTTTGGGAATATGATTTTTGAGTTCAGGGAGACCTGAAATGCCAAGATATGGAAAAACCCCAACTTCGAAATTTTTCATGATGACAATACTTTCTCTCCTGGGGGGGGGGGGCGAGAAAGTAAAAATATAAGGCAAACGAACCAGATACCAGATTCAGATCGCTCATGCCTTCACACTTTCAGACATATCTTCAGATATAACGCACGTAATCAGCCTCTTTATCGCTTTTGCTAGTTGTGTACCTGTTGTCATATACATGACAACACCGCTTTCAGCTTGCTAGGCCCGTAGATAGGCATACTGGCTAAGTAGCCACGTTCGAGGCAGGCCCCACCAACTCGACCACAGATCAACGCACGTGTACTCCATCTTGCAATTTGCCGATTCCGAACTGCCTCCACTGCCGCCGCGCCATTTCCAAGGAAACCAATATTGTCCCTTTAATGGCCGCGCTGATGGCTCAGCTCAAAATTAATATCGACGAATTAACATATAAATTATCCTCCGAGCCGTGCCGTGCGTTTCCAGCGGTCGCCCTGCGCGCTTCCAAGAATCAATTCGCGGGATTTGCAAGTTGAACTTCGTTGGAGACTTTCTTGCAGTTGTTATACATGCACTTGCACATCGCCTTCTTTGGTGGAATGGGGCTGTTGCACACTTTTGCTGTAAGCGATTTAACAGTCATTTCTGGTGTAAAAACCTCCATAAATAACAATGGTAGCATTAAAAACTTCCGAAAACCACTCTTAAACTCAATAAACAATTTTATTTTGCGAGGGCGTAATGGTGGCCGAGGGCAGTAACAATGGGAGATTCCTATTTTAATTTCGTCAGTCTTTCTATGCTGACAAGAATGATTCACAGAGCAATTGGTCATCAGAGTAGTGATCCAAATCATCTGATGAACGGTGCCGTGACAACTAGTTATATCGGAGTCAATTGAAATTCGTCTCTTATTGGTCACTTCTTGATGGAGTTACAGCATTGTTAGATGGGAATCTCCCATTATTACTTCCCTAAGCCACCATTACATTCGCGCAAATAAAATCGTTTATTGAGTTTAAGAGTGGATTTTGGAAGTTTTTGGTGCTGCCATTTTTATTTTTGGAGAGTTTTACACTAGATTCGTCTATTAGATCGCTTATAGCAAAAGCGTGCAACCGCTTCATTACAAAATGGCGAACTTGACCATTAGCGGATAGAGGGGGTGGTGAAGGGGGCGATCGCCCCCCCGTTCGGCCCACAAAATGGGAAAAGAGGGAGGCGGAAGGGGGAAAGTAAGAGCAAAAAAAGAAAAAAGGGGTCTTTAAGTGGCGAAAATCTCAAGTTTGCCCTTCCTGTTCGCTAGGGCAGGATCCGGTACTGCACTTGACTGATAGCTGTTCAATGAAAACTTCTCTCAAAACCATAGAGAAAGACTAAAGGAAATAATTGCCTTTTCCAAACAAATTGTCTAAATTTAAACTGCTCTCCTGAAAATATATGTTTTTTTCAATTTATGGTACACGTATTTCAAGCTCTTTTGCACCCACTGAAAAAAAACAAAAACAATTCCTGAATTCTAGTAATATTACTAAAAGCAAAACGATAGGTATGTGAACCACAGAAAGTCTAGTACTTTGACCAGAAAATTATGGTGTTAATACCAGAATATGGTTATAGAACTAGAATTTCTGAAAAAAAAAAAATAATAATTCAAGAACTACGACACAAACACTAGAATTCTGGTAACTGATTCTTGGTCAAATGTTCCATAACTCTGGTCAAGTTTATCTTAACTCTGGCAGGGGCCAAAATAAGCTATGCGAATGGTGAATTACACCATTCTTTTTTTTTCCGTGAAGTAGCGGTGCGTGCTACTGAACTGCATCAAAACGCATCGGCGAGCGGTTGGTTTCTGCAGAGTTTTGACTCATTGCTATAATCAACCGCTCACCGACTCGCTTTGGTGCAATTCGGAAACAGGCACCGCTACTTGTCAGAACCCAGAACCCAGAACCCGATACTCAAAATGGTCCTGCTCTTGTTAACTTTGTTCAGTATGTCAATATGCACATTTTTTAAAAAGAAAGAATAGCTCCCTTTAGGTTTAAGTGGTCTTAAGATATGTGTACCCGAAATTTGGTTCGTTTACATGGTGCAGATTGGGTCTACAACCTCCCCTGAAAACGGCAGTCTCTGGTTGGGCCCCGATCAAGTTGGCGAAAAGGTCGTTCTTGGCTTGAACTACAAGAGGTGTCTATTGCACGCTTTTGTCTGGGGGGGGGGGGGCGAACGAAAGCAGTTATCAAAAAACAGTTTAAAAAGGTCAATTGTCCTAGTAATTACCTACAAATCAATACCAAATTCAGCTCTGTAAGTTAAACATTAACTGAGTGACATAGTGTTTTGAAAATGACATGCCGAGTTGACCCCTCCAGAATTGATAGCATGTTTTTCAACAAAAGAAAAAGAGAGTTAAAAATTCAAAAGTTCTCAAGAGAATGAAGGGAAGAAAACGAATTGGCAGCCTGAAACACAGGGTCAAAGGACGGCAAAATGCAAGCATTACATTTTTGTCAGTCTTGGTAAGATTCAGCAAAATTTGTTTAAACAAATAAAATCACTTGATTTCCTATAATTATCTTTTTTTCCCCCTTGAAAAACATGCTAAAAATCCTGGAGGGGTCAGCTCGACTTGTCATTTTCAAAACGTTGTAACTCAGTGAACATTTAACTCACAGAGCTGAATTTGGTCTTGATTTGTAGGTAATTACTAGGACACTTGCCCTTCCTCACCTTTTTTTTATATCTGCTTTCATTCACCCTCCCCCCACCCCCCAGACAAAAGTGTGCAGTACTTTTGGGACACCCCTTGTAGCATGGCCTCACTTTTCCCGGATACTTGTTTCTGATTGGTTGGTGGGGTAGATTCGGGGCATCGGTTGAACTCAAGCGAGACTTTGAGTGGCTCAACTTGATCCTAACCCCTTGCATCATTTTAATTCGCTGTCCTCGCATAGGCAGCGGCGTCGCGTGCTTTCCGGCAACGCACCAAATCATCATTTTGATCCTATGTAAAATATCGATTCTTGGGAGTGCACTGTGCACCCTCAATGATTCGACCATTTCCATAGGTTTTAATAGTCGAAATACAACGTTGCCAGATTTCACGCGACGCCACTGCTCATAGGGCACGAGCCACCATAAACTTAAAGATTTAAAGTGGAACAGAGGTGATGCGAGGGAACGGAAACGCAGTGACTTTTAAAATTTAGAGAAGCATCGTAAGGTTAAAGGACAGAGGGCGCATGGTACAGGGGGGGTTAGGGAGGTCTTATAGTTATAAACGGGAAGGATGGCTTAAAAGAAAAGAGGGGGGGGGCTGGATCGAAGCTATACGCGCGCGCGGATGTGTATGTAGAGGGACATCCGATCGCTTTTCTAGGAACACGAGCTGGAACAATAACAGAGAGCAAGAGAGAGAGAGAGATGAACAACAGCAAGAACCACAGTAAGAGCGAGAGAGGTATCTCGACAACAGTAAAAAGCAATAACGCGAAATGATATTTGAAAATTCGCTTTCATGTTGAACCGACTTTGCTAGGAGAGAAGAAGGTAAGTCCTCAGTTGCCGTTGCCGCGCGGTTGCTAACAAAGTATTGCCGGATCTCTTAGATTTTTTCTTTCTTCTTATTCAACTCATTCTGAAAAACAGAAGGGTCTATTGATGATGCTTATCAAAGACATCATAATATCATATAGACTGGGTACATGACAAGATTCTTGAGGCAAACTTGCAGTACTTACGCATTGTCACTAAAAATAAGCAACGGTCATCAGCTCACTCAACTGCATGACCATTGAAATGTAATCTTTTTTAGGTCATCTTTAGGGAGAACTCTACAACAAGCTATATAGTGATAGAGACGCTGATACGTATATAAGTCCTATCTCAAAGTGTTACAGCATGGGGGATCTGAATCTGGTTTGTTTCCCTCACTTTTTTTAACCTTGAATCAAAAAGTGTAATTAATCCAGAGGAAGTGGAAATTGGTGTTAAACAAAAATGCAAGTGTTTCAGAGTGGCTATCTGGACACACAATTTCAATACATCTATCCAGGGGAGAAAATTTCACTTGTTTCCATATTATGTGTCAGTTTCTTTACTGTGCAAATCCTTCCAGAAGAAATAGTCATGTCGAATTCTGTGTCCAGATAGCCACTCTAAAACACTTTCACTTTCGTTTATCATCAATTTCAAATGTATATTTGTCACAACTTTTTTTTTTTTTTTTTTTTTTTTTTTTTTTTTTTTTTTTTTTTTTAAATTTAAATGTTAAAAAAAGTTAGGCAAACAAACCGAGTCTGTGTGAGAATCTCCATCAGAGAATTCCATCATGGCTACTTCTTCTGAGTTTCAATATCACGCCACACAAATTCTCTCTATCTCTAGCTCGTTGTATCATATGGACGGAGTGCATGGCAAGATTCTTGAGGCAGACACGCGGTAGGTACTTCGAATGTTCACCAAAAAAGCTCAACATTAATCAGTTCACTCAATAACTGCATCACCGTGGAGATTTGTAATCTTTTTTAGGTCATCTTGAGGTCGTATCTCTATAGGGAGAACTGGTGACGAACAAACCAACGCCATCTTGGGAATGAATTAAAGTTGCAAAAAATAAAAAAATCCATCGGAAGCCCTCTTTCCATACAACCATATAGCGTCTTGTCCTTTGCAGCCAGCCGGTGCCAACAATCATTTTTGAGCGACTCAATATATTTATAGATGGATTTGACAACGATGGAAGAGAGGACACGAAGACGTAGATTGAACAAAGACACTCAAAAGCAGCGGAGAAGACAAAAGCAAAGACCGTGGTCATCCGCGCGGCAACCAATCTAAAAACGATTAATAAACATTCTTCGCCAACAACTGAACAAGTGCACACCGCACGGTGCAATAAAAAATGATTGCACTTCGTAATACGCATATGTTTTATTATGAAGAAAAAAAGAAGCTTAATTAAAACACAGTGTATGCGCATACGTGGATACCGAAGCTCTATGAGTGAGTGTGAGCGAGTGTTTCTGTGTGAATGTGTGTGAGTGTGTGAGTGTATGTAAGAACCTAATGTCAATGTATTCGCCACCGAAATGTGTTTGTGTGCGTCAATTAACCAGGGCTTGTGCCTCTTGACGTTGTTGCCAAGTTGTTATCATGAGCGGATATATGGAAGCATTTGTTAGTCTCTCTCTCCTCCCATTTGAACACATGTGTTAGAAAAGGACGTAGATAGGAACCAAAGTCACGTAATGGACCCTCAGCTATCCTTTTCTAACATATATGTGTTCAAACAGACGGAGACAGAGAAAGACAAATTCCTGTATTCGCCATTGGGATGATTCGACTACGATTGCTAACTTCATTTTTAGCGCCACAACGCTGAGTATACTACAATTAGAACGGGAACCTAAATTCATTTTGAAACTTTTTTTTTTTCGGGTCTGTCATGTTCTGAGAAAGTGAGCATTTCCGGCAGTCTTCGGCAATAACCAGCCGGGTTGGGATTGGTTTTGCGTCAACCCTGAATGTAAAAATAACATTAATCTCTGGAAATAACGTGATGACCCCCTCTGCTGTATCATTTTCTAACACAAGTGTTCAAACAGCTGGAGAAAGGGAGAAAGACATCAAATTCCTGTATCCACCATTGGTGTGAATCTACTACTACTGACTTGATTTTAAGGGAGTTTTCTTGATAACGGCAATTGCATGTCGGCAGGGCGGTCAGGGGCTTTAGACCATTATACGAAGAATAAAAATTAGACAGAGATGCCAGGACTGAGACGGCCCGAGTTGCAAAAGATATGAAAACCCTTGAGGGCGATCGACTCCCCATTTGTCAATCTGAATTAATAGAGGGGTCGCAAGCAGGGTTTCGGTGACATCATCTTTTTGCCCATGTCTAAGGGTCATAAGTTGCCATGAGTCAAAAGGCCCCAGCTGCAAAAGATATGAAAATCTTTGAGAGCGATTGACTCCATTTGCCAAGCTGAATCGATAGAGGGGTCACACGGGGGGTTTCTGTAACATCACCTCTTTGCCCATGTTCATTGTTCAAGATTCATGAGATGCCATCAGGAGTAAAACAGCCCCAGTTGCAAAATATATGAAAACCCTTGGGGGCGATCGACTCCATTTGCCAAGCTAAATCGATAAAGGGGTCACTCGGGGTAGTCTATGTGATCATGCGGGCTTGTAGTGGTTTCCAGTGAGTAGGGACAGGAATGTAATCTTGCTGCTCTCCACGAATTAGTGCGCCTCAAAATTATAAATTTGATGATTTTTTTTCTCTTTTTTGCTTGTTACACACTGATTTTGCCGACCTTTATGATTCATTTTGAAATTTGATAACTTTTTTTTTTTTTTTTTTTTTTTTTTTTTTTTTTTTTTTTTTTTTTTTTTTTTTTTTTTGGTAGTTCACCCTAATTTTGCTGCCCCAGGAGAGAGTGCCGCTCGGGGCAAGGGTATTCACATGCCCCTTCCACAGCACGCCCCTGCCCGCCCATTCTACAACAGCAGCAACATCATTTTGGTGCGATTCCAACCGCCTAATTCATCGTTTAAACAGTATAGTATCATGTTGATTTTGGAAGTTTCGGTCGTGAAAACAGGCATAATCAAGAATTTTTGATGGTAAACTTCATAATGGCCAAAAGGTTGACTATTAATTTTTCCATTTAATAGCTTTAAATTCCGTTAAAACATGCGCTTTTGGGGAAAATATATTGAATCAGAGCTTTTTTGAAACAGAGGTTCTCGGTCGGCAATCGTTACGATACATACATCGCTCTACTAAAACAGTCTATTGAAATATGAATTTGCACATGACCGGAGCGATACTGATGATGAGCGTACAGGATACGAATATGACAAAATAAAAACAAAGCAAACTGGCCGAGCTTGATGTTTTGTTTTGATACGCATGAAATGACGCATGGGGTGCATCGGGGCCGCGGAGTTGACGAGAGAGAGAGAGAGAGAGAGAGAGAGAGAGAGAGAGAGAGAGAGAGAGAGAGAGAGAGAGAGAGAGAGAGAGAGAGAGAGAGAGAGAGAGAGAGAGAGAGAGAGAGAGAGAGAGAGAGAGAGAGAGAGACAGACAGACAGAGAGACAGACAGAGACAGGGACAGAAAGAGAGAGAGAGACAGAGACAGAGACAGAAAGAGAGAGAGAGACAGAGACAGAAAGAGAGAGAGAGACAGAGACAGAAAGAGAGAGAGACAGAGTTTTGATACGCATGAAATGACGCATGGGGTGCATCGGGGCCGCGGAGTTGACGAGAGAGAGAGAGAGAGAGAGAGAGAGAGAGAGAGAGAGAGAGAGAGAGAGAGAGAGAGAGAGAGAGAGAGAGAGAGAGAGAGAGAGAGAGAGAGAGAGAGAGAGAGAGAGAGAGAGAGAGAGAGAGAGAGAGAGAGAGAGACAGACAGAGAGAGACAGAGACAGAAAGAGAGAGAGAGACAGAGACAGAGACAGAAAGAGAGAGAGAGACAGAGACAGAAAGAGAGAGAGAGACAGAGACAGAAAGAGAGAGAGACAGAGACAGAAAGAGAGAGAGAGGAGAGAGAGAGAGAGCTCTTCTTCAAAGAGATTCAGAGACGGTCGTCATGTACGTAAGCGCATTTTGTTCTGCTGGATGATACTAGCTTGCAATAAAAGAGCAGCAAAAGGTGCTCATCTCAATGGTCGCCTCGATTCGTTCTTGGAAAGATCATCTCCAGTGTTCAAGCAGCCGTATGCAAATGGTGATAACGTTGCGTGTGATTGGAATCACCTTAGACTCGAAAGGAGCATTAGAGATCGACAAGGGAAGATGAGATGGGCCAATGAGAATGGCCGAGCAAGATTGTTAGACTGAGACTGACAAATTGACCATGGATGTTAGTGCGGGTTATGTAATCTGCGTGAATTTCTTTTCGGAATGCAATGGAGCTCTTGCAAGGTTTTGCTGCAGGTAAATGAACTCAATTCGGAGCATCAGTTTGGTTACGAGAGAGATTCCTTCCAATCCCAATTCGTCCAATAAACTTTTCCTTAAAAAAAAAAAAAAAAAAAAATGAGGAAAGGAAAAAGGGGAAAAAGCGAAAAAAGGAGTAGATTAGAAATAGAAAAGAGGAAAAAGAAAGAAATCAGCCTTAACACGAAAAACTTTTCATCCGAATAGTGGGAACAAAGCAAGTAGTAGCCCCCCACCCCATTATGGTCTGAGGTTGAAAAAAGTGGCCAAAACTAAGTGAAAAAAAGTATGATAAAAAATCACCGTTTCCGACCTCTCGAGCTTATTTACAACTTTTTTTGGGAGTTTCTAGGTTTAAATTACGTGTTAAATTTGTTCACAGTGATTAGAAATTGTCTTAAAAGTTTACAAATGATAAATTGACTTTCTTATATTTGGCCACTTTTTGTCGATCTCAGACGCCTAGGAGCCAAAATCATCCCTAAATATTCATTTTCTAAATTTTCCACGAGAATAAAATTTTGTCCAACACACGGGAAAAAATAACTGGTTGAATTTATCATCTGCATAGCTGATTTTAGAGTCAGTTATCAAGTATGGTAAATTTCACTAAATGATGGTAAAATGTACTAACAAGTTAACTTAATTTACCATGATGTACGTTGCATTCACCAACAAATTGATAGCTGACTCCAAAATCCAAAAACTCCAAAATCCACGGTGCCACTAGACATTTTTTAAGGAGCCTGTAGAGAGTAGAGGTCCTTCAGTAATCTGCCATTGATCTTAAAGAAAGCAAGGATGAAAAAAAAAGAAAAAAAAATCGATCCTTTCTTTGGACGCAAACTTTGGTCGCAGGGCTTCAGTTTTTTATAGGTGTCGATGACTATTTTTGGGCACATTTGGCGTAAGACGCCCAGTGAGTTTCAGACCTTATAGACACTGACACGCCCATCAACTTTTGCCCCTTGGACGGACGCCAAACTGATGGTAGCAGTGGCAGATACTCTTATAAAATAATGCCCATTCCAATATAGCTGCTCGTGCAATTTGACAACAATGTTTTCACGCCATTTGATTCCATGTGAAACTATCTATTCGATAGTGATGCAAAAAATCGACTGTTGGACAGAAAATTAAATGGAGGACAAACATTTTTGTCAAATTGCACGAGCCACCTCTGGCCCGCTCTTACACCCGTGTCCCATGGCCCGTTCTCTATAAAAAGTAACGAATCCTGAGAGAAGAAAATGTACTTACCAGGTTTTTTGGACCGTGGACGTACGCAACAACAATGCAAAACCTTGATCCTTACGTCGAATTCGGCAAAAATAACGATACGAACATTAAAAACTTTCAAAATCCACTCGTTAATTCAGGAAATCACTTCAATTTAAAACAACCCGCGCTACACAAGACACTATTTTCACCGACATACAACTACATAGACAGAACCACCGCGTGTATGCAAACATCAACATAACTTACAAACAGTTAACCCTTGTGAGCCTAAGGGGGGGTAGATTTGTACCCCAGGCCAGTTTTTTTGACGCCATTTTGTCAAAACTGCTCAAAATTTTTTGGGACTTCATGACATTTTAAGTTAGGATACTTAGAACACGTCCACCAAATTTAATTAATTTTTATGAATTTTTGTCGATATTATAGAAATTTAAAGTGTTGGGGTACAAATATACCCCCCCCCCCTTCGTCCTGCCAGTTTTGAGTTTGGAACCATCTATTACAGTGAATTTTACGGAAATTTTATGTAGATTAAGAATATTAAGTCAGATCATTGAAAAAAAAATTGGAAATTTATCAAAAATGGAAAAATAAGATGGTACCTCATTTCATTTTTTCCATTTTTTTTATTTTGACATTTTTTTTTAAAAGTAGGTGTAAATTTGGCAACATAGCAAAAATTTACTCAAATTTCACATAAATTACTCTCTTAGGGTACTAAGTACATAATCCATCCATTAAAGTTTCAAAATTATTGATACTGACTGTGCTGCATGAAAATATCCTTGGGGTACAAAAACACCCCCCCCCCTTTAGTCCTTTAAGTTACCGAAATACCTTAGGCTCACAAGGGTTAAATGTTTTGTTTATAGATCCATACAGTTCTTGTATTATTTTCTAATCTTCGATGAAGCGGGAAAGACCGGACAGCGAATGTAGCTAATATTTCACATATTTAGAAGGACATGTATTTCATGTATTTTTTCATGTCATACAAGAAAACGTACCGTTTTATTGGTTTGAGCAAAACAATCAGGGGCCAATGAATGTTTGGACACCACGATTCTCCTCATAGAATGTATGCTTACTTACGAGGGAGGGGTTTAAACCCATCATAAGCAAACACCAGTCATCTATATCGATGACCGCTCCTAAATGACCAATAGTCCAAACGTTATTTAGCCCCAGGAGAGTAAAGTTAGCAGGAAATTCCACAATGGGGCTCTTGCGAATTCTTTTGCTACACGGGATTGAAGAGTTGATTCTTGCATAAAAACCTGTAAAAATGACGATGAGTACACTAAAAAACCACGAAATTCCCTCTCAGAATCGACCTTATTATGGCGGTTCGACGCAAGTATCATGGGAGATTCCTATCTAAATTGAGACATACCTCTGTGTTTCCAAAGAGAGAGTGACATATTAGATAGGGATCTCCCATGATACCTGCGTCGAACCACCATTACGATCTTGCCATTTATGTAGTTATGTAGGTTTATTAGTGAATTTTAAACTTTCTTAGTGTGGTTTTCGTGATTTTTGCTGGTTTTTACATCAGAATGGAATATTTATTTGTTCACAGCAAAAGTTTGCAAGAGCCCCATTTTGTTGTTACGATGTTGATGTCATATACACGGTAGTTTCGTCTACGTAGTAGAATGCCCGTGAAAATAGTGTCTTGTGTAGCGCGGGCAGTTTGAAATGAAAGTGATTTCTTGAGTTAATGAGTGGTTTTTGAACTTTTTCAATGTGCGCCAGCGGCGGCTCGTGCTATTTGGCAACAATGTTTTCCCTGCATTTGAAAAGATGTATAACAATCGATCGCAGGTGAAGCGCTGCTTCACTATCAAATCGATTGTTTTGCATGGAATCAAATGGAAGGAAAACATTGTTGCCACATTGCACGAACCACCATTGATGTGTGCATCGTTATTTTCGCCGAATTTTACGTAAGAATCAAGGTGCTTAATTGTTGGAGACAAAAGACTCACAGATCCCATTTGGCAATCCTGAACTGAGCTGAGTGAACAGAACAGGTGTCGAGGCTTCGATACCCAGGTGAGCTAGCAGCGAGGGCAGTGGCGCGGGCGTGAGTGTAAAAAAGTTCGATTGTGAGTAAGAGTGTGACCTAACCTCTCATCTCAGCTACAGCTATCATATTTGTACGGTCCCGCCCATCAAATCAGTAATTTTAGTTTGTTTTCATTCTCCCCCACCTTTCGGACAACTGGAACGTCCTATCTTTTTTTATTCTTTTTCATTCATTTTTTTATTATTATTTATTTCTCCTCTCATACCCTTGCTTGACAAGTCAAAAATGCTGTCATGTAAGCGGCTACTTGAGTTTGTAGCGTTTTGAAAAACTCTCTGGTATGTTCGGCTCTATTCATAAAATATTTTAAGGGTATATATAGTATTAAAAAATTAAGTTTCTTTCTTCTGTGGGGTTTCTGACTTTTTTTTAACCTCCCAGGTATGAAGTAAGATTCTGACAGGATTTTAAAAATATTTTTTTCTTCGCATAACGCAAAAAATCTTGTTAAAATCTAGTAAAAAAAGATTGGGTTTTAAAGTTTAGAGAATGTTTTTAAAGGGTTTCTCAAAAACTTTTTTAAAAAGCTTTTTGAAATGTTATCAAAATAGAATGTTCAAGCAAAATGTTTTTATGAAAAACTTTTAAAAAAATTGTTAAAACAAATTTTGGCACAAACTTTCTAATCTTCTAAAAAGATTTTTGAAAGATTATTTGCAAGAGGGTGACAAGATTTTTAAAATATTTTTAAAATTTTTCTTGCATACTTGAGCTATACCTCTCTTCCTCAAAAGTGTTATCCAGCAATATAGGCGTGTGGTATACAAAAATGTTATAGTAGAGACCTTTTTTATTTTTATTTTTTTAATTTTTTTAAAGATCGATGCAATGGTGGCGCGTGCAAGCTCTAGCAACATTCTATCTGATTCATTTAAAGTCATGAAAAAGGTCAAAATATTGAGGGTGCATGCGCAGAGCATTCCCTCAAATCGATATTTTACACGAGTTTAAATGGACAAAATGCAACATTATCAGATTGCACGCGCCGCCCACGCCACGCCGCCACTGGATCTATGGGAAGTTCAACTTGTATTTCATTACTCTCCAGTGCTGTCGATTTCAGAAGGAATTACCAATATCAAGAATGGTCCAATCAGAAGTGATTCGTAATTAAATAGGAAAAATAATCAACAGTGAAAAATATTTTGTCAGAGGAAATAAATTTCTTTTAATTTATAATAATTTTATTTACAAATTTACAATACGAAATAAAATACTGAAATCTGCATCAGCTGTGCTACTCACTTTTTATATATTTATCCAAGTAAGGAAATGCTACATACATAGAAAAAAATCAAAAAATAAATCTATAAATTTACATAACTAAACATTTTCGAAGGAAAGTTAGTCCAACCTGTTTCAAAAAATGATTTAGCTTCGTTTTTTTTGGCTTGTATTTATAAATATATTACAATAACATTAGCTATGATACAAATTTTTAAATATCATTACATAGAAAATGATATTTCAATTTATGTACAATCATGAGAACAATAATTTTTCCGTCTAATTTTTTAAACATCAAATTGAAATTAAAAAGGCTTTAAAGTTTCGTGAAACCTCTAACTTTGATTCATAATTCGTCAGCATCCTAACCAGGACTTGGAGAAAAAAAATGTTTCCTGGATAAGAATTATGTTTTGAAAGAAAATGTTTAAATTCGGAGGATTAGCAAATATTTTGAATTATAAATAATTGAGAGGTGATCAAATTTAGTATCATACGTCCACCTTCAATCGTGTAAGTTCAAAAACTTTCAAAGAGCGTCGTTTATTCTAAACTATAACTGTACAATGAGATAGCTTTACAGTATTTACATCAAAAAGCAAAAAAAAATAAAGACTCACAGTTTGTAGGGGGAAAGTTGCTCATTGCTCAAAACAGAAAAATATTCAGTAACAAGCCTTTAAATCTCTCTTCACCGTTTCAATTTACCAACCTTACATTCTGACAATTATTTACACATATATATTCCGGCGAGGTACCGGTATTCAAAATATTTGCTAATCCTCCTTATTTAAAAATTTTCTTTCAAAACATAATTCTTATCCAGGGAACATTTTTTTTCTCCAAGTCCTGGCTGGAGACCTGACGAATTATGAATCAAAATCAGAGGTATCACAAAAATATGGAGTATATTGGAATGCAATATTGCCAAAGTTCACGCCATACGCCACTGTTATTAAATTATTTCCGGACGAATGTTAGAGAAGCGTGTTCACAAAAAATGTATAGCACAAGACTTTGTCTTTTTGTTCTATTTATGTCCTTTTCTAACACCTGCGTTCAATTATTGAAGAAGAGAGACAAAAAGATGACACCAAAGGCGGAGCCAGCAATCTGGCAACTGTGTATTATTCCCATTTGAAAGTATGAGAAACAATCGATTAGTATAAAAGGACCATTGCCTCCTCAAGAATCGATTGTTTTTCATACGTTCAAATAGGATGAATTCGTGATTGCCAAATTGCTGTATCCGCCTATAGATGACACACTCCTGGATTCACATCCAGCATAAAATATAAAAATAGGTATAAAACGTAACGATTTACTGTATTCCGCGGAGACAAAGAATAACCGATGCATGATATTTTTCTGGAAAAAGCGCAATATCTCGAATTTAAAGTATATGAAAGAATAGGAAGGTTATTTATTTAAAAAATGTACAACTAATTTTTGGTGAATGGTTAGTGGACTCTGCCACAAACCATTCCTGCTTCGATACCGCTTATTTGACCGAAATATGGATAGCCCGACTTTGCTTCGGAGGGCGAGTGCGGTGTCAAATTGCTGCTTCCCGTTGGACTTGAATACATTTGACTTGTTTCGGAGGCAAATAAACTGAAACAGATAAAAGAAGAATTCAATTAGTGACTAGTTGTCTACGAACGGAGTATGAGCACTAAGTAACACAATCACAATAGATCTTAATTCCTATAGTTACCAAAAGAGACTATTTTCAGAGCGCAGACATCAAAAGTCTAGTAAGCCCCATCGAAATAAATGATTTGAACCCGTCATGCTGTATTGGTTGTTTTTCCTACACCATCGTTGAAGTCTCTATCACCACTGTTGAAGTCTCCATCGCCAACGCACCGTTGAAGTCAGTCTCTATCTAAAATCTCTAATAGGCCAGTGGGGCTGTTGCATACTTTTGCTGTAAGCAATTTAACAGGCCCAATCAGATGTAAAAACTTCCAAAAATAATGATGGCAGTACTACAAACTCACAAAATCCACTCCTAAACTCATAAAGTGCTTTTAAATACGAGAGGCGTTTGGCCTTAACAAATGGGAGATTCCTATCTTAATTTCGTCACTCTTTATATGTTGACAAGGAAGTTCACAGAGTAACTAGACACCAGAGTAGTGATGCACATCCGATTTAATGGTACTGTAAAAACTAGTGGCATTCGTGTCAAAGGGAAGTCTTATTTGGTTTACTCTTATTGGTCACTTCTTGATGGAGTTACAGTATATTCTTAGATGGGAATCTCCCCTTATTAGTACCGTAAGCCATCATTGTGCTCGCACATTGAAAAGCATTTTATGAGTTTAGGGTTAGATTTCGTGAGCATCGTTATTTTTGCAGGTTGTTAACCGCTGAATCGATCCCTTAATCGCTGAAAGCAAAAGAGTGCAACAGCCCCGTTTCGGACTTTTGCTACCATCACTTGAAAATATTTCACCGTTGAAATTAAATAAACCTAACCAAGATCGATCATACAAAAATCTATTTCTTTGAGGCGTTAGTGTTCCTGATTTCAGCGCATTACCCAACGAATGTTTCAAAGGTTATCTATCATAAGTAATAATTAATTGGTGACTTGATCAAACGTTTTGTTTTTACATTGTACAATCGAATATAATTTAATTGCATGTATATTTCTTCCTTCTATTCAATTTATTCATTTGTTTTTTCATTACTTTTTGTCTCCTGAAAAAATTGCCTGGCACGCACATTGCTCTATATTCTGAGGAGTGATGGAACCAGTGCTGTAGGTATCGATGTGCATTCTAGATCTTGTATGAATCCATTAGGGCAGTTCTCTGTTGAAAATTGACGGATGATGAATTTCGAGCTGAAGCCGTTTTCAATTAGCGAAACGTCCCTCTTAGCCCCTGAATTGACGCATGCATTTTTCAGGCTATTAACGTAGCACGTGAGTTAGTGCCACCAGACGAATAGCCACCGTATGACGTGGCCAACGGAATTGATGCGTTGCCAATTTTTTAATAAACATTGTTTGACTCTAGCTGCGTATTTTGTCAAGAGGGGCGCTCCACCCCCCTCCCCCGGAATTCAAAACAGTCAAAATTTCAAGAAGAAAAATGAAAGAACCAAAAGAAAATGAAATGTGAATCAAAGGAGTAATATAATGGACGAACTTTATTCTTAGTTTTACAAGTTTTAACTCAAATTTCGCAAGGAATAGTAGAATTATACTGTTTTCTTACTATTAATATCATCTGTTGTCCCTTTATTCATAACATCAAACACGTCAAAATTATTAGTATTATTATTTGGGTACAACTACAATGGCTTAATAATTGAACACTATTTGGATAAAAAGAAAGAAAGAAAGAAAAAATCCCTTTTTCCTCGGGGGGGAGGGGGTGTGGTTGTGCCTAGACCTTCCATTGGGGTTCAAAAATCTCCCCCCCCCTTATAAATTTTTCTGCGGGCGCCCATGTTCTTTGTCAAGCTTTTGTGAAGATTAAAGACTTGTGACTAATAGCCATCAAAAAATAACCCTTGACAGGCATTTAAAATATTATTTAGGGTAGACTGGAAACATTAGTTTAAACCATAGAGAACCCAATTGTGGTGGGTGGGGGTGGGATTGGGGGGGGGGGGTCTGAAATGATCACAAGTCAGTTTTTTGGTTTAAAACTCTAATTTTTTTTAATAAAATGTTTGATTTTTGTGAAATTCAAAATTTTCAATTTTTTTTTTGGAGATATCTCATATTATAAAGCGATCCATGCTTCGACCATGGATTCAACACGAGACCAATTGCACGAGCTGACAACAAGGCCTTCATCATTGGTGCACGGCACTCGCTCAGATGCAAGCTGAGGTAGTCCCTCATGTCAGCGTGCATATGCATACGATAATTATTGCGCATCGTCCTCTTCGCGGCCCGTGGGTGGGATGGCTGTTGCCAGATTTATAAGAGACAAATTTCTTTAAATCTTTTTGAACATATTTCTAGAATCTCCTGAAGATGAATCTTCACTGTTTAGTGCCCAATTCTGCCACTAGAGTAGTTTCGGCTCGTGAAATATGGCAAAAATTGTTTTTTTTTTTTTTTGTTTTGTTTTTTGTTTTCATTTAAACTTACGTAAAATAATCGAATTTAAGGGGGATTCAATGAATCTCCGAGAAATCGATACTTTAGCATAGTTTCAAAATAAATGGCAAAAAACATAGTTGCCAAATAGTACGAGCCACCACTGCACCAGAGCGCTTCCGTTTGATTGTAATGTTAGCAGTGGCGGCTCGTGCGATTTGGCAACAGTGTTTTTATCCCATTTAAATACATGGAAAACAATCGAAACTCGAGGAGGCTGCCAGCCTCCGCTTGAATCGATTTTTTACCTAAGTTTACGTGGGAAAAATGCATGGTTGCCAAATATCACGGGCCGCTACTGAATGTTAGACTGGTCGGAAATAGTTTTATCTTTAAGAAATTAGATGGCGAGCACTAGACGATAATCTTAAAAAAATCCCTGCAAAATATCTCGTAAAAAAGGGGTAAAGAGAAAACCGAAAGTACAAAAGAACGGACTGTCGTATTTCGATACAAGAACCGATTTGGAATAACTGGTTGTTCGGTACTTTCCGCCTTATTTTTAAAGTTTTTGACGAGAGATTTTGAAGAGGCATTCTAAAGATTATTTTTTTATTCTTGAACGGGTAAATCACTTTCGGCCTGAAATATTCAACATTGATCGAACTTTAGCTCTTTAATGGCAGACATTGGCATGCCACTCTGAAAGTTCAACCCAATATACTGTAATGTTTGCCCAATGGCTCATCTCCTGTTTCATCTCCTTAGGATGACTTTTAAATAAATTTAGGCTTTAACTCCAACTTATTTTTGGTAATTTTTCCGATATTCTCATCTCACTGGGAAGTACGTTTTTCGAGCTGTCCTTTGTTTTATTTATTTGATTCTGTGAGAAAGTGGTTTTTTTTTTTTTTTTTTTTTTTTTTTCTTTTTTTTTTTCTTATTTTTAAGGAATAAAACTTAGAGGACGTTTACAAGATAACTATAAAAAAGCCTCCTCAGAGAGTTAGATCCTTCTCCAAATGTTTATAATTTTTTAATATGATATCCTAGATTTTTACTTCAAACATAACAGGGCCATAATGGGGATATTGCAAGGATTTGAAATGTTGGGTTTTGTATAAAGAAAATAGAAGTACTGGATGAGCTGAGAACAAAGATGCCTTTGGTTTCTAATTTAAGTCCCATTGTTCCGGAGATGAGATTTTAGCCCAAAATACATATTTTTGAATGGGAATTCTGCACATAGTGATGTCACTATACGCATACGATTTCTTATAATTTTACTCTTGTGTATTTCCAAAACCGGGGCACTTAGGAAAAAACCAAAGGCACCATTGTTCTCAGATCATCAATTACTTTTGTTTCCTTTATAAAAACCGCAACATTTCAGACCCTTTGCAACGGCCCCATTACAACCACTTTTTTTTATTGTTTTATATTTTTTTTCTTTAAAAATATCATAAGTTATTCTGCCCCGTTTGCCAAGAAAATTGTATTTTTGATGATTGTTATGAAATTCTGTTTTGGGTTCTTTTTTAAGATCATTCTGTTTCTATAGGGTGTGCGTTTTAAATCGGTCCGGAGGAGGGGCTCATAAAATATTTTCTTGTTGCAAGTAGGATTCGGCAACATTGTGTCAAGTTAGAACAAGAGCGTGAAAGAAAGCAAACAAACAAACAAACAGGGTCGGTGCAAACAAATACGGGACAGGCGGAGGTTGGCTGGTCGGACCCGTGGCTACATTTCATCCGCGAGTGACACGTTCAATTACGATGCGGCAAATTAGCCGCGGCTATCGGCTACTGTAGATACGCGCCCGCCCTCATCTCGCTATGGCTTGTAACCCGAGTGTGTCCGGCGGAGAGCGAGAAGGGTCGGCCCCGGGGCCTCTCGCCTCACATTAATACGGACATAGCAAAGATCAGTGTTTTGCAGATGGTAAGAATTAGTTTTTTTTTTTTTTTTTTTTTTTTTTTTTTTTTTTTTTTTTTTAAGTGATTCAATCCCAAGGAACAATAAAAGCGAAAAGCTCTGCAGATATTCGCGAACACAATTTCACCATAAACCACACTCACAAATCTTCAAGAAATGATTTTTGGACAAAGTAAAATTAAATTTTGCATTACATACATTATATTGCGACTCTTGTTTACCTACTCTCTTTAAGAAAATGATCTTCATTCTTATCAAAATGAGTGTGCCTACCTGCTATAATTATCACTCCAAGGTGACGTCACTTCGGATTTGCTTGACTGGTGTCGATTTGGCCAGGAAGTTTGTGAGCACACCGTTGAATGTTGCCCAGTCCCACCGGTTTGCGTGTATGATGGATATTGCTCGTTCGCGGTTGAGCCACCGGTTGCTGCCGTGCCACAGGCATATCCCGAATTGTACATTCCGTAACTTGCAGCTTGTTGAGCCCAGCTGGCGCCATGACCTGGAAAAAAAAGATGATTTGATTTTTGAGTCATAATACATAATATTGACATGTTTGGATATGCGTAGTTTGTACTGAATAAAGTCATCATTTTTTTAAAAAAAAAAAAAAAAAAAAAAAAAAAAAAAAAACCCCTAGAAAAAATATACTGTCGAAACCATCAGGACATCATATAGAATAATAGAAATAAAGGATGAATTTTCAGGTTAGAATCATCGAGAATAGAGGGTTTTAGTAATGGCGACTGCCGGTGATGAGCGTTCCAAACAAAGATACAACTGTCTCTCTTGCTCTCTCGGTTACCTCCATGTACTGTCATCTCACTTTAATTTCAAAAATCGTATATAGAGACATCTTTCGCAAAATTCTTTGGGTGTAACGAATTCCTCGGGGCATTTTAATGCGATTTTTAACATAATATGTCTTAAAACAAGGCTCTGTACACGAATTTCGAAACTAGAAAGAGATGGGTATACATGGGGATCACAGGAGAGTGAGTGAAGATAGTTTGGAACGCTACGCGAGTTTCACCACAACCGATTGCGACCGATGAGTGCATTGTTGTGGTTGTTGGCTAACCGTTAACTTTGCACTAAAACCGTTTTCATGATAACGTTGCTACATGCGTCGTCATTGATTTGAGATTGCAGATTGACCCAAGATATTTTCACTCACGTCAATAATGAAACGTGGTCGAGAAAAATACTATCTTGTGGAAACAGAACGAGCCGATAAATAAATTAGAAAACGTTTGATGATGTTTGACGTTGACGTTAGCATCCAGCATTTTTCACGTGTTATCACTACTTCATCCGTGCTTGAAACTGCGCCCAACTCATTTGGAGCATGACTCCAGGCGCAGAGAGAAAGAGGTGACCCACCGTGAAGCTATGCACACTGCGCACTGCACATTCCTATGCATATTTATTTGCAATGACGATGAGTACCTCCATTCTAATACTAGCCCCCAAGCATCTATACTCTCGTAAAATAAATCAGGGGATTTTCTTCAAGTCATACCTCATTAAACAAATTCTTTCAAGACTCACAATTTATCAAAATTAAGAGCACACGTCGATCCTATCCTATTTTACCCTCTCCTGTCTCCCTCTCTCTGAAATATAGGTTTTTGTAAAGGCTGTTTCAGAATGGTTCTGTTTCAAACTTTCACCATACAACGTGCTATATGCTGAGATCGTCAAAAAGTGGCCAAAAATCAGGAAGTATTAATTTCTCTTCTATTCATCATCTAAAAACTTCTAGGACCAATGGAGCTCTTGCAAACTTTTGCTGTGAGGGATCGAAGAGTTGATTCTTGCATAAAAACCTGCAAAAATGTCGATGATTATACACTGAAAAATCGCACGAAATTCACTCTCAGAATCGGGCTTAATGGCGGAGGGAATCGATATCATGGGGGATTCCCATCTAAATTGAGACATATCTCTGTGTTTCCATAGAGAAAGAGACTAATTAGACAGGAATCTCCCATGATACCTGCATTGAGCCGCCATTACGAACTTGCAGTCAAAGCAGTTATGTGAGTTAATTATTAATGAATTTTAGACTTTCTAAGTGTGATTTTCGTTGGTTTTCACATTAGAATGAACTATTCATTTTGCTAACAGCAAAAGTTTGCAAGAGCCCCATTAAGAGCACACGTCGATCCTATCCTGTCTTACCCTCTCCTGATGTTTCTCTCTGAAGGAAAGGTTTTTGTAAGGCTGTTTCAAACATTCGATACAAACGCACTATATATATGCTGAGATCGTCAAAAAGTGGTAAAAAATCAGAAAGTAAATTCCTCTTTCTATTCATCATTTAAAAATATCCCGGGCTAATTTTAATTCATATAGAGAACACTTTGAACACGTCATAGTTGAACCTAAAAACGTCATTGGAAAGTTTTAAATGACGCTTGAACGGTTGGGAACAATGATTTTTTACAGTGGCCGCTCGTGCAGTTTGACAACAATGTTTTTCCACCATTTGATTCTGTGTAAAACAATCGATTCGACAGTGAAGCAGCGCTTCACCAGCATTCGATTGTTTTACATTGTGTCAAATGAAGTAAAAACATTGATGCCAAATTACACGAGCCGCCACTGATTTTTTATTACTTTCTTTTATCACTGATTTTTGGCCAATTTTTTTCGATCCCAGATCATAGTGCAGCGCTGCGAAGGGCCCAGTGGCGAAGCGTGAAATTTGGCAACAATGTATTTTCTCTATTTAAATTCACCAAAAAAGTCGAACGCTTCGGTCATCGGCGCAGATCAGGCATTTCGACCTTTCTAACGTGTTTAAATGGGAAAAAAGGAACGCTGCCAAATCGCACGCACTGGAAGGGCCAATTCTTGTATGTATAATCACTACTTGATTATAATGTTGAGAGCATCAAAAAGTTTCAAAATCCATTCATAAACTCAATAAATGCGTTTAACAGAATTACAAGATGACGGTTGAATGACTTTATTCGAACAAGGGTCAAAAAAGGGAAAAACAAGAGTCGTAACACCTTTAACCCACCTTTTTTCAAATGGAGAAGGGGCCAAGAAAAATGAGAAGAAAAAAAAACAAAAAAACAAAACGAGGTTATGACTTTTTTTTTAAATCAAGCTCTCTCCCCACCACCCCTTTTTTGAACCCACGGATCGCTACTGACATTTCTTGTTGTGATATCAAGAAATACGTGTTCATTTTCATCGCCATCGCTTCGAAATTATCTCGATAATTTTATTCTAAAATGTATGGACCTACTTTCTCTCCTAGAACACTAACACTGAAGCACATTTTCTTAGGGGGGAAAAATGGTAATTTGAGTAGCAAACATTGCCTGGAGTCGGGGTACAAAGTACCAGTATCAGCAACAAGGAGACAAAAGAAGACGATAGTTCTTTGCTTTTAAAAAGAGATAGTATGAAATATTCAGTGTGTTCGAACTTTTTGAAAAACAAAACAAGAAATTTTAAATTTTGACTCAGATAAAAGATTTGAGGTATATACGAATAGACCGCACTTCGGGAGCTAATGAGAAAGAGGGAAGGGGAAGTCGGGGGCAAGAAAAAAGAGGAAACAAAAGATGCATGTAGACTTTTTTTTTCATTACTGTCCTTCTTTTTGCCGAACAAGCGCGGCGTATTTCCAATGCTGTTTGATGGTGGACAACGAAACGGACACACACCAAAAAAAAAAAAAACGTTGCGAAAGTGAGTGCCACCGAGCATCGAAAAACACCATTGATCGATGATGAAATAACAACGAGAAACAAGAACAACAAAACAATGCACTCCTAATTACAGCTTTCGACGTTCAAATATTACTCGACGTCAACGTAAAAACTGACGTGACTCAGTTGACGCCAGAGAGGAGTTGCCTTCGGCTTCTTTTTCTCTTGTGCCGCTCAATAGCAATACTCTCTATAGGCTGCCGCTAATTTGTCCCGACACAACTGGATGTGCAGCGGTTGATTTGAATTGCTTTGTTTGCCTCGGAAGAAAAAAAAGGGAGAATAGAATATCATTTTGATTATTAGCATACGAAAACACAAATCCGACCGCGTTCTCGTAGTCGCGACTACAATGTTCTTTCAGATCATCAATGCAGGTTTGAAGTTTCATTATTTTCTTCTCGTACGAGTATTTCTCCTTCGCAGAGTAATCAAAGAGGCGTTTCTTTTCAGTCCGCGCGCGATGGTTTGTCATCTAACATCGCATGTGAAGGCTCTGATTACGGCACTAAATGGTCTCTGTACACTCAGAAAAATACACTGTAGGGAATAACCTACGAAAACTTTCTCACATCAAATTTAATCTGGGGGAGACTCTCAGACCCCCGACCCCAAGACCCCTTTTGACATGCTAGGGGAGACCCCCAGACCCTCCTTTGATATTTTTATTCAGATCCAAAGATCTATTTATGAATTATTTACATTTTTTCCTTTTTTTTTACCCATTTTCCCATTGATTTTAATGGAAACCATTTTTCATCCATAACTAACCTAAAAATTAAAATTTCAAAAAAACAAAAGAGATCCTTCTGGGGAAAGCCTCTCCTCAAATGCTGACTGAAAACATGTGAATAGCGCAGTTCAAAACGGTAAACAAAAGTGGAACGCGAGAATTTGAGCCACTTGAGTTCTTTTTACACTATTCCCCCCTCCATTTTTTTTTTTTTTTTTTTTTTTTTTTTTTTTTTTTTTTTTTTTTTTTTTTTTTTTTTTTACAAAGTGGAACTCCAAACGAACCTCACTCAACCAAGAGTAACCGGTCCCATCTCATTCCGTCGAGTTCCGTGCATGGCAAAAAAAAAAAAAAAGAAGAGACAGGCTCTGTATAACATATTTTTCACGAGCCTCCAGTGTTTAGTCCTATAACCAAAAGATGATTTTAAATGATGATGTTGATTGCTGGTAGGTGTTGAATGTTGTTGCTCGTTGCTTGTTGCTTGTTGCCGCCAACTGGGGGCCCGCGCCGTGTTTTCTACTCAACTGCTACATGCTGCTGTGGGTGTCAGAAAACTCAGCGCGGAGATCAAGAGCGAGAGAGCACGCGCAATGCGAGAGAGAGAGAGAGAGAGAGAGAGAGAGAGAGAGAGAGAGAGAGAGAGAGAGAGAGAGAGAGGGAGGGGGAAAGAGGGAGGGGGAGAGAGTGAGAGAGATAGAGAAAAAGAGGGGGAGGGAGAGAGAGAAAGAGAGGGGGAGGGAGAGAGATGCTTACGCCGACGACCACTCGCTTTGAAAACATATACACACGCATACATTTTATTCATTTTTCTAATGGCATTAATAATACATATTAACGGCTAAAGAATGACTAATTAATAGCCTTTTCTCCATTCGTGTGCGATATATATAAATATATATGCATGTAAATTGTAAAGAGTTTAGGTGTGGATGTATGTGTTTATGAACTGCATCTATCCATCGCATCGCGCGCGAGATTGATAAGGATCGATTGAGAAAATGGCTCATGAAACATGGAGCGCGCTCATTCGAAAGAAGTCTCGATTCGTTAACAATGTTGATTTCGGAGGGAGAGCAGACCTGGTGTTCCATGGGTCCGTCATCCGCGCCGGAGACCGCTTCAAGAGTTGAGTGGTGAGGTTCGACATTATCGGTGGATGGACCGCTATTGGCTATGCTGACGAGTAGCATCGGATATAGTCGCTCCCACGTATAGGATGATCCATCATGAAAAGTGATGCGCGGAAACGTAAAAGATGAATCAGCAAGGCGCGGATCCGGGGGGCAGGCTGAGGGGGTTCCGCCCCACCTCCCTCGAGCCAAATTTTTACACTGTCTGTAAGGAGATTTTTGGGGAAATTTTGTTGAAAAGTAGGTTTTAGCTGCCTCCCCCTTCCCCCCTTGGAACCTTTGCCGCTCCCTTGAAAGGTCTCTAGATTCGCAACTGGAATCAGCGTCTACTGCCGACTTCTCACTTCTGTCACCACAGCGAGCGCTAAAATTAGGAACATTGATTTCAAATTAGAAGTCGGGAATAATTTTATCTTTAGGAAACGGAGTGCGTCTAGAATGCCAGATACATATGGTGTAGATACAGATGGTAGATACAGAGGTAGGCCCAGACAAAAATCTGGGGGAGAGGCACGCTTCTGAAATTTGAAATTTGAAGCGTCGCAGGAGGCAATATTGGGCTCTTTTCTTTTAAAGGAAGGCAACATTTTATGCTTCTAAGGGGGGAGAGTAGGCCTCTATGCCTCCTTCTGGATCCGCCTTGGCGTAGATGGAACTTCCAGAGCTTGCAACCAATAAACTTCGTAATTTTTACGTCTAATCCTATAGAATGCATCGAGGTTTTTCAATAGCTTTCAAAAATGTGAAATAGTAAAATCAAATTCATATTTATAGTGTGAGTTGTTCGTAGTCACCAAAGCTTTGACAATGTCCTGTAGAACTTTTGATTTGTTTATGTATATAGTTTGTGATTTGTATACAACACGTAAATTTTGGCGAGGTTTAACGTTAAACGTTTATGGAACATACTGTGATCCTATCTATCAACTATCTTCATTCGGTCATGTGTAAGCTACGACACTCGCTTGCCAACACGCCAAACATTTAGCGGGGGCGGTAAGGGGAGAGCTATCTGCTGTGGGGGGTTTGGATTTTCAGAGAGAACGAGAGAGCGAGAGAAAGAAAAAGAGAGAGAGAGAGAGATAGAGAGAGAGAGAGAGAGAGAGAGAGAGAGAGAGAGAGAGAGAGAGAGAGAGAGAGAGAGAGAGAGAGAGTAAGAGAGAGTGCAAGGGTGATAGAGAGAGAGGGAGAGAGAGAGAGAGGGAGAGAGAGGGAGAGAGAGAGAGAGAGAGGGAGAGAGAGGGAGAGAGAGAGGGAGAGAGAGAGGGAGAGAGAGAGGGAGGGAGAGAGAGAGGGAGAGAGAGAGGGAGAGAGAGAGAGAGGGATTGAGAGAACAGCAACATTATAACACAAGAGAGCCTTAAAAGAGGAGGAGAGAGATGGCTCACGAAAATTACACGCTTTACTCGCCTCTACCTACATGTTAGTTAATTTGTGCTTTGAAGAAGTTGCGGCGCTGAGATCTTTGTTGAAAAGCCCCGGACACCGCACCATCGCGCAGTGGTACAAAACAGACTGTTTTACATTACTATAGTAGAGAGATGTATCTTATCGATTGCCGTGCGAGGACATCCTGGTTCCAAACAAACTCTGATTCAAAATGTAGTCACTCCATAAGTGCACTTTTGAACTGAAATTTAGGCTGCTAAATCAAACAACTAATGCAACCTTTTTGCGAATATGAATTCTACGTCCTTAAAAATACTTAATTATGCCTGGCCTCTTGCCTAAAAATGTCCGCGGAGTAGGAATATTTATCTGTTCACTTGATTTAAATGGGCGCACGGGGCTCTTGCTTTTTATTTTGGTCCTGGAATGTCCCTCCAGCCAGAGAGAGTCAGTGGTGGCTCGTGTAATATGACAACACTGATTCTCTCCATTTAAACTTGCGAAAAATAATCGATCTTCTGAGGAGTCAATGAATCCTTGAGATATCGATACTTTTGGATAGGTTCAAATGGCAACAAACATGGTTGCCTTTTGCATGAGCCGTTTTACTGGAAATGATTTAGCGAGAACAGTTTTAACGATAAGATCAGAATAGAAAATCCCACAAGAGCTAATGGAAACATTTTTCCGGTCTATTTTGGTGACTTTTCAAGATGGCGGAGTTATCACTGTCTCTCTCTTTTGCATTGCTTTGAATGGGGGATAGTTTCAAACCTCTCAAGATGGTGGACAAGAGAATAAATTTACAAAAAAGAACCGAGTTTTGAGTTCTGATTGTAGCATTCTGTGGTTTTAAAAATCACTCTGATCATGCCAGTTGTGCGATAGTCGGCCGCGCATCGCGCTGTTGGGTAAAAAAAAAAAAAAAAAAAATACAGACTGGCCGGGTGGCTATGCTGCGACCGTCAGTACAAGCCCGGTCAGTCAGCGGTGTGGACTTTATGCGGCTATAATATGCCTTTATAGTGGGGTTCGAACCGCTTTAATAACCTACAATTACCAAGCCGCGGATAAGTTATAGGTTATTGATTACCTAATCAACGGCGCATTCCAATTGATTTCGCATTGATTTTCATCTCAGTCGCCCGCTGCATCGCGCGCCACTATAAGAGGAGATGTCGAAGCAAATAAGATGGCCGTTTTAACACCTAATTATTTCATTTTTTACGGTCGCAAATTTTTCGCGGTGAATTTCACGCAATTTCTTCGCAGTATCTCTCAAATTATTTAATTTAATTTATCCTAATAGTGCTTTGCGGTTTACCTTTAGTATACCTTTTCTCTATGCCGCAGCGTACGTCTTTCTATATTATATGTAGATACAGGGATTTCTCTTTCCCTCTCTCCTCCCGTTTGAATGCGTGCGCTAGAAAGGGACAGAGATAGGGGTACGTGGTGGCCCCTATGCTATTCTTTTCTAACGCACTGAAATAAAAATAATTCTAGAAACATGACAATATGTGAATATACACGGAAAAAAACGACGGTGAAAATAACCATACGGATACCTGATTTTGGCACCTGCTAGATGTTATGGTAATGTTAACCAGAAGTATACTATGTTTTGACTAGGTTCCAGTTGATGTTATCTGATTGCATGTCGACTTTACTCAAAGTATCGGTAAATGTACCATACTTCTGGCCAAGTTTACCATAACATTTAGCAGGTGCCAAAATCAGGGATCCGTATGGTTATTTTCACTAATCTTTTTTTTCCGTGTATTAAAGGGATAGTACAATTACCAGAATTCTAGTGTTTGTACCAGAGTTCTTGAAAATTTTTAAGAAATTCTAGTTCTATGGCCATATTCTGGTATTAACACCGGAATTTTCTGGGGAAAGAGCTAGACTTTCTGTCCTTTTCACACATCGTTGTGCTTCTGGTAATATGACTAGAACCTGGTATTATGACTATCGCTTTTTTTTCAGTGTACAATGTACATGTGTTATAATGGAAGGAGAGAGAAAAGACAAACTCCTGTAACCACCCGCATGCTTTCAATCAGTATTTGGTTACAACTCATTTCCGAAACCAGCATCTTAAATTTTGTTGGTTTTTTATTTAGATATTTAAATGTAATCATAATGAGAAACTCGTCGATTTACATTAGAAAATTAGCTAGCCTTGCCGCTGACACTGATATCGCAAATAGAAGCTTGCTTTATTTCCCCTCATGGATTACAAGAGTTTAAGCTTTTAATGGGGCTCTTGCCAGTTTGTGTTAAAAACAATTGAAAATTTGATTCTTTCTTACAAACCTGTAAAAATGACGATGAGTAGTTACACTTGAAAATTAAAAGATCTATTCTCAGAATCGGGCTTAATGGCGGAGACACGCAAGTATCATGGGTCGAGATTCCCATCTAATTTGAGACATTTCTCTATGATTTCGGAGAGAAATTGACAAATTAGATTGGAATTACCCGGCATCATGCCTGCGCGTAGCTCCGCCGTTATACAGCTATTTTCCGAGTTTTATTTCTCAATTATAACAGACTTTTTTAATTTGATGTTCGCTGGTTTTTGAAAAGATTAAACTATTCATTTACTTTTACAAAGTTTTGCAAGAGCCCCCATTTGCTTTACAATCAATCACTTTCATCAATTTATAAACTTTCAAAATCAATTCAAATTACAGAAAACACTTTCAGCAAGTCAGTTAGACCAAGAGATGTCAATGGAAAGTTTTAAATTAAGTTTAAAAAGTCAAAAAATGATGATTTTTGATGAATTTCGGTCACAATAAAATTGATCTAAGACCACTGTGCATCGCTTCAACCCCCAGAATTCCTCGGAAATTTTGACTTTTTTTGCGACGCAAGGTACCTAAGTCGAATCTCTATTTATTTTCGCTGGTTTTTACATCAGATTTTACCCAATAAACATTTTTTTAGCGCTGGATCATCTAATACATATCAAATCATGGATCACCCTTTTTTGATATCCGTGTTTTCCCTTTAGATCACCAATATTTTGGGACATCTAGTGGTGTACTTTAGATCTACAAATATTAAAGTGTAAAAAAAGATATCTAATGGTAATCTTATGGTGGACAAAGAATTATCATGCTTCCGAACTCTTGCCCAAAGAACAACCATGAGAGATCCAAAGAAAGCAAAGAAAATGTCACAACCATTAGATCTCCAATGGATGAAGGAGTAACATAGCTTGAACGGGGATACCTCATGGATATCCAAAGATTTTTCACAAAGTCCTTGTAGGACGAGTGATCTATTGGATATCCAGGCGATTCTTCACGTGTTTTATTAAAATTTACTTAAATGAGAAGATCTCTTAGACATCTTGAGGAGATACTCCAGTAGTACTAGCAATTCAGATATCCCGAGGACCCAATTAGTTATTCTATAAACTTCGGGTACAAACTTGAATAGAGAGTGATATCCGAGACATCTATACGATAACTATACTCTTCACTATCAACATTGGCGAACTTTCAATAATTTTTTAGATATCCTCTAGATAACCGTTATTTAAAATACTTTATCTAGACCTTTCCTCGATAAATACTGGATATTCTCGAAAACACAGATTGAAAGCATTAATTCTATGTTATCAGATGAATATCAACTTGACTATTTGTGTCACCTCCGAAAGTAAAAATAAAGTTATAATCACGAGACATCCAGAATAAGACGATCTTAAACCCCAAAATTTTATGTCCATGGGGTTTTGACACACTAGATATTTGATATTCCCGTACATAACATGCAGTAAGTAATTAATTACTGTTTTCCATCAGCAAGATAAATGTGAACGTTATCTCATTACAATGTCACTATGCCAATAAGCGAAACCGCAAGGATGACTTATAAATCAGTAAGAGGACTGAAAAAGAAGGTTTATTTTGTGTGCAATTTCTGTGAATATATTTTAAAAAGACGCAGTAAGAGTGAACTTTGACTATGGACGGCATTGATCATTCTTGAATTTTTTTAAACTCAAAAAATCTTGTTACCGTGAAAACACCCTTATGCCGTCTGAATTTCATCCTAGAAATAAGTCCAGTCTGATATCTAATAGCCATCTAAATTTCATCCAAGAAACCAATCTCGTAGATATCTAATAGCCATCTAAATGACATCCCAGTAACAATGCCGTCTGATATCTAATAGCTATTTAATGCCATTAAAAAAAAAATACCGTTTGATATCTAAGGCTGTCTAAATGCCATCCAAGAAAAAAATCCCTTTGATATCTAATGGCTGTCTAAAATTTTATCCAAGAAATAAGTCCTCTAATATCCAATACACATCTAAATTTCAACCTAGAAATAGAATGGTTGAAATGTGATTAACATTGATCCAAGAAAAAGGTCGGACCAACGAGTCTTTAAATGCATTATAAACTTATTAAAAAAAATCTCTCGCGTTGGAGCAATCGGTAAGGCATCTGATTATCACCCCGACGACCTAGGTTCAATTCCTAGCACAGGACATCTGTAAGTACACTTTCATCCTTGTAAATTAGCTTATAAAAATATACCATGTGTCTCTAATGTGTTTCTAAGTGTATGTGAATAAATATGTCTGACAGACTGTAGAGGGAAAGCCTAAAGCTAAATTACGAAGCTACTTCCATTTTTTCATCCAGAGCGCACTAGGGTGCTTTTTGTCACTATATAGCTCCGTGTAGATCCAGCTTCGATCATCCTATTAAGATCTGAAACTGGTATAAGTGTCGTCCAGCAGACATCCATGCCAGCTCCGAGAAACAGGGTTTAGTAGATATCCACTGGATATCCTTCGGAATTAAATTTCCCGCTCAGTCAAAACCCCCTTCATGAATAACCCATGGATCTCTTATGGATCGGTTTCTCGGAGCTGGCATGGATGTCTGCTGGACGACACTTATACCAGTTTCAGATCTTAATAGGATAATCCAGCGATGATCTAACGCATCTACGCTGGATCATACATGGCTCCTCATTAGATAAAAAATGTTTACTGGGTACTAGTCATTCGCTCGTAGCAAAAGTTTGCAAGAGAGCATAATTCCCTGTTTGTAGTTAGGTAGGTACATATGAACTTTCATCAGGACCCATTCCTTTTCCGTACGGTCAAAGTTTTGTTCTTTTTTTTATTTTTATTATTATTACTCTCGTGACGTCACAGAAACAAGAGTCATTTACTATACGAATCGTGATGGCAGAGTGGGCCGTTATGTTATGTTAATGAGCCCTGGCTCACACCGCACGAGAGTAATGGCTCTTTTCTCTGTTTGTTGCTCCGCAGTGTCGTACTTGGTGGTATGGTAACAACTAACACGCACACACACTCTTTTACACATAGACATACACACATACACAAACTCATCTACTACGGGCTATTTATCAGGCCCCAGCGAAAAGGGCAAGCTGCAAAGCCCAGCGGAGTGGAAGGTGCTGTGCGCTCTGCCCTCTGCCATACTCAACTCCCATTCTGGAGATATATACATATGTATATATAAATATATACAGCTATTCTATATATATACAGTGGTATATATATGTATATGTTATGTATTGCAAAATTATTTCCCGGAGAGCCGAGCCCTGTCCGTCCATCCAGCGCTCACCGAGACGCGGTGTGTTTCACTCACTCATTCAGCGTTGACAGCTGCCCGCGAGGAGGCGTGGCCCGCGTCCACCAATCGCGTCGTGGCGCCTCCTCGCTTCTCCCATTCACTCACACACTCACACACACTTACGTACAGTGCCAGCGGAGTTGGTGTTTCAGTGCGCGTGTTTATGAAAGCGACCATCGCACCCTCCTCTTTCGGAGTGGCACACTGATTTCTCTCCCGCGACGAGTCTCTCTTTTTCCCCGCGCGTCAAATGGCGTCAGTGTTGCCTGATCGAGGGTAAAAAGCCGTATCGTCCCCATTTAAATCAATGTAAAACGTACGGATTTTTCAACCAAATCTGGCAACACTAAATGGCGTTGTCGGATCTCGTTAAGACAAATCTAGAGCAGGGCTGCCGTTTTGCGTAAAATCAATGCTATTTTTCAATTCACCGATGATTCCACCGGTTGAGGAAAGATTACACAGTTCAGTTCAATGCAGGACTGTAATAAACTAAAATACTCGCATCTGTAATCTTTTTTCAACCGGTGGAGTCGTCGATGACTTTAAAAAACTTGCGGATATTTTAATTAATCAACGGAGTTTCCACCGATTAAGGAAAGATTACGTATCAGAGTATTTTCGTGCATTACAGTCATACACTAAACTGAACTGTGTAATCTTTTCTCGACCGGTGGAATCATCGGTGAATAGAAAAATAGCATTGATTACACGCAAAACGGCAGCCCTAACTAGAGTCACTGTATATGAGAGAGTTGGGACAGATGAAACTATGGGTGCTGCCATTGGATGTCTTATAGCACATTTTTTTACATTTTGAGGGCCGTTGTTGTGTATTGATTCGATGCAAGTGGTTTTTTTTTGTTATTTGTTATCAGCACTCGAAAATTGCGGGTGTGCCCGAGGCTCTGATATTTTGAAGCGATCCCGTCACGGAGAAAAATGCTCCGGTTGGGGTGTGATTTTGTGTCACCCACTGCATTACACATAAGAAACAAATTGCCTACTGCCGAGGGTTGTACGAACTGAAGATTCGGTTTATTTTGAGCACCGAAGTTTTCGGTTGCTGAAACCACAGTGTTCCATCGAACCGAATGCTTCATCTTAGAAGTATCGAAGTTTCGGTAAGTATAACCCAAAATCCGCCCCAACCAAGGTCTCCGGTAATACTAATGCATCTTTCAGTATACTCATAACCGAACATTTTGGTTTCTGCAACCGAAAACTTCGGTGATCAATAATTTATTATTACCGAAGTATTTTTCTCAGTACGATACGATATTACGATACGATACGATATTACGATACGATACGATATTACGATACGATACGATATTACGATACGATACGATATTACGATACGATACTGTAAGTATTAGAAATATATTACACAGTTAGAAATGTTGACTCCGACTCCGGTTACGTAAAAGCCATAATTTCTCCCGGTGAATAGTTTTCGGAGTAAAACATTTGCGGAGTAGAAAATGTTGTAAAAAGGAGGGAAGAGATAGTCAGAATTTGCACTTCTCAGGAGTTGAAAATAATGATACTCCTCCTCCGAGGTACACACACCCTCCTCGATAATATTTTCCGCTCTTTACTCCTGGTACATCCTACTTTTACTCCGCATGAGGAAAAATGTACCCTCATTTTTATTTTCACTCCGGATTTCCGGCCGATTTTTAACAGTGCAGTGTATCAATCTCCAATGGATGGATTGGGAGCATGGGTGGCGCGTGGGGTCAGAAAAAGGAGGGGCTAGACAAATCGATGACTTTTTTTTTCTTCTTTTTTTTTTGCTTTCCATTTACAACTTCGGTTTTTTGCTTTTCCAAAAAATGTTAGTCCCTAACAACTGCTGAAGACTTTAAAATACAAGCCTTGGAACGTTTCTACATATAATATTATTGTAAGAAACGCACGATCTCCTCCAGATAATGTGTGCGTGATAATGTGCTCATAATAATATTAGACATGATTTTGTCCGACCGTTTCATGGATATCTGCTGCCGTTGCTGAAAAAATAGCAGCGGTAATTTTTTCACACACCCTGTGTACCATTTAAAGGAAAGGGGAAGGAGTTTTTACAAATTTCAATCTTACCTTGTGTATTGAAGTTGCCCGTGGGGTCGACTATGCTAGAATATTGTCCAGGTAGATTATGGTATGGTAAGGCGGGTAAAGACATAGCATTGTAACCGCTCCTTTGCTGACTGTTGGCTTGCTTCCTCAATCTCGCCCTTCGATTACTAAACCAAACTTGCACTCGAGCTTCCGTTAGCCCAGTTCTGGAAAAATCATTAGATAATCTACTATTTAATGATCAAGCATACAAATCAAACTAACGAAAGAAAAAACAAATAAATCTAAATTTAATGGATGGATTAATCAATGATCAAAAACGATTAAGAAAAATCATTGGATAATATACCTACTATTTACATGATCAAGCATAGGTACAAATGAAACAAGCAAAATAATAAAAAAAAAAAAACAAATACTCGAGATAGATTGATCAATGAGCAAAAAAGATAATCTCAATAGCGCGGCGCGGCGTCGCCTCAATTTGACAACATTGTATTTTGTCCATTTAAACTTGTTTAAAAAGTCGACATTTTGGGGGTGCATAGAGCACTCCCTCAAATCGATATTTTACATGGGTTTAAATATCCGACAGGCAGCGTTGCTAGAGAGCTCGCGACACCATTAGATAAGCTATAAGGTTTGGAAAAAGCTGTAACAACTATGCTCAACTAAGCTGAAAAAGTTAAACCATCGGTAGTATATCTCGATGTTAACTACCTCCTCTATCTTGCACGGGTGGATCCAAACATTTGGATACCGAGGCAATTCTTCTCACTTGAACGTATGCTAAACAATCGATTCTTGAGTTGGCCATGACCCTTTTATGAATAAATTTTTCTTCTTACATTCAAATGGGAAGAATCCGAAATTGTCAGATGACTGAATCCGTCTTTGCTTGCTAAGAGAGGAGTTATAAATAGCGACACATTTTCGCAAATGGTGGAATTTTGAAAAAAAAAAAAGAAAGAAAACTGTGCTAACACTCGTAAAACGTGCAATGTGGCTTTCAAATGAAAGTATCCTGATAGAAATGTTCATTATTTCATTTCTACACCAATTTCAGAAATTTTACGGTTTCCAGGTATTTCAGAGTATCGCAGTATGGGGCTCTTGCAAACTTTTGCTATAAGCGCAAATAAATATCTAGTCCAATCTTATGTGAAGATCAGCAAAAATCACGAAAATCACACTAAGAAAGTCTAATATTCAGTAATAAACTCACATAACTGCTATAAGGGCGAGCTGGTAATGGCTGTTCGAGGCAGGTATCATGGGAGATTCCTGTCTATTATGTCACTTTCTCTACGGAAACACAGAGATATGTCTCAACTTAGATAGGAATCTCGCATGATACCTGCGTCTCTCCGCCATTAAACCCGATTCTGAGAGTGAATTTCGTGATTTTTTAGTACACTCATCATCATTTTTACAGGTTTTTTATGCAAGAATCAACTCTTCAATCCCCTATAGCAAAAGTTTGCAAGAGCCCCATTGCCACTTGTGACATTATGTCTCAACAAATTTAAAACGATGGAAAATAAAAGAAAAATTCATGAAGATCAATTTCAATTAGAGGACTTTCTTTGAAAGTCATAGCACGATAAGAATTATTGAGACAGTCGGATTGAGAAGATGTTCAATATTTGAACCAGTGGAAGTTGTGCTTACTTTTTGAGCAAGCTCCTCTCTTGTGTAGACGTCTGGATATTGCGTTCTAAGAAATGCCCTTTCTAGCTCTTCTAATTGCTCGCCCGTAAAAGTTGTTCTGCTCCTCCTTTGTTTTCTCTTCAGAGCAATACCCGGCTCTGATTGGGTATCATCAAATTCATCATCGCTGCTTGGACCTGAGTGGATGAAAAGAAAGAAAAGAAACAAAAAGTTAACATCAGCTAAAATTCGTCCAACAGGAGCGAAATCAGTAAAAAGTTACATTCAATTCGCTTTTACTATCTTGTTCTGAAAAAAAAGAAAGAAAAAAAAAAATAAAAAATAAAAGACGTCCAAAGCGATTGTGGCGATTTACTTTTCATAAAGTGTGGCCACACGAAGCGAAGATCTCGCGTCTGTCAGACTTAGTTCAAGGCGGTGCCTGCTAAATCTCATTCATGTATCTTTTGATCCCATTCATTTTTGTGTCCCCCCCCCCTTCAAGATCTCCTTCTTTTTTGTCGTTGATCTGACGTCCTGACGTGTATCATTCCCTCTTTCGATAGAACTTGACACATGTATCATTTAAAAAGCCACCCGAAACGAAAAGAATTGGTACCGGTTACAGCTCAACAATACGTCTCAAGTTCAAAGAATAAATAAACAAGATAGAAATATATTTATACAAGGCGGCGCGGCTCGGCGTAACAGAGAAAATTAAAAAAAAAAAAAATAAAAAATAAAAAACTTATAATAATCTGACAATGAGATGCTGGAGATCATGAGTATCCCGCCCCTTTCCTCCTAATGTAAATCCCTCTATGTTACGTCTCGACTGGTTTTTTTTTTTCGCTCAAGGAGTAGTTTTTTCACACGCCTATAATTGGCGGAACAATAAAGTCAAGCGGCCATTAACATTTCCATTTTTGTGGGAAAAAAACAAAAACAAAAACAAAAAAACAAAAACAAGACAAAAAAAAAAAAAAAAAAAAAATCGTAGCAAAATTATGTCACTCCTCCCAATGCAATCAACACTGAAAAAACAAAGTTTAAGTAGAGCCGGATCAGCTTTTTAAAATAGCTTCGCAGAGCAAAAGTCCTAGCTCTACCGGAGAAAGTTGCAGTTGTCCTGAAGCACTACTTCGGTATAGCCGAAGCAAGAAAAGAGGTTGTCACTCTAAAGAAGTAGTGCTTTGGTAGACCTGCAACGTCCTCCGGTACAGCTTGAGCTTTTGCTCCGCGAAGTCATTTTAAAAAGCTGCTTCGGCAGTACATAAACTTTGTTTTTTCAGTGAAAGTTATCAAGGTTTACCGGAAAAAAATTATAAATAGGGTGATTAGGGTACAATACCCTATACCTTATGCGAGAGATCTAAACCCGGGTTAAGATGTCTGCATAAACACTTCAGTTTTCGCTGAGCTCGGGTTTAATTCGACCCCGATTCAAACCCGAGCCGAGTCGAGTCGGCAAACTCGGGTTAGGTTTGAGATTTTTCGCTCAAACACTGCGAAGTTCCAAACTCGTGATTTTGCGGCATCGATGTCACAAAAACGAGCAAAGTTAAACAGAGTCTTAAAAAAAAATACGGCAGTAAAAAAAAAAAAATGATGCATGGTCAATTTTTTTTACTAGTTCTTGTTTCATTAGTACGGGCGAACTTTGTTTGTGTTCAACTTTATTTCTCTTATTGCATGATGGAATAATTAATGAAAATTAATTTGAGTTTTAGATTTTCATCGAAAAACACTTTAAACCTAAAAAGTTAAATCCTTAGGGAACTTTTGTTCTGAATTGAAGGAATCAAGTCGAAAGTTCGCCAACGATTTTTTATCGGCGCGGATCCACCTATCACAAGGCGGTAGCCACCAGGCCAAGTCCAAACCCCTCAGCAAGAAGGTGGCGTCCGCGGACACTTATCACACGGAAAAAAAAAGATTAGTGAAAATAACCATACGGATACCTGATTTTGGCACCTGCTAGATGTTATGGTAAACTTGACCAGAAGTACAGTACATTTACCGATACTTTGAGTAAATACGAGATGCAATCAGGTAACATCACCTAGTACCTAGTCAAAACATTGTATACTTCTGGTTAATAACATTACCATAACATATATAGCCGGTGCCAACATCAGGTATCTGTATGGTTATTTTCACCGTAATTTTTTTCCATGCATACACCAAACAGTTCGTTTTTGTCAATTTGTACTTCTGAAAAAAGCTGAACTTAGTTGATAAAATCACCAGGTTTTAGTCTGGATATTATAACTTCTGGGTTAGGTACAAAAAAGTCTGGTTTTCATTTTAAAGAGCTCTCGTAAAATCCCCGGTATTTTTTTTTAATGCACGTTGAATCTTGTCGTTTAAAAAATCTTCAAATCTTTTGACCTTCCAATAGAAAGAATTAGGTCCCTCGCCAGGATATCACGTGAAACAAAAGAACAAAACTGAAGCGAATTTCATGGGAACCGATCTTGGATTCATCTATTGCGAGTCTGGTGGTCATCGAGATCAATATGGTTGGGTAGTTAGTCTTTATCTCTCTCTTTGCCCATTTGACTGCGTAAGTAAAAAAAGGACAGAAACAGGTGCTGAAGTCACGTGACTACCCCTCTCTCCATCCTTTTCTAACACATGCGTTCTAATGGACAAAGAGAGAGAAGAGAGAGAGAGAGAGAGAGAGAGAGAGAGAGAGAGAGAGAGAGAGAGAGAGAGAGAGAGAGAGAGAGAGAGAGAGAGAGAGAGAGAGAGAGAGAGAGAGAGAGAGAGAGAGAGAGAGAGAGAGAGAAATTCCTGGCTACGGCAATAAGAAGAGAGAATAAGGCCGATGGACCATTAAATGAGCAGAAGAATAGGAAAAGGCAGGAAACAAAACGGCGCTTAAAATACGCGTATTTTCAACTCATCAATGGAGTGGATTTGCCCTAATTATCTTTGGGTCAATTGTGCGCGTCCATTGAACGAAGGAGAAAAAAAGACATTTTGATTCGCTTCATTCACTGAAGGCCGAGAAAAAACGAGAGAAGAATACGCGCTCGAAGGAAGGATACCTTTGCGGCGCTCAACAGGTGGTTATAGGTGATGAAAAGATACCCTAGAACTCCCATGATGCATTGTGTGCTTTTTCGTCACTTCGTTACTCTGTGGTCGGAAATAGAGTCAAGATGGAATTCATGGTTGCCAAATTAGCTGTGACTCGTGAAAGATAGATTCTATCGTTTTCCTCCCATTTGAACTAATGCAAAAGTATCGATTTTCGGCGGCTCGCGAACGATCGTTTCCCTCCCATTTGTATCAATGCACAAGTATCGAATCCCCGGCTGCTCGTGAACAATCGACTGCGTCGTTTTCTTCCCATTTAAACAAATTTAAAAGTGTGAATTCCATGGAAATCTGACAATTCCCCCAGAAGCTCGATTGTTGTCCATGAGATAAGACATCGATGAATCGAATCGCAGCGGAGCTAGAGAGTTTTGTATGAAGGGATACATGCGCTTGCAATTCAAATTTGAAGCGCCAGACAATTTCCCTAAAATCTTTGATCCAGTTTTTTTTCTTTTTGGGTAGCATTCTCTCTGAAGAAAGTTGGATTGTAAATTTTATCCTTAGATAATTCGTTCGAAAACTAAGAAAAAAAAACCTGCATGGTCTCGAGTTATTAAACCCCTCTCTCTCCTTTTGGAATCACTACACTGAAAAAAATGTTAAATTTAACTATTTGTTTGGTGAAATGTATGGATCATAAAAACATTTGGTTTTCTATTTAAAATGGTTAAAAATTATCTCAAGACAGATGATATATATTTAACTATTTCAAATGGTAAAACTAAAAGTTTTTAAGTGTTATTCATACTTTTCATGAAGAAAAAAGTTAAATTTATCAATTTTTTCTGTATAGGGTTAACCCTTTTATGCACGCATTTAGGGATTTGACTTCTTTTGAGATTTATTCAGACCGTTCAAAAGAGGACAGTTTTCAAAGAATTTTGATGGGTCACACAAATTCTATGCAAAATGTCTATTTAATTTCATTGAATCGCATGTTAAATTAAATTGGCACTTATGTGAACCACCTCCCGTTAAAGGATTAACCATCGCGCCGTAAGTATAAACCGTCAAAAATTCCACACACTTTAAGAGCCATGTAACTTAAGGGTAAAATTTCCCTTCTTACTTTTTTCGACTTAAAAGTCACTCAGTAAGGCAACACCGTGACTGACCTATCTGTTTCCTATCCAGTATCCCCATTCAATCTTAACCTGCTCGACCATTTCACCAATTACCCGAGGGCTCCGTGTCCTAATGTGTTCTTTTCGACGCAGCGACATCGACACTTCTCTCACACATTCGAAAAAGAAGCACCACACTACTACAACCACCAAAATACCAACACACGGAGAATGTTAACCGTGGCAAAAGGTACAAGTCACGCTTTAAACATCCACCCGACTCGGAACTGAATAGAGAGAGATCCAAATGAATGATTCTGTTCTCCGTTTGAGAAAGAACAATACTATTCAATAAACAGTGTTACATATCATTCTATCAGGGGGGTTGATTTTTCCTCAGCTCCTTTATTTTCTCGAATTATATCGTCAAGGATGGGGGTGGATTTGAAGTTGTGTGGTGTCAGTGGCAACTCATGTAATGTGGCAAAAGCATAGCCTCTCCATTTAAACCTATGTAAAACAACCTATCTTCAGGAGGTCCGATTGCACCCCCAAGATATCGATACTTTTGCATTTGTTTAAATGACAAATAATCATGGTTGCCAAATTGCACAAGCCACCAATGTGTGGTGTGTGCATTAAGCACACCTCTTTATGCTTGTTTAATGATGAGCTATGCAGTGGCAGCTCGTGCAATATGGCAACAATGCCATCCCTCCATTTGCTCGTATGTAAAACAATCGATTCGAAAGTGAAACAGTGCTTCACCATTAATCGATTGTTAAACATAGATTCAAATGGAGCGAAGACACTGTTGCCAGATGGCACGAAACGTTACTGGAGCTATGCCTCTGAGTAACTTAAACGAGTGGTTAAGAAAAAGGGGATGAAGTTGTCTTGATTTTCTTTGATCCATGTTACAGAAGGAAGTGGTAGCGCTTACAGTTTTTCGGATTCCAAGTAGAGAGTTTTTAATTCGCTGATCGATGAAAATATTAGTTTGTCTTGTACATTCTTGTACGTTTGTCTTGTAGTATGTGCCATTTTTTTAATTTATTTATTTTATTTTTATTTTATTTATCCATTTATATTTTTAAAATTATCAGTCTATCGACTGGTTTGACACACTTCTTCATAGTACCCTGCCCGACTGAATTCTCTGTTTACACGAAAAAAAAGAAAAAAAAAAAAAAAAAAACTGTACGGGTGTGACAACCATACACGTCAGTCGTCAGATCATGTACTAACCGTAAAAGAGCAGCTAGGGTAGCCGTGCTTTACACGTGTCATATGACTGAAGTTGAGCTATGAACCGTACATGTAAGGGTGTCGTGACCGTGTCTAAGACGGCGTCCAACTTTTACCCGTGATTCACGGTTCCCGAGCCCGTCTTTTATAGCAACCGTACCCGTAATTTTTTTTCTGTGCACACTCTTCTTTCGGTGCAAAATCTCAAGATATCTGTAAGTGCATCAAAAAGTCTTGTCAAGTTCAAGTTCTTTCGTTGTTCACTATACTATACCCGGAAAGTGTATAGTATAGAGGAAAGCAAATTAAACGAAAAAATAAAGCACGCCTCTGACTCCTTGGACAGTGGGAAAGGAATAACTGTGGGCCAAATGAGAGCGACCTAGCTTGGGAGCTGATACTTAACTACACCTAACGAAACGACTTTAAAGAGGCAGCGGAGCACCCTATAATCTAGGCCAGGGATTAATGTCTATAACTATAACTGCGCGCTTAGAATGAGGAACACAGGTGAAACATAGAAGGGAGGGAGGGAGGGAAGGAGGGAGAGAGAGAGAGGATACGAAAGAAGCGAGAGATGAGAAAGAGAGGCCGAAAAAAATAGCGCGGTAAGCGTGAAACAATAATTATTGAGCGATGAAGACATTAGGAAGCTCAAGAGAGAGAGAGATTGAGGTTGGAAACGGTGGAATTAAGTTTTTGCTCACGCTGTCCGCACGAAAGCGGGACTCAGAGGGTAAAAAAAATTGCGCGGGAAAGTACGAATCGGTATGAAAGTCAGAGGAATACGCACTGCATGGTGCATGGAGTAGAAGGGGGGGGGGAGAAAATGCATCGCAGGGGGAGGGAGGCAAAAAAGCTTTCTCAGAGCTTTAACGACAAAGAAACGCAAATCACTACATTTGCCGCTGAGTTGCCAATTCATTTTCTCCTAATGGAATTGTTGTGTACTTTTGCTACAGCAAATCGACACATTGATTCTAACCTAAAATTCAGCAAAAATAACGATGCGCATATAGAAAACTTTCAAAATCAACTCATTAACACAGGAGATTACTTCCATTTTTAAACAAACCACGGTACATTGACACTATTATCACCAACGTTCAACTACTCAAACGGAACCACCGCGTTTATGTAAACATCAACAGAGCTTTCAAATATTTGACTGTTTCGTTTAAATGCGTACATTTCTTGTATTATTTTGTAATATTTGATAAGCCAGAAAAGACCATACTGCAAATGCAGCCAATATCCCATGTATTTAGAAGAAAATCACATTATTTTGTGGATACGATGTCGTTTACATATGTATACACCCGAAGGTTCTGTCTATGTCGTAGTATTCCCGTGCTAATAGTGTCTACAGTGTAGCGGGGGCTGGTTGAAAAGGTTACCTGAGTTGATGAGTGGTTTTTCAACGTTTTTAATGTGCGCATCGTTATGGTCGCCAAATTTCGCGTAAGAATCAAAGTTCTATATTGTTGTAGCAAAAGTAGGCAACAGACCCATTTAACTAAATACTCTTTGAAGAATTTACATCGAACAAGCAACTTTCAAAATTCTATTAAAAAAAAAAAAAAAAAAAAAAAAAAAAAAAAAAAGCTTAGACGGATAGTAATGGATCTGATGCAAACATTTTCCACAGTCAAATAGAGGGTCAATATTTTTGTAAAATCGCTTGAAAATAACGTCAGAAGCATCATAAAAAGTTCAAAAATTTACTAACGAACTCAATAAATACATGTAAACAAAGTGGCAAGTTATTTGATTCCGTAACCAAATGAAAACTTGTCTGGTTTTTCTTGATGTTTGGCCATTTAAAGGAGTTTTTATTGTAGACTTACTTTTCAATGAAACCCGCAGGCCCCAAGCACATATTGTGGCAAAAGTTTATCTTCATTACTAGTTTTTTTTTATTTTTTTGAATAAAGAAGCCTCGAAATGGCTTTTGAAAGAAATAAAAGCCAAAGAAATCTTTAGTTTTCACCACTTAAAATGGGTTTTATTTTTTTCTTTCGATTTAACTTTTTACTATTTTTATTATTTTTATTTTTCAGTCATTTTCTGATTCGTCAGATCTTCGATTGAAAACAAAATCTTTTGCGGCAGCTCTCGTATGGAAATAATAGTCAAAACGCCCTTCCTGCTTGTTCTATAAATAGAAAAAAATCTGGCTGCATGGATTCCCTTGGAATACTCACCTCGGTTCGTGCAAGTCACGGCGAGAATTTGAAAGAGCGATGATTCGAAAGCTTTCATTTGTTTAAGACTTATTGTGATTGTAACTTTCAAACGGAAAGCAAAAGTGCAATTCTCAAATTCATGTCATTGCGCATGATTGGATTTTGAAACTTTTCGATGCTTTCAATGTAATTTTCAAGCAAATTTAAACATGAAACAACCCTCCATAACGCTGTAGCAAAAGTTTACAACAGACCCACTGCACTCGGGTTTTTTCCCCTTTTTCTTAATTTAATCTTTATTTTTTTTTAAATCTGTTTTTCGTTTTTTTCAAAGTTTATTTTGGAGTCACGAATATAGCGATTGTAAATCCGAAACAGTATGGAGACGTAGATTTAATCTTTGAAACGAATGTCGAATATACTCGGGCGTAGTTTACAATGACACGCGCAGGAATTAGTCTCTCTCACTCTTTTCCCGTTTGAGTGTATGTACTAGAAAAAGAGAGAGATAGGGGCTGAAGTCATGTTTTATCCCCTGCCTCTGTCCTTGCCCTCCGCACTTGGTCAAAGGGGGAAAGACAGAGAAGAAAACATTCCTGTGTACGCTCCTGGTGGTATAGCGAAAGGTAACGCTTTTACTACCGGGTTACGAAGACGAATCAATGTTCGCTCCCTCAAATTAAACGAGTAGCTAAATATTCCTACATGACTGTGCTGATTTTGCATACACACTGGGTTGAAGGCGCTCTGATGGGAAATAATTTCGAAGGTTGACAATAATTTGGAGTCACAAGTATTGTGTTCAAAGCTGAAATTTCCTTAGGCAGATCCAGTCTTAGAAGACAAATTTCGAGTATACGATATAAGTACGAATATTTTTTGTTTTTGTTTGTTTTGTTATGTTCTGTTTTGTTGTTTTTTTTTCCAAATTTTATGGTGGAGTCATGAAAATTGCGAACACAAAACGGAAATTTCGCCAGATCCAGTCTTAGAGACAAATTTTGAATATATGAAAGACCTGCGGGAGCTGCTTCTCCCCCACTGCTGCTTTTACGTCACACTGTGGTATGAGATTGTCAAAAATTGGCCAAAAATTAGGAAGTAAATTTCTCATCAATCCATCAATTATCAACCTTCCAAGACCAATTTCAATAAGAGAGAACACTCTTAACAAGTAATTTAAGTCAAGAAATTTTACAGGAATGTTTGAAATTGAGCTTCAAAGGTCGAAAACTTTGATTTTTTACAATATATTGTTTTTTACTCATTATTGGTCTGTTTTTGACGATCTCTGACCACAGTGCGTTGGGTCGTCCAGTTGGGCATTGAGCACTGGGAAATGAGCAATAGGCATTACAGTGATCATCGAGGAAAGAGAGTCGGAAAAGGAGGAAGGAAGAAGAGAGAGAGAGAGAGAGGGAGAGAGAGGGCGATCATTACCGCTAATAAATAGGGCGATTGCAACAAACGCGCAAAGCAAACGCAACACCAACAACACAGAGGGCGATGGGCAGAATGGGTATATTAGAATGGGGCACTCGCTGTGCTTGTGAGTGAGACCACACACCTAGTTTGGATGGTTACATTAAGCGCCTCCCGAGAGAGTCTCTCTCAGTCTTTAGTTCACAGTCGAAGCTCAGCTCAGCTCAGCTCAACTCTTTCCCTCTCCCGACTAATACCTACAATTTGACTAATGTATAGTACATTGCACCGAGGCAGCATCTCAACTGAACATTGAAGGAAGCGCGCACTTCGGGAGCAGCTGAGAAAAGAGTCGAGTCTTTCTCAGGTGAGATGAGGTTGAATTGGTTGGCCGCGTTAAAACTACGACACCTAATACGAGGGAGAGAGAGAGAGATCCAACTCAAAAGTGCTGGTCTCAGGTGGTCGGCGGATTCGCGCGCGCTCGTGGATTCCATGGATTCGTGAATTTGCGGATCGGTTGGAGAAAGGCTAGGGTTTGGGTGAACTCCTCAGTCCTCAGTCTGATTTCTTTTTCCGGCGTAAGACGGATTGCCACCGCACTGCCGATTTCTGCGGCCACCGGGATTGCAGTTCGATTTTGTAACTGGCGCATTTCAGCTTGATTCATATAATATGCGGACTTTCTGGGACGGGAGAGATTTATATTTATTTTTATCGAGACGAAAATTCAGCCTTTACTCAACCCTTTCTGTACCACGCCTGATTATTAATATTCGACATTCACGGAAAAAAAAGATAAGTGAAAATAACCATACGGATACCTGATTTTGGCACCTGCTAGATGTTATGGTAAACTTGACCAGAAGTATGGTGCATTTACCGATACTTTGAGTAAATTCGACATGCAATCAGGTAGCATCACCTAGTACCAAGTCAAAACATAGTATACTTCAGGTTTACATTACCATAACATCTAGCAGGTGCCAAAATCAGGTATCCGTATGGTTATTTTCACCGTAGTTTTTTTCCCTGTTCGTTTCTAACACTAGATCTGCGCCTCACACAATGTCAGTTTTATATTCACAGTATTTGTGACTTCAAATTACTGTCAAATTCTGAAATTATTTCCCACCAGAGCGCTTTAAACCTTTCAATACGGCATATTCGACATTCGTCAATCGTTTCTAACACTAGATCAGCGCCTCACACAATATCAGTTTTAGATATATTTACAATATTTGTGACTCCATATTATTGTCAAAATTTGAAATTATTTCCCATCAGAGCGCTTCAACCCTTTCAATGCGATATATTCGACATTCGACAATCGTTTCTAACACTAGATCTGCGCGTCACACAATGTCAGTTTTATATTCATAATATTTGCGACTCCAAATTACTGTCTTTGAAATTATTTCCCATCAGAGCGCCTTCAATCCACTGAGTATACAAAATCAGCACCGTGGTGTTGGAATATTTAGCTTCTTGTTTAATTTGAGAGAGCCAACATGGATTTGTTTTCGTAACATGGTAGTAAAGCGTTATCACCTTTCCTTTCACGACCGATTATTATATTCGATATTCGTTTCAAAGACTAGATCTGCACCTCACTCTTTTTCAGTTTTGTTTCCGCAATATTCGTGACTCCAGAATAAACTTTGAAAAAAAAAAAAAAAAAAAAAAAAAAAAAAAAAAAAAAAAAACTAATTCGTACTTATATCGTATATTCAAAATTTGCTTCTAAGTTTGGGTCTGCCTAACGAAATTTCAATTTTGTATTCACAATATTTGTGACCTCCAAATTATTGTCAACGTTACAACGTAAAACATTTGAAATTATTTCCTATCAGAGTGCCTTCAATCCACTGTGTATGCAAAATCAGCACCGCGGTGTAGGAATATTTAACAACTCATTTAATTTGAGCGACACAACATTGATTTATCTTCGTAACCCAGCAGTAACCAACTTAAGGTGATTTCTGATAAAAATTGGGAATATCTTCTATAGTAGGAAGATGGAGATGGCGCCGGAATTCACTCCCCAAAATGTCGTAGTTTTTTGGGTAATTTGAAAGAATTAATAGATTATTATGACGAAGGGCTATTGATACGAAATTTTAATCCAGGAACTTCAAGTGTCTATTTAGATAAAAAAAAAAAAACAAAACAAAAACAAAAACAAAACAGAACAAAAATGGTTCCCTGATTGATTGACACAATCATAATAAATAATACTGAAATTGCACGGTCGTGGTGAAATTTATTCTTTAATTACGTAAAGCACTCACCTAGAATTCCATCGATCGAGTGGTTTTTTCTGAGATCTCCATCTTCTTTCCTACCTCCACTTCGGATTAGCCGACTAATTGAGCTCACAGAGGGTGCTGTTGTTTTGTCGCAAACTCCATCCTGCTGGGAGTAAAATTAAGAGAAATCAATAAGTCAGTAACTTACTTTGATGCAAACGAATTTCACAAAGATGCTCTTATTATTAAGGCAGGCTTGCGGTTATATTACATGGTTCAAAAGAAAAGTCTTTACTGTCGAAAAAAAAAAAAATCTACTAATCAGAATTTTCATTAACGAAATATGATAATAGCAGTGACGTATAGTAAGTCGCAAACAGGAAGAAAAAAGTGTCTGATACATCAGACACTTGATATCAACTTGATATCACTTGATATGTTTGATCTCTTCCAACGGTGTAACAATCCATTAATCGATACAGTTTATTATTTATGAATACAGATTCCACCTTTCTCATCCATTAATTGATTGTCATTACACCGGTTACATCGGTTTTTGATAGTCGGTTTACTTTACTATTCAGGAAGAAGTTGGTTAAGGGAGTAAAATCAATTAATCGGCTATCTCCAATTATTAAAACATATGTATCATGTAGTGTCCCCCTCAAGTAGGAAAATATTATAGATGTCAGCGGACTAGTTTTCCCTCGTGGTTTTGTGTAGGAGAAAATATTACCTATCACTACGATGGTTTATTTTCAAATGTAATCAATGAAAAATCAAATTTTCTTTTTTAAATATAGTTAAGGATGGCCTTCTCCCTCATCCTGGGTGTTGTGATTCTCCATCTTTACACCACCCTGTGGTCAGAGATCGTCAAAAAGTGGACGAAACGCAGAAAGTAAATTTTCCATAAATTACAATCATTTACAATTTTTTTAGGCCAATTTTAACCGCAGAGAACACTTTTAACGAGTTATTTAAACTAGCAATTTCAAAAAAACAAGTTTTAAAATAGGCTTAAAAGGTCGAAAACGACAATTTTATTTGTTATGATATTTTTTTTTTTGTTTTTTGTTTTTTTTTTTTTTTTTTGTTTTTTTTTTTACTTATTTTTGGCCAATTTTTTTTGATCTTAGACCATTGTGTTCCACTCCTGAATAGGAGCTCCTTATTACAGTAGAATTTCGTAATTCGCAGTTTATTGAAATCTCTTTCTTATAATAATTGATGACGAAAGAATTGAACTTTGGATGGTTTAACTGAGCTCCCAAATTTTTACTCTTAAGGGGTCTCTCAATCTGCGAATTTAAAAGCGCGAATAAACTGATCGAGCCAATGAACTGCCTTGAAGTCGATAGGTCGAATCAGATGTATCGACAACTATGAAGCATATTGGTTCATGCAGTCAATTCGCGCTTTTAAATTCGCAGGTGGATAGACCCCTTTAGTTTAGTTTCGATATGTGGGGGTTAAGTTACTATAATATTATAGCCACCTCTGCTTCATTTATACCATCTCTTCAAAGATTTTTTCGATAAAATAACAAGAGACTAGGTACATACGCACATTTATAAGCTTTTCTCGAATCTCCCAGCTGTATAGTCCTGGATTTCCTTTCTTGTATTCTTCTATCCTTTTCTCTACGTCCGGGGTGGCCACTCGCGGTTTACTTCCGCCTATAACGCCCGGTCTAATACTTCCGGTCTCTTGGTACCGGTTCAATATTTTCGAGACGCACCCGTGTGAAACGCGCAGTTGACGTGAAATAACGCACGGACGGACGCCCTCCCCGGCCATGGCCACTATTTTTAGACGCATGTGATAAGGCAAAGGTCGTCCATTTATAAATATGCCCCCGAGCTGATTCACCCGGCCTTGCCCTGAAACAAAGAAACAAAAAGAATAATAAAGAAGCTGTTTTCAAAAAATTAAGGAAATTCTTAGCGGTAAGTAACATGCAATATACGCCATCAAATGCTCAAGAATAACAGAAAAGTACACGAGGTCTTATTTAATGATTGATTTACGGACGTCAAATTTTTGTTTTGTTTTGTTTTTGGTATTATTTATGTTTTTTTTTTTCGAACTCTGGGCACTTTTAGAAGAACTTTTTCTCTAAATCTCGAGAGAGAGGAAAAAAAAAGAAATTTGTTTCCTTGTGAGTTTCTGTTTCTATTTTTTTGACGAGACCGCTCAACTATTTGTCACTGTATGTAATCAGTAAAGTCCTAGCCTAGGCCCTAGAGTAACTTTATGTAGACAGTTAAGACAACAGGAAAGTAAACCTAGCTCTGATTGGTTAACTAGTTTAAGGCTATACGGGCGCTGCCATTGAATACTCTTTTCCACATTTTTTATATACAAACTGTCGTTTACCAACCGCGGGTCCAACTGTGTTTCACGGATAAAAGAGTTATTTGTCAATGAACTTGTTAACTAAAATCATGCTGCAAGCAAGAATGTCTATAATTCCCAAAATAATGTTTGAAAGCGTATAAGTAAATGTCGGATCAACAAAAGCAGTGAAAGATTACACTGTTAGAAACTCTGCAGCACTGTAATCTTTGCAGTGGACCAAAACACATTAACGGCCCTCAGAATGTGAACAAAAAATGTCCAAAAACGCATCTATAATGGTGGCGCCCATGGCTTCTTACTTGTCTTAACTCTGTATTGGAACTCTATCCTAGCTTGGGTGATTAAAATGAAACACGGAAAAAAAAGAAAGGTACAGTGGGTCTGTTGCAAACTTTTCCTACAGGGTTATAAAGAGTCTATTGCTCAGTGTTGCCAGATCGAGGGTAAAAAGCCGTACCGTCCTCATTCAAATCCATGTAAAGCGTACGGCTTTTTCACCTCAATCTGGCAACGTTGCTATTGCTGAGTAGAATCGCTTGAGAATAGAAAATAGCTCGACTCACAAACTCTATGAATGCATTTAACAAAATTTCGAGAATGCTGTCAAATGAGCGAATGAAAATATGAGGGAGTCCAATCTAATCGCAGCTTTCTTTATGATGAATCACTTTTCTCAGCATAGAAAGTAGGAATTAAATGGGCTCACTGATGGGCAAAAATAATTTTTTAAATAACCGTGAATAATCAACGAAAATTATTCGCATTATTCTTATGTTATTCCTGTTAGTATAAAGCGATCTTTTTACCCTATAAGCAAGCTCATCTGTCATAAGATGTATGACTGGTTGTGTAAGAACTTTGATTTACTAATAAGAATAACAAGATGATAGTGCGAATAATTTCAGTTGATTATTCATGGTTATTTAAAAAATGATTTTTTCCCCCACTTTGTGCCCCATTGTCACCCGCTCATTTGACCGCCATTCTTGAAATTATGTTAATTTAAGGCAGTAGCGCACCGAGAGTTTCTTCATCTCTCTCTTTTCTCCATTAAGAAACGTATGTTAGACAAGGATGGACAAGGGGATAAAACCCCCTCCTTCTGTCCTTTTCATACTCATACATTCAAATGGGAAATGAGAGAGATGGAAGATATCCTGGTTGAGCCAGTGATTTAAGGGGCTCATGAGTGAATTTTGGAACTTTCTGATGCTCTTAACGTTATTTTTAAGTGATTTACGTAGGAAATTGCCCTCCACAATGCTGCGACAAGAGTTTGCAACAGGAAAATTGAATAATTTTAAATGTAAAAATTTGCAGATGTGCGTTGACTCTTCTATTTTGTGGTTGGATGTTTTTTTAAAGCACATAATATGAAGCAATTTATGTATACCACCGCGCCGGCTCAATATGGTCTGAGATCGTCAAAAAGTGGCCAAAAATTGGTCAAAAATTAGAAAGTGAATTTCTCATCAATTTATCATTTATAAAGTTTTAAGGCCAATTTTAATCACAGAGAACACTTTTAACAAGTAATATGATCGTGAAAATGTCACCGAAAAGTCTTAAATTAAGCTTAAAAGGTCGAAAACGATGATTTTGGATGACTATTTTTCGCTGATTTTCGGCCTCTTTCTTTCGATTTCAGACCATATGCGCCATGCGGCCCTACCGGTGGTTTTAAACGAAGAACTAAGGATTTCATAGTTGGCCTTAAAGCCTTCAAAAGTGGCGAAAACTAATATAACGCTCGATTAGCGCCCAGTCCGAAAATAAAGCCACCCACGAAGATGTGCACAGCCAAACTCCTCCGAATGTGCGATCCAATAAAAATTAGCTTCAATAGATACGAACACAGTAGCGCAATAACGCGTAATCTTTTGTTAACTTGCATCACGATTGTTAAAAGGGAAGATTATGTTCAATGATGGGTAAAGATCAAAATGACTCTTCGACTGTCGACAGTCGTACTTTTTGGTGCATCGGGGGTTCATCTAACAACAAAACAAGGTTTACTTCTGCTCCGCTGGGCTACGGGGTTCGGGCATGGGCGGATAATGGGAATTGTCTTTCTCTCTCTCCTCCCATTTGAAAACGTGCGTTAGAAAAGGACAACAGAGGGGGCCAAAGTCACGTGATGGCCCCCTCTGCTGTCTTTTTCTAATACATGCATTCAAATGGGAGGAGAGAGAGAAAGACAATTCCCTGTGTCCGCCCGTGGGTTCGGGTCGCCAGCTCAGCTTCAAGCTTAGTCGTGCATCTAAACGACGACGGTTTCTTTGAGACCCGAAAGGTAAATACCGCATTATAGTGAAGGTAAAGGTATCATTTCCATGTCAGTTGACTTGATTCCGCTTAAGCTGATGTAGAGGGACGGTTTTTGACGTATAACGAGGTGGTGGTAAAAGAAAAGAAACGAGAACGTCTCTCAATTTTATGAGTTATTCATTTGTCGTTTAAGCGATGGAATACGGTATTGTTGAACGATCGAACACAAACAAAACTTCAATATTTGTGAGCTAACCACTGCCTTTTATGGTCTGAGATCATAAAAAAGTGGCCAAATATCACAGAGTAAATTTGTGACAGAGAAATGTCACTATAGAAAGATTTAAATTTTTCTCGAAAGGTCACAAAAAATGTAATTTTTGATGACTTTTTTAACTGATTTTTCCCACTTTTTTTCGATCCTAGACTACAGTGCACTGTTTCGACTTGATAAAAAGTTCTGACCCCATTTATTTGGTTTTCTCGGCAAAATCGATAACCGACAATTCTTGAGAGTCTATTGGTTTATATTTTGAGAAAGAGCTTTTGTGCATCCATTTTAAAAGTTGAGTCAAGTATTCTTTAATAAATGAGGGTAGTTGCAAGCTTTTTCTACTGATAAATGAAATGTTGCGTCTCGCAAAGAAAGCTAATAAGCATGGGCGGATTTGGGGGGACAAAGTTGTGGGGGGGGGGGGGTAGTTGAGAGTGATGACCTTTTAATTTTTTTCTGGTCATCAGTCGATGCATCATAAGTAGTTAAGTATATAAGGTAAATAAAATTAAAAGGTGTTCAGAAAGTAAAAGAAAAAAAAGTCAAACCATGCACTGACTCGAATCATTGGGGGGGGGGGGGGGGGGGGGCAGGATTACTGTGGAAGTTCGTTCCACCCTCCCCCCCCAAAAAAAAAAACCAATTTAATTGAGAATGCTAACTCAAAACGGATGATAACCCTAACCAGCTAACCTGGTGAGATTTCATTGATGAAATATGTTGCCCATTTGATCGTAATTGATTCAGAAAAATTTACACGCAGCTATAAACTATATATAAATATTTCAAAACCCGATGATCCAATGTTTGCAAAAATCGATGACAATTGCAATGAGTCATGAAACTTCCGGTAATTTTCATTTCTGATGAATCATTTTGATCGTGTCTCAGGATTGAAGGCATTAAACTACGCAAGAGGCTGGCCCGACTGCTAAAATGAGTATTCAATAATAAATTATTATCGAAGCTTCAACGAACTGTTGCTTTTCCGCTTATATATACTTATGCATTTTATGCGTATATTTTTCTCTCCACACCAGTGTAGCCATTCTTGGCAGAAATTATCCGAATTATCCATAGCAACATTGCTCCCTACTTTCCTCTTAAATGTTTAAGCGTCTTTATTAATGATACTTCGAGGTTGAAGATTCAATAATAATTAAGGCCTAAAAGATAAGCCCATCTCGTGTAAATCGTATCAAACGGCGAAGAGTACTCTCTAAAATAATGCTTTAAGATGATATTATTATTGATTAAGTTGGACATGAACTGACTAATTTTAAAGTATTTTTTTTAGTAAGAGCTGACAAAGAACGCACGAGCCACTGAACGTCTTTTCAGCAACCTAAACTTTTTTTGCGCGCGCATGATGATCTGAACTTCAAAATAGAGCTTTCAACTTTTACTCTTATAACCTGTAAGTAATAAGTAGTTATGAAATACGGCAATGTGTACCGTAACTAATCCTACATGCGTGATTTGATATTGCGTCACTCAATTTTGAAGGGGCTCTTAACACAGAGAAGGCTCTGACTCCCTTGAGATAACTTCTTCGTCTTCTTTGTTATGTTAATATCAACAAGGTATAGCGATGGAGAAGCTGATAAATGGTTTAAGTCCTATATTAAAGTGTGACAGCAGGGACGATCTAATGCTGGTTTGTTTTGCCTCATGTTTTTTAACCTTAACCCTTTACTGCATGATTTTTTTTTTCAATAAAATAATTTTTTTCAGTGTAATTTTGATCCTTGAGACAGGGAAAAATAGTGAAAAAATTCTTTCCATTATATTTCAATGGTAAAGAGCCTGAATATTAATTGTTCCAAATATGGCCTTACCCGCATTTAGGTATCCATGCAACTGAAAATAAAGTTTTCAGGCTAAAAAAAAAAAAAAAAAAAATTAAAGTAGTAAAAATAAGTTAGTAAGTTTCAATAGTTGTTTTTTTGTATATGGTACCCCTGCGTTACTCCCAAACATAACAATGAAAATCGGAAAATCTCTATCAGATTTTCAGTAAGCTATTTTCAACCACTCTGCACGTTCTCTATCCTGTGCTGCGCGCTCTAGGACAAAATCGACAATTCTTACTCGTTTAGTATCTATTCCACATGTGACCCACCATGCAGCGACAGTACAAATCAAGTCTCCTACTTCTAGATAAGGCTTCAAAGTAATTGTTCCAGATCTGGGCTCATCTGCAGTTAAGGGTTAAATAAAAAAATGTAATTAATCCGGAGGAAATTCGTTTTAAACAAAAGAGCACGCGTTGTCGAGTTGCTATCAAGACACAGAATTGCAACTTAATTATCCACGTGAAAAAATTATGCTTGTTCCTGTTATGATGTGTGTCATTATTTTTCTTTAGTGAAAATCCTTCCAAAAGAAACAGTCATGATTTGATTTCTGTGTCCAGATAACCATCACTCTTAAACACTTGCACTTCCGTTCAAAACCAATTTCAAATGTATCTGTCACAATTTATTATTTTTTTCAAAATTTAAAGGTTAAAAAATATAAGGCGAACAAACCGAGCCTGTATGCAAAAGAGTCCATAAGATTTTTCCATCATGGCTGCTTCCGCGCTGCTTCAACATCACGTCCCACGCATCCTCTCTATCGCCAGAGCTCGTAAGTAAATATTCAATCGACTGAATTCGATAGGACTATTTTGATTAATTATCAATTAGTCGTGGGTCATTTGGTGATCATATTCAGCTAAACGGCCCAATGGGGCTGTTGCACACTTTTGCTACACTGAAAAAAAATAAGCTAAATTTAACTAATTTCTGCTTAAAAGTTTGGACACCACTTAAAACTGTTAGTTTGACTACTTGAATTAGTAAACTCCGTGCCATGTTAATTAACAGGGCACGGAGTTATTTCTACTAATTCAAATAGTCAAACTAACAGTTTTAAGTGGTGTTCATACTTTTAAGTAGAAATTAGTTAAATTTAGCTTATTTTTTTTCAGTGTACAAGCGATTTAACAGTCGATGTTGGTATAGAAACCTCCAAAAATAACGATGGCAGCTCTAAAAACTTCCGAAATCCACTCCTAAACTCGATAAACGCTTTTATTTGCGCGGGCGTAATGGTGGCTGAGGGTAGTAACAATGGGAGATTCCCATCTAACAATACTGTAACTCCAGCGAGAAGTGACCGATAAGAGACGACTTTCATTTGACACCGGTGTCACTAGGTGTTGCGGTACCATTCATCGGATGTGGATTATCACTCCGATGACTAATTACTCTGTGAACCATCCTTGTCAGCATAGAAAGAGTGACGAAATTAAGATGGGAATCTCCCATTGTTACTGCCCTCGGCCACCATTACACCCTCGCAAATAAAAGCGTTTATTGAGTTTAAGAGTGGATTTCGGAAGTTTCCAGTGCTGCCATTGTTATTTTTCGAGGTTTTCACACGAGAATCGACTGTTAAATCGCTTATAGCAAAAGTGTGCAACAGCCCCACTAATAAGTCGAGTTTTTTTGTTTCGTTTTGTTTTGTTTTGTTTTTTTCTCCAGTGAAATGAATGTTTCGAATTTGGATGACTTTTCGATCAGGCGCAAGTGGACCATTATGATCAGAATGACGTCCACTCCGTTAATGACCGATTCGGAGGGGGGGGGATTGAAGAGACAAGTGCCGAATGTAAGGTTAAAATGAGGGCGAGTTCGGTACTCGGTATTAGCACGTGGTTTAGTGCGAGGACGTGCGAGGGGGGGGGGAGGGCGGTGGTGGTGGTGGAAGGGGAGGGGCGGTACATTCAAGTCGAGTGTGAGTGGACACGAAATCTCTCGCGGTGTAATTACTCGACTAACTTCGTGATACTCCTCCGCATAGCCGCAGCCGCAAGAATTAGTCTCTCTCTCTCTCTCTCTCTCTCTCTCTCTCTCTCTCTCTCTCTCTCTCTCTCTCTCTCTCTCTCTCTCTCTCTCTCTCTCTCTCTCTCTCTCTCTCTCACTCTCTCTCTCTCTCTTTCTCTCTTTGCCCGTTTAAACGAAGATGTTAGAAAAGGACAGAGACAGGGGCTGAAGTCACGTGACAGCCCCTCTATCCATCCTTTTCTAACACATGCGTTTAAGTGGGGGAGAGGCAAAGAGAGAGAGAGAGAGAGAGAGAGAGAGAGAGAGAGAGAGAGAGATAAAGAGAGAAAGAGATAGAGAGAGAAGAGAGAGAGAGAGAGAGACAGAGAGAGAAAGAAATTCCTGGCCACGGCTCTGCAACTATCCATGTCTCGAGCTTTCTTGCTAATCATCGGTCATCGTATGGTCATGTGGTTCCATGTGGGAGGAGGTCCAGTAGAGGGGGTGATTTGAGAGGGGGGGTAGTGGGTACATCTCTACTCATGTCCCGTTCCTTCGCTAATATGAGGCAAGCGAGCAAGCAGCAAAACAGGCGGATCCAGGAATCTCTCCTTCTCTATCATCTCTCATTAGAACGCGTGCGTTAGAATAGGACAGATAAGGGGCAGTCACGTGATTTTCGCCTCCTATTCTATCCTTTTCTAACCCATGCGTTCTAATAGGGACAAGAGAGAGAAGGACGATTCCTTTGGATCCACTGGTGAGCAGCAAACTGAATAATCCTGTGATTAGAGCGTTTAAGTGGTATACAACCCATGGCAGGGACGGTATTTAGGTACAGTGGTATAGTGGTACATACCGATACGTACGTGGACATTCTAACCACACGTGCGAGGGCGGCCACACGTTGGCGTGTAAACAGGAGAGAGAAGCATGACATGTCACCGTAGGTATACGGTTTCATGGAAAACGAGAGAGAGAGAGGGAAAAGAAGAAGAAAAAGGCGGATCTGAGGATAAGAAAAAGGAAAATCCTCTAATTTGCTCGGAGGTTACGTATAATGACTATGATCTCTGTGATGACACTTTGTTTCACCGATTGGTCTTATTTCCAAAGAGCGCAGGGGCTCTCAAAGTTTGACACCAGTGGCGAGACACAATTTGGCTACGCTCCTATTTCCCATTCAAACACATTAGAAAGGTCGAAATGCCTGGTTATCGCCGATGACTGAAGCGTTCGACGTTTTTGGTAAATTTGAATGGAGAAAATGTATTGTTGCCAAATTTTACGCCTCGTCATTGTTTGACACGGATAATAAACGTCGTCTTGCACTGCAAAAATAAAGAAAGTGTGCTGAATTTAACTATTTTGAATACGTAAGAGTACAGACAAAACTTAAAAATTCTCAGTTTTACCATTTAAAACAGTTAAATAACCTCCGTATTGTGTCAATTTTACTTATCAATTTTAGATGGTAAAATCAAATAGCCCTGGTAAAAATTTTCCACGTCCAATTTTCCATGGAAAAAGATTTCCTTAGGAACCGAGTATTTTTCCATGGAAATAATGTACGTTTCCATGGAAATTGGTGTAATTTTCGAGGAACTCGATGTGGTTTCCATGGAAATCAACGTGATTACCATGGAAATTGATGAGGTTTCCATGGAAATCTATTCCCACGGAAAATTAGTCATGGAACATTTTTACCAGGCAGTTATTCAGTTTTGTCCATAATTTTAAGTATTTAAATAGTTAAATTCAGCTTTTTTTTTCAGTTCAATTTCGAAGGTATTCGGATGCACATGGCCCACTTTAAAGGTCGATTCGAAGGTGAAACCCAGTGAAAATAAGAGCGGTAAGATACGGTACGATAAGAGCTCTAAAAAGTTACGTAATCCAGCCCGGAACTTTAAAAATGCATTTAAATACGAGAGATTGCGGCGTTGGGCATTAATAATAAGAGATTTAAATCTGTAAATATTGTCACTCCACCGGAAAATCGCCGAGAAAGATGCGACTTTTTTTGGCACCTGTGTCCCGGTACCTTCAACCGTCTGTGAATTATTACTCCGCAATGGCTAAAGTTACTCTGCGAATTTTTCTTCCCAGCTATAGTATAGAAAAAGTGATAGAATTGAGACACGAATCTCCCATTATTTCTGCTTAATGCCACCACTACGCTACCGCATGTAAAAGCATTTTTTTAGTTTAGAAGTGGATTTCGTGGGTTTTTAGAGCTCTTATTGTTACTTTTGCAAATTTCAAACGTTCGATGTTTCGATCAAATGATCGAAAAATAATTCTTTTTCGGTATGACAAAGATTGGAGTTCAATTTTTATTTTGAATGCTACTCGGTAAAATGTTTAAATGGGGGGGGGACCTGTGAAAGGTCAATAGCATTTTTGTGGATGAAAACAATTTCAGTGGTGGATCAAAAAAATTTCAGGGGTGGATCAAAAAAATTGGACCAGCTGTCCTGTTACCCGATAGAAGTTCATGTCGTGAATGGAAACAAACACTGACCACTATCAAGTTTTGTTTCTCATTTTTAAGACATTTTACCCCCGATCTTGAGAACCACTAACCTAACCTGAATATTTTAACGCGCGCAGTAACTTAATGGATAATTGGTACTTATTAATCCCCCCCTTCCACAACATTCTCGTGCTCATGAATGTACAGCACCATGCACTGCACCAACTCCCTCTAAATATCTACTCTGTTATTTTCTCGGATTTTTCCCTGTGCCAATCCCAGCCTGCTTTTTACTTTATAATTCGTGCCCTCGTCTACGTGCTGGTTTCGGTAATTATGACCACTTTTCAAGTCGGACATTTCTCAAAATGTTGGAATTGGAGAAAGATTTGCGACCATGATTCGGGTATTACTGTTCTCGCTACAAAGCGTAACTACCTCGCCTGTTTGTTCGTATTTACATTAGGATTCACTGAGCCAGTGCGCGATCGGAATTTCGAGCGTTTTGAAATTTGAAAGTTTCGACAAAATATCGATCTATCAAAATATGTCCAATTTTTTATCGTCGTTTTGACAGTGGCGGCTCGCCAGGTGAGGCAAGTGAGGCGACAGGGAGCCATCGCCTCACATTTTTTTAAGTTGGAGAAAGAAAAAAAATTAAAAAAGTAACATATAAAGGTTGAAATGGTTATTCTTCCGCCATCCTTTGTTTCAATAGTCCAAAAAGTATGAATGGAACATGCAATTTTCAAAAAAGTTTATGTGAAGAGCGTTTCAAAAAAAATCCTGCGCACCTCTCATTTTCGTCCTCACCTCCACGAGCCGCCAGTGCGTTTTGACCACATAAACTAAACTTTTGGGAATAGAATCGAACTTTGTGGAAATAGAATCAAACTTTGGGAAAGTTAGCAAAGTCTCGGTCGATCAAAGTTATGAAATAGTTAAATAGTTAAAGAAAAGAAAATAGTTAAATTTAGCACATTTTTTTCAGTGTAGTCTCATCGTTGTTTTCGGAAAATTTTACATCAGAATGGGGGCAGTTGCTAGGGTCTAAAATGTTTATGTTTTTCATAAAGCAAATGAAAGTACTTTATGAGCTGAGAACAATGGCGCCTTTGGTTTTTCCCAAAGGTTCCCAGTTTTCGAGATACTCACTTGTAAAGTTGTAAGAAACCGTGCGCTTAATGACGTCGTTACGCGGAATTCCTATTTAAAACAATGTAGGTATTTTGGGCCAAAATCTCATCTCTGGAAAAATGGAACTTAACTAGAGACCAAAGGCATCTATCTTCTCAGCTCATCGAGTATTCTCATTTTCCCTATAAAAAACATAAACATTTTAGCCCCTCGCAACTGCCCCATTGACGGTCCATTCATCAAAAACAAAACCTTGCAAGAGCTCTATTTTAAGAAGGGGGGCATTTTCTTTTTTAAAATAAAAACGCAAACTCACTGAAATTTCAGCAATCCAAATAAAACTGACAGCTAAAACACGATAAGACTGCCCGAGCCTTAAACTTCGTGCGGTTTTTGAGGTTAAAAAAAGCGATGTAAACAAACAGCCTTCGCACGAGGATATCTAATGGACCGTTTGCCGGTCATATTAATAGAGGGGCGTGATGGGGCTGATGGTCGAGTTGTCCTCCTCACACACCCCTCTATATTACGTAATACGTAGCCTCCGTTTATCTGCAGACTCGGGAGGATACAGTACCTAATATATCTTTCTCTCTCTCCGGTCATTTGAACACAAGTGTTAGAAAAGGATGGCAGAGGGGACCATCACGTGACTTTACCCCCTATCTCCGCCCTTTTCTAACGCACACGTACAAATGGGAAGAAGGTGAGACAGGAAAATTCCTGTAACCGCCCGTGTCTGCAGAGAGGCTGGCTCGAGCGGATGTTTACTTTTCTACTCGCGCGATCAAGTCTCTGAGCCTGAGTCATTTCACCATATCTCTGTAGCAAGATATCGTCTTTTCTCTCTCTTAGCCCATTTGAACGTATTCGTTCGGAAAAGATAGATATATGGACTGTCACGTGACTTCACCCCCTGTGTCTGTCCTTTTCTAACACATGCAGTCAAATGGGCAAAGAGAGAGAGAAAGGCAAATTCCTGACTACGGCAATGCATTTCACGATCGATCATGATAATAAACTTTAAATTCCATCAATGTAACATTTTTCATTCGCTCTATAATCCAATTTTATTGTTTCCATATTTACATCGAGATAAAAAACCAAGGTCAATATATAGATTTGTTGATACTGTTTACTGTTTATATCGAGTTCGTTGACAAAGGAGTGGATTTACCAGACTAATCTATAGTGGTGCATCAGGACATTTCCATACAGCTAGAATATTGTCTTTCTCTCTCTTAGCCCGTTTGAGCGCATGTATTAGAAAATGATGTAAAAAGGGACTGTCCTGTGATTTCAGCCCCTGTGTCTGTCCTTTTCTAACACATGTGATCAAATGGGCAAAGAGAGAGAAAGAAAAGGTCCTGGTTGTATCAATGTACCATCACCGGATCAATGGCGCGATTATTGGGATTACTGTTGGAATACACATTTTGTGTCAGTGCAAAAGTGTTTGGATTGGTATAAGTAAAGAGGCTTAGAAAAAAAATATATAGGTAATCTTTGCCTCGTAATCCGATGTTTTCTTCGCAACGCTTTCTGTTTGTTTAATGCAAGTGTGTGTTGATTTAAAAACCGCAGAGTCAAGATTATATAAGATCAAAGCACGTGTGTTTCAAATATTTTGATGAGGGCTTGTGTGAAATATATGTGCTTTGGCTCCACAAATCGGCAATAATATTTTAAATTTAATTTTGGGTGTAAGGGAGTTATTGTTGAAGATTAAAGGATGAAAGGGAGAAAAATCACTTCTTTACATTACTTTCTCCACAGTGGTGTCAGGTTTGGTGACAAATATCCACATTTTACATCAAGTATATTACTTTGTATATTTTTCATCAAATTTTTCGGCTCGTCCGATTGCGTAAAAGGAGGGAATAAACGAGATTTTTGGTGCAGCGATACATACTAATAATTGAATGAGGGAGGGGGGCATAGTTGGTTTTGGAGTCTGCTATTAAGTATGGCAAACTTTACCATCATATGGTAAATGCAACGTACCTTGTGGTGAAATGTACCAACAGGTTATCTTAATTTACCACAAAGTATGTTTCATTTCCCGTATGATGGTAACATTTACCATACTTATTATATAGCAGACTCCAAAACCAACTATGCAGATGGTAAATTCTACCAGTCCTTTTTTCCGTGCATGTGAATCTATGTTTAATAATCGATTGCTGGTGAAGCACTGCCTCGAGTGCTTCAGTTTCGAATCGATTGTTTTACATATAATCAAATGGAGGGATCACATTATTGCCAAATTGCACGAGCCACCACTGGATGAGACTTTATATTTAAGATGGAACGAAGAAATAAGGAAAATTAAGGTAGGGAAAAGAACTGGACGGCGCAGATGTGTTGCAATGGCTTGCACATTTTTATGCGCCTGTTTTGATGTGTGTGAGGATTTATTGCACAATATGCAGTTTGTGGTTTTGCAAGAGGAGTATTATTCCGCGGTTGCGCGCAGGTTTTGTGCGGCACATTTGTTGCTCCGCGGCTCTGTTTTAAGATGGAAGCTGACCTCAACTTTAAGTGTGCGCCTGATGTTTCCATCCTTTTTTATGGCAGCTTAAAACTTTTTATTATTTTTCGGTGAGAGGCACAGAAACAGAGAGAGCCAATTCCAAAGTATTTTTCCTTCAAAGCAAATCGTTGAAAAACTAGACACATTTTGCCTAGGATTTAATTTAAGTGATTGGATTTAGTATCGAAAAATCCAAATACTTAATTGCATCCCATGAATTTTGGTCTAAGATCGACTAAAGTGGCCAAAATTCAGAGAAAAAAGTCTCTAAAAATCTTCGTGTTTGACATTTTAAACTTAATATTCAGCTTGTCAGTGACATTACTAGGTTTTATTTATACTTGTTGAAAGTTGTTTTTGTTAGTAAAATTGGTCTCGAAACTTTGAAAGTTTACTAATGATAAATTGATAACGAATTTACTTTCTGATTTCTGTTTTATTTCACGATCTCAGACCAGAGTATTTAATGGAAATTACGAGTGATGAACTTAAATATGGATAAAATGTTGGAGAGGATTCATAGAGACGTGTTCTCACGCAATGATGAAGACACGTGTTTCACGGTTTGTTGAAAAATGTCTCCTCTTCAAATTTTATATTAATCGTTCATTTCAAAAGCAAATTTTACCATCGAAATAGCCTGTATAGTGTATATCAATCCTCGGATTGACATAATGTGAGATAGCTTTCTAGAGAAAGGATTGTAAAACATCCGGTGTACTTATTATATGGTTGTCTAAAAATTTAGACAAAAATGAGCCAGCTTGAATTTTGTTGAATTTTTTGGGAAGAACGAAGCATGCCTAACGATTTGTCAGCTTCCATATTTAAAATTGCCTCACTTTTAATAGGTTCAGATTTGAAAACGGTATACAATTTGCGGATAATTTTTGCTCATTTGCAAGACAGAGACTTATCTCATTAGATAAATTGCCGAGGGAGTTTTGTTTTATGATTAAAGTGCGAACAAACGGACCGAATGTTTAATAATTGATTAATGTCTAAAACATGAAATTAAGACGTATCTTTAATGTTTCTATCTTCATTTTCCATTTTTTTTGTTATCAATGGACGATAATGATTTCAGTGTACGTATGCAACCTGCTGTCTTATGAATTATGTATATTTCCTTATCAATTGAGGCAGAAGGTGCTTAAAAAAACAAACAAAAAACTCTCGAATTCTTGACATGAGACCCTTTCAATGGGTTCGTTGCAATGGCCTCTGAAACTCGGTGCATTTTATTGAGAAAATATATAAGTAATCAATAAAGCTGGGAGCATAAAGATGCCTTTGGCTGTTTCCAAAGTGTCTCGGTTTCGGAGATGCACTCACGTAAAATTGCCAAAAATCGTGAGCGGTAAGATGTCACAACGATGGATTCTCATTTAAAACAACGTATTTTGAGCCAAAATCGTATTTCATGAATTATGAATGAAACCTAGTTAGGAACTAAAGGCATCCTAATTTTCAGGTCACCTATGCGTCCTAAAAAAACACCCGAGGCCGGCTCGAGCCAACCTGGCGCCTTCAGGCGAATTTCCGGACTGTGCCCCTATTAATGTCCACCTCAAATGAGAGGGGGGTCTGGAATACAGGGGGTCCGGGGATCTTCCCCCGGCAAATTTTGATAATTTTGATTTGCAATGATCGAATTTCAGGCTGTTTTAAGAAGTGCTTTCCAAAAAATGTGATCGTAAAAATGCATCGATTTTTCCCAATTTTCCTTTCGAAAAGAATCAAATATTGACAATTTCTTGCTTTAGAAGACTTAGCTGTCCTTTCTCTGTTTGAATTTCACAAGTACACGGAAAAAAACTATGGTGAAAATAACCATGCGGATACCTGATTTTGGCACCAAGTTTTGACCAAGTACTGGGGGATGTTACCTGATTGCATGTCGAATTTACTCAAAGTATCGGTAAATGCACCATACTTCTGGTCAAGTTTACCATAACATCTAGCAGGTGCCATAATCAGGTATCCGTATGGTTATTTTCATTAATCTTTTTTTTCCGTGTAAGGATTTGAATCAAGTATAGCCCTTGATTGCGCTTGACAATCTTCATTAAAGTAAATACATTTATTTCTCAGGCCCCCTCAGAATATTGCGCCCTCAATCTCGCCACCCCCTTTGGCCGGCCTTGGAAACAACAACTTTCAGACCCTCGCAATGGAGGTGAACGCACCGACAACAGACACCCTTGAGGGCACTTTCAGAGGATTCGGTCCATAACTTTCGAAAAACACAAAGGACTTCAAAAATATGTTTGGCTTAGATGAACGTTTACATCTTGAGCTTTCATTTAATGATCACTTCATAATTTCAGCATAATAACAAGCTCAGAATAATCAAAATGAAAATGATAACAGATTTCCCAGTGAGAGACAGCCCAAAATAGCTATTTATATCGCAGTAACAAACTTATCCGTTTTAGTATGACATACACTCCGTGTAGATTGCCTGAATTTTCTTCTTCTTCTTCTTCTTTTCTTCTGCCTGACTTTTCTGTCTTAAAAGAGTACTTAAAGACATAATATAGGCTCCCAAGACTTGCAAGATTAGCAATGTAGGAGTGTTTCTTAACCCTTTCATACCTAAAATTCTGTTTCTTCAGAAACGGATTTTTGACCAATTTAGCTGATTTTAGCACTGCCTCCTCATTCAAATTGGTGCGCAAATTGTATATACTTTTATATTTTCCATAAGATTCAATGTTATGCAGATGTATAGGTACATTGAAATGTACACCAGGTCTCAAAGGATTAGGAGGTTATTACGTTGGTATTAGCTGGGAATAATTATTGTTTACATTAGGCGGCTGTCCTTATTCTCCAATCACTACACTAAGAAAGCATCAAATTCACAAAATGTTGCATTAAAAGCACGCTGTATAGTATTGAAATTGCACTAAAAATAATAACTTTAATAAGTAGAGCTCTAATTTCTGATTTTTTCTGGATGAAAAAGAACCGATGCGTTCGCCATACCCTGTTCATTATTTTTTGGGAATTATCAGTCAACTGAAGAGCATCAATAATTGACTTGAGATAACGTAGAATGATTTGAGAACACTCACCTTGAAACTGATGATAGGTCGGAAAATATGTTGTCATGTTATATGTTGAAACGGGCATTTACTGAATTTGTAAATCGATATCGAATGTCGTATAACCACAAGATTTAGGTTGCTTGAACCCACACTAAACTTATCCACTGAAATCAGCACTAATCCTCAAAGAAACAAACAATAAATTTCACCGTCTCACTTTCACTTTGGTAGGCTCAACAGTTTTAAAAACAAAATCTTAGAACTAAAGCAAAATAGATGAGTTGAAGAAGATCCAAACTACTTTCGATACTGTAATCTTTTTATCAAAAAGAACAAAAACACACGTCGTAAAAAAAGAATAATAATAATTTCCGTAATCTGCGAATGTAAATCTGGTTTGATAACGATAAGAAACCCAACGGTTGCGATTAGCGTAAGGTTTTCGGAGAGAGAAGAATGTGAGAGAGAGGTACCTGTTCTCGAACCGAGGGTGATAAGGAACTAAAGGAAACTCGAGGTTTGGGCCCCGGAGATTTTTTTCTCGGCTCCGCCCCGGTGGCCTGGCCGTTTCAATTCCAGCATTAGTCCATTGGCCTGGATCCAATTCTTCTTTATTCATTGGTCGCTTCGTGTTGAGGGCGGTTCGCGAGTCTCTAATGGTCGTCTCTATACCACTGGTGGCCCGATCTTCGTATTACTCAGCGCCGTGGCTTGCCCACCGGAGAACTGTTTGCCTTGGTTGCCGCATTGTGCCTTGGAAGTAATTTGGAGTTTTGAAAATGTATTATCGGCGAATTAAAGATTGTCGCGAGTCGCACAGGGACAGATCTGCGATGGCTTTCCCGCCCCACCCGGACTTGCCTCTCATCACCTGCAAGGTGTGAAGAGTATGAAGAGTGGCCGAACCCTAACCTTTGAAGGCGAAACTTAGCTCGTGAAAATCTCGCGACAATCTTTGATTCGTCGATAGTACCTCCTCGAGGTGTCCCTCCCAAAGAAGTGAGCGGAAAAAAAAATACATTTATAAAATTATTAAATTGAAGCAAATGCTAATTTGACCAGTCATTCCTGGTGAAATTTACTGTACAAGGATAGCTAATTTTACGTTTTGGATTGTAAATTATACAATCTAAAACTTTTTGACTTTGGCAATTTTAGTATCGCAGTCACTGCATGACAGCCGTGTAAATTGCAAAAGTCACATCAATATTTTGGATTGGAAAATTTACAATTCGCATCGAAAAATTATTTAAACTTAAGCAGAATTGTAAATTAAAAAGCGTAAAACTAGCAATAAGTTTAGTTGATTTTAACGAAATAGCAAGCAAAAGTGGAAATCACTTTATTTCACTAATTTTACAGAACTTATTATTATTGCTTCCTCAGTGTAGTAATTTTATTTTTATTCCCGTGTATAAAGTAAAACGAAAAATCTTTACGAAGGCAGCCCTTTTGCAGTTCTTAATCCGCATACACCCAGGATTAGTTGACATTTTTTGTTGTTTTCCTCATATATAAAAAAAAAAAAAAAACAAAAAACAAAAAAAAAACTACCATATGAAAAGTAAAAGTATACGAAACAACGACAAAACCAGATATTTTCTGGTCCGGCAAAATTATACATTTTAAAAACTCCTGTATTGGCTTTTGAGTTAAATTGGCCCGTAAATTGGCTGAATTTTCAATAATGTCTTGTAATATCAAGATAAGTTTTGCAGGAAACCTACCTCCATCAGGAATCGCTGGAATGCTTTTTGTTGCAGACTACTCATAAGAAATGAATAGAATGGGGCTCTTGCAAACTTTTGCTATAGTCAAACGAATAGTAAAATCTGATGTAAGAACCAGCGAAAATCACGAAATTCACTCTAAAAAAGTCAAAAATCTAGTAACGCAAACTCAGAAAAAAGCTGGAATGGCAAGATTGAAAACGGCGGAGTTACGCAGGTATCATGGGAGATTCCTGTCTAATTTGTCTTTTTCCCTATACGGAAATACAGAGACGTGTCTCAATTTTTGATAGAAATTTGTCATGATACCCGCATATCTCCGCCATTAAACGCGACTCTGATAGTGGATCTTGTGATATTTTAGTGTATTCATCGTCATCTTTATAGGTTTTTATGTAAGAAAGAATCACCTCTTCAATCACCTTTAGCAAAAGTTTGCAAGAGCCCCATTGAACGAACAGAATTTTTCTGAGAAGGTTACAGGGGAGTCTGGGGGTCTCCCCTAATATATCAAGGGGGTCTGCGCCCCCCCCCCCTCCACGATTAAGTTTGACGTGAGAAAGTGTTCGTAGGGTATTCCCTACAGTTCATTTTCCGTGCTATACTTCTTGCGCAGTATCCCATATCATAAACGATGCTCAATCTTGCAACTCCGCTCAACCCTATGGCTCCAGCAATCCCAGGTTCGCAATCATTGTCTAACAAACTAAAGACACAATATTCACAATCACGTGTACGAACTTGTTCGATTGCAGTTTATTATGCTCATGATCGCTTGAAGTGTTTTTTCCTCTGTCTCTTCGTCTTCTTTTGCTTTTTTATTATGGTGCATAAATAAATAGAGAATGTAATTTCGAAGCTGAATGCCCCGTCCTTGCTGATGTGTTTTAAAAGTGCACAAGGTTTCAAAAGGAACGTCCGTTCGGGCGCTTTCGCGTTTCTAAGAACTGCAACAATCAAAGGCGCACGCAGAAATTAATCTCTCTCGCTCTTTTCCCATTTGAGCGTGTGCACTAGAAAAGGAAAAATATAGGGGGATAAGTCACTTTCGAGCCTCTGTTTCTGTTCTTTTCCTATAACCGTGTTCAAACGGAGAAAGAGAGAGAGGGATACGAATTCCTGTGTAAGCTACCGGACAGTACATATGGTAAAGCAATAGCTATAGTAAAAGTAGAAACAGCCCGTTGCGGTGTTTTCTTGGCATTGTCTATCAAGATGAAGAAAAGTGGGGGCTTTTAATGATTCTAGTCGTATTAATTTGAAATTAAATCGATGCTCCTTTAAGCTTATATCGGACAAAGTTATTATGAGCACTGGTGGATTCAGAAATTGTCTTTCTTTCTCTTTTCTTAGGTATAACATTACGTGTGTTAGAAAAAGACTGATTAGGGGCAGTCACGTGATTTCTGTCCTCTTTCTTTTATCCTGTTCTAAACATTTGCGTTCTGATGAGGAAGAAGAGATAATAACAATTTTATTTCTTGGATCCTCTATTGATAGTGAGATAGATAGATTAGCTGGCTTACGTTTGTAGGCTTGGTATCGCAAGTGTACCCTTTTTTTCTTTATACCCTGCTCATGAAAATATTTAACATTTCGATATAAAAGTGTAAAAGAGATGTAGTAATAATTGTAGTATCGACAATGGAGCTCTTTGCAAGGTTTTGCCGTAGACAAATGGAGCCTCAATTATTATGTAAAATGCTGCGAAAAAAACGCGATGAGACCATTAAAAAAGTCTAAAACTCACTTCTCGCAGAGAAAACTTAACTTAAAATTTCGGGTGACCATCCTTGGCCTTGCATGTATACAACAACCTTGGATTCGGACCCCAAACAAAAGAACAGGACATAAAATTAAGTGCCATCTCCGTCGTTTATTATACGAAACGTAGAACTTTTCTGTAGTTATCACCGCGTGCTCCTTGTGACAAAATGTGTATAGATGAACCTTCAATTCCTTCAAATTTACTTTTTGAAAGCAAATTCATTCATCTCATTTCGTTTAAATTTCTGGGTCGTGTTCTTTTGTTTGGGGTCCGAATCTGAGGTTGGTGCACACATGCAAGGGTGGTCACCCGAAATTTCAAGTTAAGTTTTCTCTGACAGGTGTGAGTTTTAGACTTTTTTAATGGTCTCATCGTTATTTTCGCAGCATTTTACATTGACATTGGTACTCCTTTACAGCAAAACCGTGCAAGAGCTCTATTAATACTTTGTCATGATACGATCCTTGCAATATTGTATGTAGCGATGAGGCTTGCAATTTGGCAACGTTTATTTTTTCTTCCCTTTTAACAAATTAGAAAGGTCGAAGACACAAACGACTAGAGCAATCGATTTTTTCAGTCAGTTTAAGTGGAGAAATAACATCGTTGCCAAATTGCTCGCCTCGCTAATGATTGCATTTACGATGGATACAAATTCGTAATCTGCGCGCGAATTTTGTTTCCAAAGTGGATAAGAGTTCTGTCAGTGGCGTAGCGTGCATAATTTTGCAATATTGAAATTCGTCCATTTAAATCCATTTAAAAGATCGAAATATTGGGTGTTCGGCGAACACCTTCGCATTCAACCTTTCACATGGATTTAAATGGAAACAATTCAACGTTGCCAAATTGCACGCTTTGCCACTGAGTTCTGTCATTAATTATTGTTGGCATATTAGGAATAGGAACTGGCGCGAGCTGACCCCGACTCCTGATGCTCTCTCTCTAAAAAAAAAAATAAAAAAAAAAAATAAAAAAAAAATAAAAAAAAAAATAAAAGGAGCTAAAACCTGTATCAATGAAACACGGTTTTTTTTCTGAAATTCATTCACGGGACAGAGTGCCTAGAGGAAGGGAGCAGAGGAATATGCTCGCGACGGGCATAATCAGAATGAGTGATGGAGAAATTGAAGTTACGTTGCCTAACTTGTCGTCAGAAAAGGTCAAAGCATTCGATTGATTTAAATGGGAAAGTATTCAGGGGCTTCCTTACATCTTTCGTTTATAGAATCAGAACTTCCTCGGAGAAAATAACGATGCGGACATTACATACTTTAAAAATCCACTCATATATTAATTCCAGGAAATCCTTTTCATTTTAAACAACCCGCACTACTGTAAACAAGCTATTATCACCGGCATACAACTATATAGACCATCGCGTTTATGTAAACATCAACAGAACGTACAAACTTTTGGGTGTTTCGTTTAGATGCATACCATTCTTGTATATTATTTTGTAGTCTTTGATAAAGTTTTGATCAGCCATCAAAGATTAGGCAGCAAATGCAGCAAAAATTTAATGTATTTATACGAAATTCCATAATTTTTTAGTTGCGATGTTGTAAACATATATGGGGGGTGGTTTCCGCCAGTGTTGCAGTAGTGAGCAGAGTTGGGCATTGGGCAAATAGGAGAGTAATGTTGATTATACACGATTACTGGGTAATCGGTATTCGTCAAACCTTGGGATGGTAATTAAATGTAGTCTTCACACATAAAATGGTAAACTTTAGAGTCGTTTCAGTTAGATGCAGTTCTTTCGCAACTAATATGTTGGGTGGCTTGTAAAAAATTACAACCCTGATTACCATAAAATCACCCTCCAAAAAAACGACGATTACGATTACTCGGTAGTCGTGTAATGCCTACCACTGTCATTTGCCCAACTCAGTGAGCGCGGGCTGTTTGAACTTGAGGTGATGTCCTGAATTAATGAGTGGTTTTGAACGTTTTAAATGAGCCCATCGTTATTTTTTGCCAAATTTAACCAAATAATCAAGGCTCTATATATTGTTGTAGCGAAATTACGCAACAGACCCATTCCATAGTCACGTCGCGTGCAATTAGGCAACGTTGTACTGTGTCCATTTAGACCCATGTAAAAGGTCGAATGCAAATGTGTTCACCAAACACCCAATAGTTCGATCTTTTTCACGGGTTTAAATGGAAAAACTGCAACGTTGCCAAATTGCACGCTTCGCGCCACTGACCCATTCATAAAAGAGTAAACCAAGGAATATGGGACATATGGCAACGCCGATTGGTTGCTTTGATTTCAAGTCAATTCAAAACGATCACTCCTCCGAGCTCTCTCGGGAAAGGTAAGGTTCATTCATCAACTTCGAGATCGGATTATAAGCATGAACACTAAGCATGCGCCCGGAGTAGAAGCAATATATTTAGGCACTTTAAGTATCGATAAATAAAAACGCTGAGCGGTCGGTGGTTGGTTAGGAGCGACGTTTTTAGGATAATGCCCGCGTGTTTATGCGGTAAAATGGGCATCACCCGGGAAGGATATGATGATTTTTGACAAACAACGAGAGACCAGAACGATGGTGAGATGATAGGTGATCTCTAGGTGTATAAGCGAGCCCATCCACCCTCACAAGAGAGCAGCCGTTTTGCGTATAATTATTGATATTTTCCAATTCACCGATGATTTCACCGGTTGAGAAACTATTAAACAGTTCAGTTCAGTGATTGATTGTAAAAATGCACGAAAACACTCTGATCTGTATATATCTGTAATCGGAGGAAACGCTGTTTACTTAAAATATCCATAAGTTTCTTAAAGTCATCGAAGACTCCACCGGTTAAAGAAAGATTGAACAAATGCGAGTATTTTCATGCATTACAGGCATGCACTGAACTGAAACCATGGGCGTAGCTAGAAAAATCTTTTAGGCGGGGCCAAGTTCGGAAATCCTATCGGGGGGGGGGAGCACCCCCAGAAAATTTTGCTGATTTAGCCACTCGAAGACGTGATTTCAGGCTTCCTAAACCTCACAAATGATACGAACATAGACACGCGCGCAAACTGCCATTTTATGTTCCGTCCCCCCCCCCCCCCAAAAAACAATAAACTGGACTAATTAGAAAAAAAACTAATCTTACAACTTTATTTTCTCCTAATCGTAAATTCAAATAATATTAACATCGATCGTATAGAACACGAATTAAAGAGAAAAAGGAAAAGAAGAACCTTCTGAACGGATTCCCTCTCGATATACTCCGCTTAATCAAAAAAACTAAAAATACTTCATGCCTATTAACAGTGCTTATTATTTCGTTTTGCGTTTTACTATATTTATTTTTCTTTAAATTATTATTGCATTTTTTTTTTCAACATCAGATTTTCTGGAGGGTTGTCCCCCCTGGCCTCATAGTAGCTATGCTCATGACTGAACTGCGTAATCTTTTCTCAACCGGTGGGATAATCGGTGGATTGAAAAATGACATTAATTATAGGTACGTAAAACGTCAGCTCTGCCTCAAAATCACAAAAAACCGTATTTTTTTAATCCGTTTAAAGTTCACAGACTTTTTTACATGGAGTCTTATGGATGGCTTTGAATATTGTCGGGAACGAGAGAAGAGGGGGACAAACAAACATTGGCTTTTTGGGATTTTTGGGCACAATAATAAAATTATCCGTCGATATAATCGACTAAGGGCCCCGCTTTAACTTTTGTGAGTCGGGGGGGGAGGGGGGCGACCTTGGACCAGTTTCTTGTACCGTAAATCTACCATTTTTTTTAAATTAATGAATAGGATTTTATAAAATTTTCAAGGTCCTGATGGAGCAGGGTCTCGATATGAATTTTAAAGTTTTTTGAGGGTAACCCTTTTTAGATGTTATTATGATGTTTTGCTCATATTTTCACGTGTAAGGCTTATTAAACTCTCGTAGGTTTCAACAAATGAAGAGTAGGAAATTTCACTTCTGTTTACGACCGGTTTTATGATAAAGTAGTGTTTATAAAATACTCTTCAAGCATCTAGTAGCCGTAGTCGTCCAGTGCTTCGATAACTTGTGAAATGTCAGACCACTGAACGACTTGTCAGTGACAAGGCCTGAAGGCTCATAAGGTCGGTCCGTCGAAAAGGGTTACAACTAAAGTCAGCTGTCGTTTCAAAAACGCACCACGACCAAATCATTTGACACTACAACAGTTAGCAGCTAGAGCGATTAATTTTTATCCATTGACAATCCTAGAATATTACCCAGGATCTTCGATCCGGTGGGAACTAGATGCGAAGCTGGCACTCTGTACCAGGGTGGATCCATACAGGAATTAGTCTCTCTCTCTCTCTCTCTCTCTCTCTCTCTCTCTCTCTCTCTCTCTCTCTCTCTCTCTTCTCTCTCTCTCCTCTCATTCGAACGCCTGTGATAGAAAAGGATAGCAGATAGGACCATCACGTGACTTCAGCGCCTATCTACGTTCTTTTCTATCCCAAGCTTTCATATAGGAGGAGAGAGAGAAAGAAAGACAAAGTCCTGTATTCGCCCATGCTCTGCACTGTGTATCCGGACTGCCGGAAGGAAGAGAGCTAGAACTAGACACAAAGAAAATGCCGACTCGCAGAAGATAGGCCGCACTCTTATGGCCGGGCGACTGAAAAGAAGGAGGTATTTATATTTATATATAAAGAGAGAGAGAGAGAGAGAGAGAGAGAGAGAGAGAGAGAGAGAGAGAGAGAGAGAGAGAGAGAGAGAGAGAGAGAGAGAGAGAGAGAGGATCAGCGATGAAAGAAGAGAATAAGTGGGTGCTGAATGGGGATAATATTAATGAGGAAGCGGCAACAATCTATACCTCATAAATGGCAGGCATATACGTAGATATATATGTATACACGAGAAATACATAAGATTTGTACGAGAGTATACATAAAATGCATTTGTGCCGACAACAATTGAAACGCGACAACAGTGCGACATAAATCAGGGGCACAGCACCCAGGTACAGGGGCCGGGACCTCGGATGGGATCACCAATAACACACCAGCATAGGAATTTTTCTTTCTTTCTCTCCTCCCAATTGAACGCATGTGTCAGAAAAGGATAGCGGAAGGGACCATCACGTGACTTCAGTTCCTATCCCCATCTTTTTCTAACTCACCACGTTTCGATGGCATAGAGCGAGAGAGAGAAAGAGAGAGAGAGAGAGAGAGGAGAGAGAGAGAGAGAGAGAGAGAGAGAGAGAGAGAGATGATGATACGCTTTTTTTATTCAACAAATTATTTAACACAATTAACTTAAAGAAATAAAAATAAAAATTAAAAAATATAAAAGAATAAATAATACTTAACAAGAGGCAAAAATTAGGGCCCAGAGGCCCTCTCTTACATTTAACCTATCGCCAAGCAAAACTAATTAAATTAATACTATATAGATTACACTTAATAAAATTAAACGGAAAAGTAAATAAACAAGATAAAAAAGCATGTACATTGTACATTGGTGAAAAAGAAAAAGAGGTACCAATATGGTACGAAATTGGGTAAGAAAAAAAGCTACAAAATTAAATTAAGAAATAAATTAATAGTAAAATTATAAAAAGAAGAATTAAAAACTTGATAATATGACCAATCATAGCGAAAGAGAGAGAAAGTGGGAGAGAGAGAGAGAGAGAGAGAGAGAGAGAGAGAGAGAGAGAGAGAGAGAGAGAGAGAGAGAGAGAGAGAGAGAGAGAGAGAGAGACAAAATTTTGAATCCGCCTATGGCACAGAGCGAGCTCAGGGAATAGATAGCAGATGCATAAGTGAACGATGGCTGCTGTTTGAGAACTGGAGGGGGCTCGCTTTTGCTCTTGCTCACACCCAAAATCCGAAAAGTGCGAGGAAAAGTCAAAACCCGACTCCAACGTAAACAATCAAATCCTGCCGAAGGTGGATCGTTATAAGCTAGCGCGGGGTCCACCGCGCCGGTCTACGGGGATCGGTGCACTATGGTCTGAGATCGTCAAAAAGTGGCCAAAAACCAGAAAGTGAATTCCCATAAATTCATCATTTATAAACTTTTAATACCAAATTCAATTACAGAGAACACTTTTAACAAGTAATTTAAACTTAAAAGTGTCACCATAGAGTCTTAAATTAACCTTAAAAGGTCGAAAACGATGAATTTTGATGACTATTTTTCACTGATTTTTGGCCACTTTTTTTCGATCTCAGACCATAGTGCGGTGACGCGACGACCGCAACAATGAGGCACTGAAGTGGAAGAGGCGGCCGATACCCAAACGACGGAGACCGACAAAAATATATATATGTATAAAAATAAAATGCTATATATATAGTGATAAAAGGGAAGGCCTCACACCTTCTATTCTCTTCATTCTCTTTTTGTGACTTTGTGACTTTGAGTCGGGCCGCTTTGCGTTTTGTGTGGCCTTTGTCAACCGGCCTGGTCTCCTGCGCTCATTACGACAGGCGAACACACACACACACACACACACTCAAGCGCGCACTGACACCACCGACACGATTCATAGGGGACACTTGCACAAAGCTCAAGAGGACCGCCTAGGCCTTGGGAGAATGGGCCATTTACAATGCAAATCACTCGTTTACAAAAACATCTCTTTCCCTGCGCTATTCATGAATGGACATCTAAGCACTCCGACAACAACGTCGGTGTTTGTCGGGCGGGCAGACAGGCAGGCGGGCGGTTGTGGCTTGACCAATGGCGGCCTAAGTATCAAGCTTATTGGACTCCATTGTTTTCCTTCATACACTGTTTTTTTTTTTTTTTTTTTTTTTTTTTTTTTTTTTTTTTTTTTTAACTCATTCATCTAACCGCAATACACATTACACAAGTACTCTCGAATGCACCCTGCTCTCTGGAAGTACATCAAGCTCAATCCGTTTGACTTGACAAATGTGTAGACGGGTACATGAATACATAAATAAATAAATGGATAGTTAAGTGATCAGTAACTTATTTATTTAGAGAATAAAGGTAAAACAATACAAATGGAACTGCATTTTTTTTTTTTTTTTTTTTTTTTTTTTTTTTTTTTTTTAGTATCTTTGACCAATTTTTGTTTTCAATTTACTAAAAATAAACAAAAAATGTTTATATAAATAAATAGATAAACAAAGAAATACAAAGTTTGCTTACGAATACTGTCACACCCAAAAAACGTTTTTGAGGAAACGACTTAGCAAAAAAAAACTGCAAAGGTATGTGAAAATAATTATATTCTGAAAGGTCATATTCTCAGGCGTTTGATTCTTTAAACAGATTTAAATTGGCAATCGATGCACTGACAATTAATTAAAATAATTCCTGAATTCTTTTAATATCACCAGAAACACGAAGATTATGTGAACCACAGAAAGTCTAGTGCTTTGACCAGAAAATTCTGGTGTTAATATGTACGAGGATACGGATATTGAACTAGAATTTCCTCAACATTTTTAAGAACTATAGTACAAACACTAAAATTTTGGTAATTGCACTATCCTTTAAATTTTAGTTCATATATCGTCACGCTTCTGGTCATTTTTTTTCTGATGTGTGAATTACCCGCAGGATTGAAAAAATGTGACGAAGTCAAAAATGGGCTCTTAACCACCTGTTGGTGGTGACATTTTGTAATCTGTTAGTTATTTTACACCTAGGTACACAAAAGACGTTTGCTTCAGTCCGCTTTTTTTGATCCAATTTTGTTTGTTTTCCTGCCTAAAAATGTCGAGCCCAGAATGCATAATTGAGCGTGAATCGGCACTTTGATTTTGTCTCACCATTAACACTCGTGTGATCGCTGGATGTAGAAGTTTTAAATCTGTTTTAAATTTCAAACGCTGAAGATGTGACCTTTCAGACTTTATGTAATTATTCGTACTTTTGCTCAGTCGTAGTCTCAAAAAACGCGTTTTTGCGTGTGACATTATTGAACAGACTGTGTAGATAGGTAAATTACTGAAAACCAATAAGAGAGTAAGGTAGGTGACCCAAAGGTGGCCCGGCTATTAAGGTGGCCCACCCTTGCTGTTTTCAATTAATTACATGAATTAACGATAGATGGCGTTAGTGCTGAGTAGCAGGATGCTATAGCTTCCCCCGCTCCAAAAATCAAGAGCATCGGGCGATTCAGTCGGCGGCTCGGCGCGAAACAGTGCAACGTCCATTTTTGTAGGTCTTCAGCTAATTTTCACGGTAGTAAACAATCGTAAAAGCTAAGTCCTTAAATCGAGTTCATCTTCGACTTTCAATTCATCATAAATCATTATAATTTTTGGTGTAGCTAGTGTCTAGATTCCATTTTTGAACGATAAAATAGCATTTGAATACTTATTAATGAAATTTATAAGGGGGTGTACACCTTTAGGTGCATCAAAAATATGAGGGGTGGCCACCTTAGGTGCATGTTTTGCGCGATGTCAAAACTCTACTTTTTTTCAAACGCAAAAAAAACCTCAAAAACAAGCAAATTTTAAAAAAATGAAATTAACATATGATGACCAACTGTCTAAATAGTAAATTGACATATTTAGTTTTTTTTATCTCTCATGCCTCATATGTGCATATTAGCCATAAGCATAGGTATGGCCACCTTTGGGTCACTTACCTTATCTGAAATAACTTAAAAAAAAAAAAAAAAAAATATGTTTTTCTTGTATCATTCCTAAGTATACCCATCGGTATAAATGCGGTTTCCATTTTATTTCCTCGGTGGAAGTGATAAACGTGAAACGCAGTGGCGAAGCGTGATTTTTGGCAACGTTCGCTTTCGCCCCTTTAAACACATTAGAAAAGTCGAAACATCTGGTCATCGCCGATGACCGAAGCATTCGATTCTTTCAGTAAGTTTAAATGGAAAAAGTACATCGTTGCCAAATTTTACGCCTCGCTACTGGTGAAACGGGGGAGGGGAGTCATAACCCGCCCTACGCCTGCCTGTCCGCTGGTCGATGCATCAAAACATCGATGTTTTCCTGTGGATTTGATCAGTGGCTTACGCAGGATTTTTTTTTGGGGAGGGCTTGCACTGATGAGTGTCGGACTAAAAATTATTCCCCCCTTCCCCTCCACCCCCGAAAATCCGAGGTCTGGGGGGGGCTTTAGCCCCCTTAGCCCCCCCCCCCCTCGTGCGTCACTGGATTTGATGCTAATGTTGATGTGAATTATTGATGCATCGAAACTCGTTATTTACCGACATTTCGACTAAAAACAGACCTAAGTGTAATTTTTCTCTCTTAAACCATCTCAAAAGCTTAAAAAAGTATCATGATTTTTAACGGTTTCTCATTTTTGACTTGTTCAAATTTTTTTCGATGTTTTTTGGATATCGAACTTCGATGCACGAAACTAGACATGACACAGGCCTGCCACCCCCTTCTCCGAGCCACAATTGCTTCATCGTGGTTAAACAATCAACTTCGGATGCATTACAACCGCGAACCCGAACGTGGAAGGTTTTCTGGTTGCGGTGCTATGATGTCTCGGAGGTGTGACGCTACATTGAAACGGATCTGAATATTGACCGAATTCTTTGTGAATCTTTTGAAAAGGTTAATAAATAATAATCGACTGGATTTTAAAATTTTGATAGCGCATTCAACGTTCGTCGATGGGACCCAAAGGAATCGTGAAGGGAGGAGATAATCTTGGAAACGGCCGTAGCTGTGATTTGCGAGAAAAAAAGAAAAAAAAAAAAAAAAAAAAAAAAATTGGAGAATTGGAGAATTGGAGAAAGGACACTCGACGAATATGAAGAAGCGATATTTGATTGGACGATTCTGAGACAAGCTCTCGAGACGTCTTGGCAACCGTTTGTTTTGCCCGGTATGTATAAAGACCTGCGGTGAAAGCAGGCTGATTGTCGAGGTGCTACTTGCCTACTTCACGAGTCTTTTGGGATGACCTGACAAATGCTTCGCTCGGAATATGATCAATCATCTTTGTCACACTCGGCACAAGCTTTTCTACATAATATCGCACCCTCTCATGTACTCGACTCCCGTCACTTGTGAACTGGTCACTCCCAGGAGAGTCATAAATAAAACCTTTCCGTACTCAAAAAGAGTATCATTCGTAATGTCTAACATTTTTATCCAGTTAGATCCATCTGAAATGGATACCTTTGGTGACTAAAGCGTTGCGCGTTGGCTTGCAAGTTGCAAGTATTTGCCGGTTGCTGTATTTGGAGACAAATTTTTAACTAACTTTGGTCAAAATTCTGATAAAAAGTGCCCTCGAAGAAATTTTGTCAGTTTTCAGGAGAATTCTGGATCTCCATATAACTAGAATTAGAGGCAACTGAAAATCGACAGAAATTGGATTAGAAGCACAGTGTAGGTATATTCAATGAGACTTTTTAATTCACCAATGATTCCAACCAGTGGCGGATCCAGAAAATTTTTCTGGGGGGGGGATGGGCACGCCTGTGAAATTTTGAAAGTTGAAGCGTTGGTGGAAGTAATTTCTATTGAAAAAAGGCAACATTTTAGCCTTCTAGAGGGAGGGGGCACGAGGACACGTGCCCTCCCCTTCCGTGGGTCCGTCACTAAATTTCCTCCGGTTGAGAAAACATTCGACAGTTCAGTTCAGTTTATGACTATTATTTGACTGTATTAAGGCATGGAAATACTCTGATCTGGAATCGTTTTTCAATCGGTTTCCAGCGTTAAGAACTTGCATATTTTTGACAAAATATCCATCCAAAAAAAGGCCTATTTGCGAGTAGGTAGAGGGTACTAGCTCTAATTAGAGTTACGTGAGAAGGCGAGAGATAGAATATGACAGTTATGAACTAAACAAAAAAAACAAAAAAAAAAAACAAAAACAAACACGTACCTACGCTGTTTTATGGAAAGTCTCATAAACCAGACATGTTGTCACTAAAACAGTCTATTCCTTCTTGTGAAGAATAACGCCAAGTCAAGTAAAATCGCTGTGGGTGCCAAAAGAAAAAGGAAATCATTTTTCGAGGTGAGCACGCCGATATGTAGGTCATCTAATCAGCACACCCATTGACGTCATGTGAGTGACGTCAGAGAACTTGGATCTGTTATAGTTAAATAGTTTCCTTGATGATACACAAGGTCACGCGTAACGTAAAATATTTACACGCGCCCCAGAAAGATTGCTTTTAAGCGGCAGGGTACTAACACCGCAATAGCCATATACTACGCCAACCAGTAGCGTACGCAGGAATATGTCTCTCTTTCTCTTCTCCCGTTTGAATGTATGTGCTGGAAAAGGAAAGAAATAGGGGCTGAAGTCACGTTTTAGACCCTGTTCTTGTTCTTTTCTAACACACGTGCTCTTATGGGGCAAGAGAGAGAAAGACAAATTCCTGCGTACGCTACTGAAGCCAACACCGTCTCTATACTCGTACCAAGTTGCTCTGTTGGAGATTGGGAGGTTAGTGTTCGTCTTATGGTATAAAATTTACACGCACTCTTATGGGAGTGAAGTAGAGAACCACCATTTATATACTTTAAACCTGATTTTCGGCGCAGAGACCGCTTGAAACCGTTTAGGAAGTGATCCTTGAGTCCTACCAGTGCAAATAAAATTCAAGAATGCTACTCCGAACCAAGATAAATTGAATTTAATGACTGCCTCCAGGAGGGACGGGTGGTCGGGGTGCACTTTGGTCTGAGATCGATAAAAAGTGGTCAAAAGTCAGTGATGAAAAGTCATCAAAAATCATCGTTTTCGATTTCAAAATCAATCTAAAAACTTTTCAGAGACATTACTAGGTTAGAATGATTTGTTTAAAATGTTCTCTGTGATTGAAATTGATCTTGAAAGCTTAAAAATGATAAATTCATGAAAAATTTAGTCTCTGATTTTGTCCACTTTTTCACAATCTCAAACAAAAGTGGGGTGTAACGACTCCCCCCCCCCCCTCCACCTGGAGATAGTCATTATATTCAAGTTTTTCTTAATTAAATTGCTTCTCTGAAGATTTTTATTTTGCTCATTGAACTCCAGGAAACTTTTCACGTCGTTGGAAAAGGTTTAAGAACTGGAAAGTTGGGTTCAATTTTCCATTATTACAGTTTTATTTTAGATTGGACTATTTATTTGCTGACAGCAGCAATTTGCAAGAGCGAATTGCAGCTTTCTCCGGTAGACTTTTGCTCGCCACAAAACGACTTTAACAGGTTGCTTAGGTTGTACCGAAATTATGTTTTCTTTACTGTAGGAAAATATGGGAGCATCTTTTCCCAGAAAGATCCATGCGAAAAATTTTCGGGCAAAACACCCGATAGATATTAAAGGTATAAAACGGCGCTAAAAAAGAAGAGCTTTGAATTATTCATATCAATCTGCGTACCTCATGGGGATCTCGGGAGAGTGAGTGAAATAGTTTTATCAGAACCGATTGCGACCAATGAATACTTTGTTGTGATCGATGGCTAACCTTTGACTTCTCACTAAAACTGTATAATGTTGAGGAGGCTATATACTTGTCCGTGAATAATTGTGAGAGTTTTATTTGTTTGTTTTAGTTTCCTCTTTGGTTATCGCTGCTTTCCGTATAATATACAGGCTATAAAGGGTTTTAGTAATGGCAGGGGCCAGTAATGAGCTTTCCAAACAAAGACAGATTGTCTCTCTCACTCTCACGTAACACCCATATAAGCTACCATCTCACTCTAATTTCAAAAATCGTAAATAGAGACATATTTCGTGAAATATTTTGACTGAAATAAATTCCTGGAGTTATTTTAATGCGATTTTGATAATGATGTGTGTGAAAACAAGGCCCTGTATATGAATTTATAAACTAGAAAGAGATGCGACACATGTGGGTCACGGGAGAGTGAGTGAGATAGTTTGGAACACTAAGCAAATTTTATCACAACCGGTTGCGACCGATGAGTGCATTGTTGTGGTTGTTGGCTTACCGTTGACTTCGCACTAAAACTGTCTATTGGCTGTTCCACATTAAATGAGCCCCAGCCTGGCCAGTGGCGGCTCATGCAATCTGGCAACCGTGCACTTTTTCCATTTAAACGTATGCAAAAAGATTATTAATCGATCGTAATCGTAATCGATTATTTGACACAGTTTTAAATGGAGAAAATCCATTGTTGCCACATTGCACGAGCCGCCGCTGCCAGCTGCCCCTAATAAAAATAGCCCCTCTTTTGTTTTACATTACTCAAAGCAGAGGGCAAAGCATATAACTATAATTCCCTGGTCCTGCGTGTATTAAAATATTGATTCTTTTTGTTCAAACCTATAATAAACTGCATCTCTGATATTGTTACATCTTGGGCTCATGTTTGTTGAATCGCAGAAGGCCGATTTTTCAGGCTTACACACACTCGTTAAATATCTCCGTAGCTATAAGACATTCCTCTGAAAAGGGAGGAGTTGGATAGTCTCGGATCTATAACAATCAATATATCGAATTATTGATCGATGAATGAAAATATTCACCTCAAAATATAATACGATCGGTATGTTTGAAACTTCGAGTGGATCCTACAAGTGTTCTCAAGGAGATAGATGAGTCTCGACGGGACAATATCCACACACACACACACACTCATAAATAAGTTAGTTGTCCCGTTTTTTCAACTGGTCAGTCACTCACTCGCGCCAAACCCGATCCTTGCCCCTCTAGCATATTCTTTGCTTGTCACTGCGAAACTGATCTAAAGGACCCCAGTACGATGATGCCGGAGTTACATTAAAAAAATGAACTGTATAGGAAATACCTTAGGAACATTCTCTCACATCAAATTTAATCTAGGAGAGCCCCCCAGACACCCTTTGATATTTTTATAGAAATCCATTGATCCAAAGATCCGTTTTTGAAATATTTAAAGTTTTCCCTTTTTTGACCCATTCTCTCATTGATTTTGATGGAAACCATAACTAACCTATAAAAATTAAAGGTTCAAAAAAACAAAAAAAAGATCCACTGGGGAATGTTAAAAGCAACATCTCTGCAAAATTTGGATGCATATACGAATCAATAGTAAAAATTTATGCTGAGTTTCACATTTTGTGGCTACAGACAGACAGACGCCACAGAAAGTGTGTGCATTTACTCCTCCAAGCCACATTTGGTTAAAAAATATTGAAACTTCATGGATGAATATTCTTTAGAATATTATTAGGCATGATCAGAGGCATTTATTTTGTAATCATCATGATTTACTGAGTCGTAGTGGGCCAAGTATCGAAACAACTTACCTTGAAATTCTCTGCGCAATTGCAATACTTTCTCTATTTCTAACTTTGTTAGGATGAGAGAGCAAAAAAAAAAAAAAAAAAAAAAAAAAAAAAAAATTGGTTATAGCTGAACTAACGGGAAGTTCGTTTGTAAGGTAAAGACCCCAGTAGTCGGCACCCTTAAAATTTGCACCAGCGGTCGACACTCATTTTTTATTAAGTAAAAAGTAATAGTATGATGTTAACCCTTTAATGACCAGGTTAGTTCAAGAAAACACCATTCCTCCGTTTCTACAGGAAACGTAGTTAACTATCATGGGCGTCATTTAGGGGGGGGGGGGAATTGCCCCCCCCCAAGGATTTGAAGTCAAGCTCAAAAACTGGCACGAATTATATTGATGAGCAAAAAAAAGAAAGGTCATCCGATTATTGCCCCCAAAAGACGGCTCTTTGGTACTAAAATTATATTGATGAGGAAAAAAAAAAAAAAAAAAAAAAAAAAAAAAAAAAAAAAAAAAAAAAAGGTTATCCGATTTTTTGCCCCCTCCAAGCCGAACTTGAAATGACGCCCATGTTAACTATTCGTACTTGGTGGAGTTGGAATTGCCTATCCTACGAATTGAAGGCTCCCGACGAGACCTTATTTTGTAATGTTTTCATCTATACCGGGTGTCCGGTAAGTCCCGGAACGGCTGCGCCATTTCTTTATTTACGCAGATAAAAAAACCAAACTTTGGGAATGTTCCTAGATAAATAAAAACTACTTTTTGGGGGGGTCAAAATTTTGGTCGCCCCTCCCGGGGGGGCGGGGGCGCCCCTAACTTTTTTTTTCAAATGGTAACCCCTATCTTGTGATACCTCATTCGAAAGAGGGTAAAAAACTGAGCATTTTGGCGTAAACCGCATGTCGATATCTCTTTTAGTATTCGAGATATCGAACTTCAAAATCTATGGAAACCCATTTTAAAAAAATCATAACTCTTATTCAGAAAGTCGCTATTTAAAAAACTAGGGGTCTAAACTACTCTACATAACAAGCTCTTTCCAGGGAAAAACACCTCTGCCCAAAAAAATTAACTTACAGTTATTGTTTTTTTTTCCCGCCAAAATGTTTTAAAAAATTTTGGCGGGAAAAAAAACAATAACTGTAAGTTAATTTTTTTGGGCAGAGGTGTTTTTCCCTGGAAAGAGCTTGTTATGTAGAGTAGTTTAGACCCCTAGTTTTTTAAATAGCGACTTTCTGAATAAGGGTTATGATTTTTTTAAAATGGGTTTCCATAGATTTTGAAGTTTGATATCTCGAATACTAAAAGAGATATCGACATGCGGTTTACGCCAAAATGCTCAGTTTTTTACCCTCTTTCGAATGAGGTATCACAAGATAGGGGTTACCATTTGAAAAAAAAAAGTTAGGGGCGCCCCCGCCCCCCGGGAGGGGCGACCAAAATTTTGACCCCCCCAAAAAGTAGTTTTTATTTATCTAGGAACATTCTCAAAGTTTGGTTTTTTTATCTGCGTAAATAAAGAAATGGCGCAGCCGTTCCGGGACTTACCGGACACCCTGTATTTGCGTTTATCCAGAATGAGGACTGAAACAATGTGTAATAGGCAAGAGGAGAAAAAGGAGTATACTCGGGCTTGCTCCTTAAGGGGTTAACACCGGTGTGCCGAGTATTTTTTTTCAAAGATCTTATTTATAAAGACTTTGAAAAATCCAAGCAAAACACCAGTGGCGGCTCGTGCCATCTGGCAACAATGTCTTCGCTCCATTTGAATCTATGTTTAACAATCGATTGCTGGTGAAGCGCTGCTTCACTTTCGAATCGATTATTTTACATACAATCAAATGGAGGGATGACATTGTTGCCATATTGCACGAGCCGCCACTGCAAAACACCAGTGTCACCATCATACAATTCATTTTCACATATTTAAATCTTGGGTGCCGACTACTACTGGTGCAAATTTTAGGGGTGCCGACTGCTGGGGTGTTTACCTTAAATAAAATTAGAAGTGATTTCTTCCTTTACAGATCAGTGGAACACGAATACTGTCTGGAGAGGTTTTCATCCAACCAACTGGACCTTTATGAGAAATATAAAATGTCAATAATGCCATGAATTTAAATGAGTTTTTATTTGGTCTATTTAAACCATTTCAACCACCCATCTCTTTAACAGTCTATTTACATCGAAGCGAAATAAAAGTGGTTGAATTTACCTTCCTGAAATCTGACAACATTGATCCAGAGATTACTGATCGGAGTCCATCGAGATGGTCTCTGGGGAGATTCAACTCGAGACTAGCAACACCCGACCATGCGCCTCTTTGAATGAGGAGAGAGAGGATTAAGATGTAAGGTTGACGTTTGGCGTCCCTCAACCCTTGGCTCCAGAGTGCAGATCCGTCGAAAAATGAAAATGTTTAAACGCACAAAAAGTTATTTGTCAGTTTTCCATATTCCCAATTTGTAAGGAAGCCTTTGGTCTATTCCTATGTGTTTATTTGAAACATTGATCGATTCATTTTGATCCAAAACATGGAATGACACAAGTCAATAAGACTGAAGTGTAGGGGGAATGTTTGTTTTCTTCTCTCAGTCTTTACAGTTCCTTGAATGACGTGTTGCTGGGTTTTATTGGAATATATTTATAAACTGTACAACACCGAGAGAAAATATTGTACCAGAATCACAAAGATAATAGCGTGAACCAACGTAAGGGATGATACTGTTAACCCATATATGCCCATTGGGTCGTTAACGACCCACTTTTAATGTTTTTTTTTTGGACCAAATTACTGTAAATATAGGCCAATTTTACTCAAAAATCAATGTTGTATGATCTTTCAGCACCTACAGTTTAGCTGCACCAGAAAATTTCACAATTTTTAAATTTTAAATTTTTTTAACTCTAAGATACTGTTTTTTGAGAAATACACCAGTAAACACCTAACACGTTCAAAAAAAGTTGGGCATATATGGGTTGATTACATACCATGGGATGGATACAGAAATTTCTCTCTCTCTCTCTCCCTCTCCTCTCTCTCTCTCTCCCCCTCTCTCTCCCTCTCTCTCTCTCCCTCTCTCTCTCCCTCTCTCTCTCCCTCTCTCTCTCTCTCTCCCTCTCTCTCTCTCTCTCTCTCTCTCTCCCTCTCTCTCTCTCTCTCCTCTCTCTCTCTCTCTCTCTCTCTCTCTCCCTAATTGCACGTGTGTGTTAGAAAAAGACGGAGATAGGGGTTGAAGTTACGCGATGGCCCCCTCTTCTATCCTTTTCTAACACATGCGTTCAAACGGCCCCAGAGAGAGAAAGACAAAGTCTTGTATCCACCCATGTTCCGGCCACCTCTTCAGTGCGGACGTTTAGAGGTATCGAATGTGTTTATGAGAAATTTTTGATACTTGCGGGACGCTTTAAAAATGTTTCCGCGTGGTATGTTTTCGAAACGTTTTCACGTTTTGCGGACGTTTTAGAAACGTTTTTGACACTTTTTGTGCTACTATTAATAGGGAGGCTTGCAAAATGTGACGTCAACGGTTTTATTCAGTCATGAAACATTGGAAGACAAAACTTTCTTGTTATTTGACGAAAAACTTTTAAATCACCCGTGCGGTATAGAAATAATAACTTCGCTTTCGCGAAAGATTTAGATCCTTCTTGTTCCTTTCATACTTTCAAAGTTGTTTTTTTATTAAATTATTAAATTATTGATTAACGTTAAATTATTCTGCCGCACCAACTTTTAACATTCCAGTATCTATTGAAGGCAACAAATTCTTGAAGTATTCTTAAATCCTTATTTAACTTTTGATATCCAGCTTACCCTTCTCGTGTAATTTTTCACTACCGAAATCATAGATATTTTTAATACTCTGATGGGAAAACAAAATACTACAAACTTTTTACGATCCCATCACGAAAAGAATTACTTTGGATCAGGCTCTTGGAAACTAGCGGATCCGAGAAATTATCCTTCTCTCTTTTCCCAATTAGAATGCATGGGCTAGAAAAAAATAGGAGTGGAGGCTTGGGGTCGAATATCAAGTGACTGCCCCTGATTTGTCATTTTCTAACACACGCACTCTAACGGAAAAAGAGAGAGAAGGATAAATTCCTGGATCCGCCATTGACAGTCGCTCGTGAAATGCGATTTATCGATGTCCACTCCATTTGAAACTATAGAAAATAATCGATTTATCGGGGGCTCAATTCTACCCCCTGACGATCGATAATTTTCTACAGTTTTAAATGGAGTAGGCATCGATTTATCGCATTTTACGAGCCGCCACTGGCCATTGGTCTTGGAGTTGGATGTGAGGTTATGAGAGTGAAACGTGCATTGGTCTTTTTTTTTTTAAACACTCCGTTCATAAACCTCCGGGGTATTCTATGTTTCATGCACAATTTTTCGACTATAAAACAAGAAAAAATTAAAAAAAAATAATCTTTCGATCCTTTTCAATTAAGAATTATTTTTTCTTCCTTTACCATCAAAAAGTGTGAGGCAATCGACGCGATTTCTCCTTGGTTCCTCACTTGTCTCACCTGACGAGCCACATCTGTCGATGTCCTTGTTGTAAGACGCGCTGCCATCCTATTGACTGTTTGGAACAATTCGCCTTCACTCAGCGATATAGACAACTCGTATTTCGTTGCTCTGGTAGTCATCGTAAGTTGCATACACATGTTTTTGAAGGGGCTGTCGTCAAGTTATCTTCATCCAGACCTCCAGTCAGCTCATCATTGCACTATACGATGAATTGGTGAACCGCGTAACCTAGGTTCCATGACCTTCAAAAGAAAGTTTTACCATTTTAAACAAACCTTTAAACAATTTCGCGGCTTTCAAGTGTTTAAGAGCTGAATAGAATGGCTCTATAAAGTACGCCATGAAAAATAGAAAATTCTGTTGAAAACAACAGAAAAATTTAACAATAAGAATTTTAATCAAGAGGCACTTTCGTTTGAAAGTCATTCTACATACCTTGTGTTCTGTTTACTTAAGCATTGCCACATTTGTGGCATTTTTGACATATTTTCAAATGACTTCGACAACATTTAAAAAAAATTCATCGAAACGCATTGAAGATTGATTGAAAATGTTTGTGAAAAGTTTTAAACTGGTGTTAATAATTGTAATTTGAAACATTTTTGAAAAGTTTTGAAAACGCGTAACATGCATTTATAAATTACTTTTAAGTGTCATTAATTGAAATGATTTCAATGCGTTAGCAACACATTTTTAAACAGTTTCATAATGTTGTAAAAAAAAAAAAAAAAAAAAAAAAAAAAAAAAAAAAAAAAAAAAAAACCTTTTCTAATATGTTATGAAACTTTTTTTTTATCATCTTTCAATCTTTTTCAATATGTTTTATATCTGTTTTTAATATATTTTTATAAACCTTCATCCGGTGCTCATCTCATCGAAATGTGTAGAATATATTTCAAAAATGTTTCTCGGAGATGACACTGCGATAATCAATCAGTAAAACGTATATAAATCAGTATGACACGTAAAACTCATAACATCCTTTTAACTATTCCATTTCTTTTAAAATAATTTTCATAAACAACCCTTCATAAAGTAACCCCCAAACCTTTAAACAAAATTGTTAGCAATTCATCAAAACGGCTGAGATCAAATGACATTTAATCTTTAACCCGACTGTCAATCTAATACCACATAATTTGATGACCCCCGAAAAAAGAGAACTACCCTCCACTGCAACCATATAGCTCCGCTAAGCTGTCATAGGTTCGTCACATTAAAGCCATCTATTCTCAAGATTCTGAGTGCGCGTGATTATAATAGTATTTTTACTTTATAAATACTCTTAGATCATCAATGTCTTAAGAAACTTTTGAGAAATAACGCATTATGCCGAGAAAGTTTTTGTAAAAGTGGAAATATTATGAGCATTTTATCCGAGGAAATTCAACACGCCGTTCACGTCTCATACTTGATTTTTTTTCTTTTTTAACTTCCGTGACAATTTTGATCCAGGTCAGTGCGCGACTCAACTAGCGTACAGATTAAAATTCTACGCTTCTCCGCCGCAAATCCTTGCGATATTATAATTATATTGAAAAATTCATGGCAGCACGCGGCGCGCTTCAAATCGCAGTGGTCCATTTGAAGAACGTGCCATTTCATCCTAAATTTTTACTCAGGTGAGGAGGGCAGGCAACTTTCCGAGAAACGTTTAATCAAATTTTTTCGTCTATACGTTTGCAATGCAACTCTCAAATTTGTTGACTTAACAAAAAAAAAAAAAAAAAAAAAAAAAAAAAAAAAAAAAAAAAAAAACTTTACACCGCATGCAAACAATTTTCACTAAGGCGGCACGATCATTCCCCCTCTTTATCCTGATTTTTCACGCAGGTGTTTACGGCCTCACAGCACCCACCTACCAGTCTCTTTGAGAATCACTTTGATATTTTGAAATTTTTGCATGAAGTAGAAACAAAAAAAATCTCAAAAAAATAGTCGGATTCATTACTCATTATACCACACGGAAAAAGTAGATTTGTGAAATCAATAAAATGAAGCAAATGCTGATTTTACCAGTCACTTTTGGTAAAATTTACTCTTGTATTAGGATAATTTTATGTTATGGATAGTAAGTTTGCACAAGTTTATTAATTTTATAATTGTGATTTTAAACCTTACCAATTGCTTTGTAAATTTTCCAATCCAAAACATTGTGACCTTTGCAATTAGTATAGCTGTCACGCCATACCATGACAGCTATGCACATTGCAAAAGTCAAAATGTTTTGGATGGTAAACTTTTGAAATTGTAAAATTGAAAAATTTACTATCAAATAATAATAATAATTTACTTTAATTTTTAATTAATAATAATTTAATAATAATTTAATAATAATAATAATAATTAATAATTTTTGTACAGATACCGGAAAGTTCATCCAACCGGAAAAAGCCCAAGGCTTAGGACTATTGTTTAGTCCCGCCGAGGGACTAACACCCCATTACCCGCCACAAGCGGTGATAAACAACAAATAATAATTAATAATAATTTAATTAATAATATTTAATTTATTTTAATAATAATTTAATTAATAATAATAATAATAATAATTTACTTTTTTTAAGTACTAAAACTTAAGCAAAATTTATAATTAAAATTGGAAAACTAGCAATAAGTTTACCAGATAGGTTTTACAAAAAACAACAGGTAAAATTTGCTTTTGCGTCATTTTACTGATTTTACAAAACTAAATCGATTTTTTTTTTTTAGCAATTTCTTTTATTTCCGTGTGAAGTAATAACCTCAGTCTCTTTAAAAACCAAAAGATATTGAATTCTGTACAGCGACATAACACAAAAATTCTTTATTGCTATGGCTTTTTTTTACAATATTTTATTTTTGTAATAAATTAAAAGTTAAAAGTAAACATTTGTAGGTCTGTGTTTCCAACAAGAATAAAACTATCTCAGCTCTAAAGTTGTAACACGGTATTAAAAAGCTTGTCTTCGTGTCCGCAAAGAGATCCAGTCTAAAAAGTTAAAATAAATGGATGAAACAAAAATTTAGTCAGTTAATTTTTCAATTTTTTCTTTTTTTTATGTTGAGTCTCTCATTATTAACTACTTAGTAGTATCCTGAGCAGCAGCATCTACTCATCCATTGGTAATCAGTGCAGAGAGGTGAATTATACAGTGATGGGCATTGTATGTCTGCAGGACAGGGCCAGCTCCAGGACTCTGAAATATAATGGAAATCAAAGATCATTGATTTGAATTCTATTCAGTGGCGTCGCGTGCCATCTGGCAACAATGCAACTGCTCCATTTAAACTCATTAAATATATCGAATTTTTCTTGTGCACGCACAGTGCACCCCCTGAATTCGATCTTTTACATGAGTTTAAATGGATAGAATGCATTGCTGCCAAATTGCACGCGACGTCACTGACTCTATTTTCTTTTAAAACTATGGGGCTCTTGCAATTTTTTTCTACAGGGGATTGAAGAGTTGATTCTTGGGAAAGAAAGAAAAAAAAAGAAAAAGAAGAAGAAAAAAAAACTATAAATGACGATGAGTACACCAAAATAATCACTAAATTCACTATCAGAATCGGTCTCAGTGGCGAAACTACACAGGTATCATGGGAGATTCCTATCTAATTTGAGACTTATCTGTGTGTTTTCGAAGAGAAAGTGACAACTTAGACAGGAATCTCCCATGATACCTGCGTTGAACCGCCATCACAATCTTGCCATTAGAGCAGTTTTGTGAGTTTATAACAGAATTTTGGACTGTTTATTGTGATTTTCATGATTTTTGCTGGTTTTTACATCAGATAGGACTATCTATTCATTTGCTCGCAGCAAAAGTTTGAATTTTTTTTTCTTGCGAAACAGCAATAATTTAGTCAAAGTTTAGGAATATCGAGCTTTAATCAGCTACCAGGCCAAGTTTAAAAAGACAAAGCAAGAAAAATTAAAAAATCAAGAATGCTTTGTGAGCGCTTTATTGGTGCTGAATGAGTATGATTGGTTTGATCAATTAAAAGGCGCACCTTAAAAAGGGAAAAATAAAATGGTCAGTTAATCGAGCCGGAAACAACCGTAAGTTGATAATGAAGGATCGTATCGTTTTCGTATTGAATTATACTTTCGAGTGCGCGTTATTTTTATGGGTCATAGGTGAATCCAGCAATCTGGCAACTCATGGACATTCTTCCAATTTGAATGTATGATTGACAATCGATTCTTGAACGGGCTATAGCCCCATGACTAATTGATTATTATTTCTCATGCAATCTAAAATGAATAAAACACTGTTGCCAGATTGCTGGATGTTGCTGTATAACTTCCGAGTTGCCATTTCGATAGAATCCCTTATAGCCCTTTCCCGCATTTTTTGGGATTTTAGTTTTTTGAGATTTTTATTTAAGAGGACTGTAATTTTCTAAGAACTTTGATGGGTCACTTGATTTTTTGCAAAAATTCATTTAAATTCCATTGCAGTGGCGAGGCGTGCCATTTGGCAACGTTCCTTCTTTCCCATTGAAACACATTAGAAAGGTCGAAATGGCTGGTCATCGCCGATGACTGAAGCGTTCGACTTTTTTGGTGAATTTAAATGGAGAGAAAACATTGTTGCCAAATTTCACGCTTCGCCAGTGTTCCATTGAATCCCATGTAGAATTAAGTGGAACATTATCTGCCCCATTACACCAGAAAGTTTCAACCTTTAACCTTTTATTGCCTTTATTGGTATTTGCATTGTCGGGTTTTTTTTTACCACTGAGGGTGATCTAGTTGCGGATTTCTAACGTAAATTGATGCGTATATTGATTTTTTGCATTCTCCGTTTCATTCCTTGTAAAATTGGTGATAGGTACTTGTGAGTACCGTCGGGCAACAAAGGGTTAAGAAGAGTCACCGGTGAATCTCCACCAGAGGCAATATATAACAGAGCATGGGCGGCGCGTGGGGTCAAAAAGTGGGGGGGGGGCTAAAACTCAACAGCCTTTTTTTTTTATTTATTTATTTATTTTTATTTTTTTCTTTTCTTTCTTTCTTCACCTTTTTCACAATAACGTTTGACGCAGGCGGGGGGAGGATAAATAACCTGTTTTCTTCTTTTTATCCTTTTCTTTCTTTTTCCTTTTTCCCTATTTTCCTTTTTTTCTCGTTCAAACATTTTTTCAGCCCCTCGTTCCCAAAAAAGTGGGGGCTATAGCCCCAATAGCCCCTTATACGCGCCGCCTATGTAACAGAGACCACGGACTATCTATCTTGCTTGCCCTCGTAAAAATTAGGTATCAACTTTTTTGTTCCGGGGTCTCAACAAAACAACATCCAACTGGACCATTTGTTGACTGATGAGCAAATGGTTTAAAAGAAAAAAAATCAAGAAAAAACTTAAATAGATCTATAGCATAACTAAGCTATTATCACCTAAATTATTTAAAGTTCTGAGCAAGAGAGTGAAAATATGGGAGAGAATGAGGAAAATAAAAACAAATTGTGACGAAATGGGAAAGTAAAAATGGTTGACGTACGGAAAATAGAAGCGCATCCACAACAAATTCCGTGGATCATGGCAGAGTCATCTCTACATGACCACGGTGGGCATGGTGTATCACAGGCACCTCGACGGTTGAGGCCACCGAACCCGAAAATATCAGAGAGCCCTGAAACAATATAACGACAATTGCAATATTAAAACTGATAAAATTTAAACTCTGATAAAACTAAGTAACAATTCTTTCCCCTTGCCCTCTTCCAAGATAGGGTTTTGCAGTAAACTTGACTCGTCTCAAGTAGAAATAAACTATAGCCATGTAATTACCCCTAAATTGTATTTACCTATATACACTATATACTATGTCAATATTATTCATCTACTCTAGTAAGTACATACATAAGCAAAAAGGTTAAATTTTGTCCCAGAATTTAACTACAATTAGATATGAGTATAGCATATACTCAAAACAACACGATATATTAAAATTAGTATAATGTACAATTAGTTATAAGAAAATGAATTAATTCCAACTGTGGAAGTCTTCATAAAAATAAATGTTAAAAAAAAAAAAAAAAAAAAAAAAAAAAAAAAAGCAATATTAAAATAATGAGAAATCAACTGAGAGTTGTGAAGTTACAAATAGAAGCTCAGGACCTGAAATGTAATCATCTGTCTACTTGTTTCTAGTATAGTTTTGAAAAATTCCTTGAGAAAATTGATCATACTTTCTCATGGTATGCTATCACCGGGATGAAAATGAATAAATAAATAAACAAATAAATAAGTCGTTGTTTTAACCATTTTAATGTTAAAAGCGGTGACCGAAAAATGGTAAAAGTTCATGTCAACAAAAAGTACTGTCAAACTGACGAACTAAGAACACGATTTGTAAAATCAACAAATTATTGGCTGGTGAAATTCAATGGTTTTGTTTTAACAATTCGTGTTGTTATTGTTTAGCAATATTGTTGCGTTAATTTCGCAACCGGTTTTGTTCTATTAACTTTTACCATTTTTCGGTCACTACTTTTAACAATAGAGTTTTTAAATCAACCTGTGATTTTATAAAAAAAAAAAAAAAAAAAAAAAAAAAAAAAAAAAAAAAAAAAAAAAAAAGGGCTATCAAAAACTTTCTCTTTCATCCCGCAAATCATTAAAGTTGGGTCTTTGAAGAAAAGAAAAATCCATCAGTGAATAAATGTAAAGCAAATGAATAGACCACGGACTTGGTGTTCTCTAGGAATTTATTTATATCTATCCTATAAGCACGAGTAAAAGATAAAATAGTCCAAATGAGCCAGAAGAAGGACTATTTTATTTTATTTTTTTAAAATATACCTATATAGTTTTGCCCATATTATTTTTTCCCCAAATCTTTATACAAATTTTTTTCTTTGTTAGTTCACGCTGCAAGACAACTTTTATTTGACTCGTTTCGTCCGGTATTAGATTTTAATTAGGGCAAAAAACCCATCTTATAATTTATATGTATTTTATTAAGTTCTAGCGTTCGAAATTAAGAACTGGATGTATTGTTTCTATTGTTATTTTTAATTTGTATATTGTGTCTTAGTGTCTTGTCGATATAAAAAAAAAAAAAAAAAAAAAAAAAAAACATGAAACAAAAAAATAAAAGTATAAAAAGAGACAGAATAAGTGAAAAGTAGAATGAATTGAAAAGAATCTCACAGTGAACCACAAGCATCGAAAATTCAAGAGCACTGCGGGAAAGGTCCAAGTAGTAATAAATGTTCCTGACAGAATTTTCGTCAATGTCAACCAGGTGCATTGTTATCCTTTTATCACTGATTATTATTATTATTCTTATATAAGATTATTTTGGTTTCAACTATTTGATTTTAGTTTCAGTCAACTTTCATGGCTATGACATTTACTGTTGGACACTTCCTGTGTGCGGATGGGGTGAGGCGGGATGGATTTTTGACGGAATCAAATTTTTGACGATGGTCAGAACATTTTAATGTATACAACTCATTATTAGCAGTGATACAAAAATCTAGTTGCATTGTTGCCAAATTTTACTGGAAATTTAAAAAGTTGACTTGCAGTTCAAAAATGCGTATAAAAATGGCAAACGGCAGCCGACAGCTAACTAACTCACAGGAAACTTAGCGCTGATTTTGAATCCGGTTTTATTGTTTGTGCAAAATATTACATTTGCCTTTTTTTCATAATTCATCAGAATAAGCATGCATGAGAGAAGAAAAAAAATTGGATTTTTATTAAATAATTTAAATGATCTGAATGAACTGATACTCTCGGAATATATTCTTATTGGATTACAAGAGATCGTTTGCAGAAAACATATATATATAAAAAAAAAAAAAAAAAAAAAAAAAAAAAAAAAAAAATCTTTCTCACCCCGTTCATTGAAAATATCGGTCTTCTGAAAAAATTGCTCAGGAAAATAAATTATCTTTTCATACCCGTACCCTGCAGTTACGCCTGTATTTCTTTTTACTTAAAGTTGTGAGCCCAAGGGGGGGGGGGGCAGAAACGACCCTTGGCCAATTTTTTTTCGCACACCCGAAACTCTAATTTTTCAATTTAAATTTTGGAACTTTGTGACATTCAAGGGACTGATACAGCCGACGTTCGTCGTTCATGCCACAATTTTCACGTTTTTCAGACAAAAATAAACTCGTAGTTGTCAGTAGGCTTTTGTGCTGTTATCAGACGATTTAGGCTTATTGCTCTGAGGTTATGGATGGAAATTAACGTCTCGCTCTATATAAATGATCTATTTGGCAATCTCTCATCTTTCTAGGATTATTGTGGTTCAAATCCTCATACTTTTATGGGAAATAACAGAGAAAAACAAACGGAAGTAAAATCGTTTTCCAATTTTTTGCTGGAAACCGAATAAAAAAAAAAAAAAAAAAAAAAAAAGTAACTAATGTACGCTAAAAAACAGCTGGGGATCTTTTCAGCCCTCCTCCCCCCTCCCGGTCACTATACATCGGTCATATACCTCGAACTCACACAAATTAGTGAGCAAATAAATAAATGGATAGATGAACAATTAATAAATAGATTAAATAACGAATATATTCCTACCATCGAGTAACCTGGTAACGGGCTCCGAATCAACAGAAGATGGCAGCGTTATTAGCACCACACTGGCCACAACAAATATCGCGAACCGCAAATTAAGTGCGTGCATGATCGAGGTTAAGAGCGACTGCGCTTATAGCAAAGCAAGAAGCGTGCAAAATGCCAAAAGCGGTGCTCAGGGAGGCAAAAAAAAAAGTAAACAAAAATTAGGGCAGAACCAAAAACAAACAAAACAAACAAACAAACAGAGATACGGAAGAAGAAAAAGAGGGTGCAATAATATAGCGGGAGAGTCTCTCTCTCTTACGCCAATTGACGCGGCGGGTGGATTAAGCTCGGAGCTCGGATAGAGATCGCATCGCTTCTTTTCTCTCAAGCGCCAAGCGTCGCGTCGCATCGCGTTACCGCACAATGATACGAAGGTATGGAATTTCTCGGACACATTTATTCGTGGACAAAAATTCAAGATTATGAGTAATTGATAGACTGTTTTAGTAGAGCGATATATCGTATCGATTGCCGTCCGAGGGCCTCTGGTTCCAAACAAACTCTGGTTCAATGTAATTTCCCCATAAGCGAACTTTTCAACGGAAATTTAGGGTAATAAATCAAACAATTAATGCGACCTTCTTGCGATTATGAATTCTACGTCCTCGAAAATGCTTGAGTATGCCTGGTTCCTTGACTAAAACTGCCGAAATCAATAAGATATTACAGATTAAATGTTGCATTTGTAGGTTAGAATCGCCCGAAATCCCGCCAAATTCCACAACAACAAGAATAACATTTGGGTGATTCCAACCTCCAAACGCATCGTTTAATCTGTAATATCTTGTTGATTCCGGCAGTTTTACGGGTGGAACCAGGCAATATTAAGCATTTTCGAGGACGTAGAATTCATAATCGCAAAAAGGTCGCATTAATTGTTTGATTTAATACCCTAAATTTCCGTTCAAAAGTTCGCTTATGGGGAAATTACATTGAACCAGAGTTTGTTTGGAACCAGAGGCCCTCGGACGGCAATCGATACGATATATCGCTCTACTAAAACAGTCTATGGCAAAATAACTAAAAACTGAGTTTAAAAAACGATTTCACATCTTAAAATGATTCAGATAACATGGTTTTTAGATAGAAAATAACCACTTTAAAACGTTCCTGAAGCAAAAAACGAAAACTTTTCATGTCTGGAAAAATTCATTTTTCGGACCAGTGTGAGTCGCCGCCGTCGAGAGTCATACGTCATCGAGTCATCGCGGTTTTTTTCGAACGTCCTCGCGACGAAAATTAAATTGCACACACGAAAAAAATCAGGCTGCTAGACTATTCATTAGCTCGTCTCATTATCAGCTATCAGGAATTAATAATGGGTCTGGGTCGAGCGGGCGGGCGGGCGGGCGGGCGTTGATATCGGCACGGTAATGATGAGACAAATATCTTACGAATCTCGATGTGGAATTGGTCCATCGACCGGAGCTTTGTTGCCAGTTATACCTAAACCGGTTCAGAGCTACAGTTCTAACTTGAAGCTCGCGGAAAAAGGTGCGAAATAATTTAAGAAGACTGTTGGACCATTTTTTTTTTTTTAAATAAAAAAACTTTCTAGCAAGATATGATTGAAATTCATGTATAGGATAAATCAGTTCGAAAGAACATACTAAAATCAACAAAGAAAGGTGCTATTCTTCTATACTGCATGACTGCGGAAGTATGATTTGTAAGATTATTTCAGCTTGAAATGAAAGTGAAATTATAAGTCAACAAATGTCCAGTATAGTTTGTAGTCTGTCAAGGGGACTAGTGGACCTTTTTTTTTTTTTTTTTTTTTTTTAACTTCCCTAACGGCACACTCAATCCAGGTTTAGTTTCAATCCAGCTACTCGAAGGATTGACAAACCGACGATTGCCAATCTGATTTTAATCCGATTTCAAGACTGGTTAACAAGTGGCACGGGGATGATCAGCTCCGATATCCGGATTGGAATCGGCTTGAACAAGGATAAACACGGACTCCTCAAACCTATGAGAACCCGTTTTCAATCAGTATCAAACCTAGATTGACAGTCGGATAATCACCAGGTGTACTAGCTTCGTGAAAGACGGATCGGAAACAAATTTTAATCCGATTCAAACTGCATACTGGACCCTGCCACAAATTGGATCCGAACCGGTTTCAAGCCAGTTCTCTGAACATGGTTCAAGATGGATTTAGAAACTCATAAAGAAAGGACTTCAAAACGGTTTCAAACTTGCTACAAGAAACTTCATCACCCTAGTTTCAAGTGAGCTTTCAGCCGATTTCTTAATCGTCCAGTCGGTTGGCCAGTTTAGTGCTTCGTCTTGAAACTCGATTGAAACCGAATTAATCTGGTAAAAAATCGGGTAAATTAAACGGGTTAAAAATCGACTCATTTTGCATACTATATCCTAATAGAAATGGAATCCGATCCAACTTCATGCCAGCCTTGTGAACCGAATTCAAGTCGGATTCAACCCGCTGTAAAGACGGTTTGAGTTTGGGTCGGATCACGTTCGTCAATTTTTTTTGCGGACATGTAAGCCATTTCAAGCCATCTACAATTCGCATTCAATCCGGTTCAGATAACTGTTTTGAAACCGGATTTGAAAGTAGAGTTATTGATCCGTGTAAACCCGTGTTTAACCCAATTGATAAAACAAGTTTGAATATGGTTTTAAATTAGTTTGAAGTAGGGTTTATAACCCTCCATGAAATCAGTTTGAATCAAGGTGAAATCTAGTTATCCAATTTTTGGTGTGAACATGTAAGCCATTTCAAATCGTCTACAATTCGCATTCAATCTAGATTGAATAACCTGGTTTGAAACCGGATAGGGAAGCGGAGTTAATTTAGTTCGCGGCTTCCGCCGAGAGAGTGCTCCACCATATTTTTGCGAAACGTTACTCGCGTTTACTTGGCCCCGAGCTGCGAACGACCTCTCCAATGAAACTTCGTACTATTGGGAAATCTCCATCAGTACTTATTGGTAATGGATTCACCCTAGGCCCACGTAGAGTGCCTGAAAATCATTGAAAATTGGTTCAGCGAGTCTAATCAAAACATTAACTCAAGTTTGAGTCTACAACTTTCTCTCAGATTGAAGTTGGTCTAGTACAGTTCATTAAGAACGTGGCTGCCATCTGGATTCAATCTGGTATTTCAAGTTTAGATACGGTCTTGTGAGTCATTCAAGTCGCTTAGCTGCACTTTGTATTCAATCCGGCTTGAGTAACCAGTTATAAAACCGGATGGGGACGAAGCTTAGTTCTTGATCCGAAATATACCCATGTTGAACCCAACTGATGAAACAAGATTGAAAACATCTTTAAATCAGCTGAAAGTAGGGTATATAATCCTCTTCAAAATCAGTTTGATTTCGGGTTAAATCCGGCTGTTCTATTTTTAGTGCGGACTTGTAAGCCATTTCAAACTATCTATGATCGCTTTCAACCCTGCTTTGATAATCGCGTTTGAATCCGGTTCGGAATCGGTGGTTTAAAATTGGGAAAAACCCTGATTGAACCTCATTTTTGAAACAAGTTGAAAAACGTTTTTGAACCAGTTTGAATAGGGGTCTATGACGCGTGGCGAAGATAGCTAGAATCCTAGTCAAATCTAGTTAGTCAAATTTTTTTGCGGACATGTAAGCCATTTCAAACTGTCTATAATCCGGCTTAAATCCAGCTTGTGTTAATCGGGTTTGAAACCGGATTGGAAAACTGGATTGAAATCGGTTGACTCGTTTGCCAAACCGAGTTGAATCCAGTTTCAACCTCGAAATGTGCCGTTAGGGTTTGTAGCAAGATATGATTGAAATTTATGTAGGATAAATCAGTTCGAAAGAATATATAGAGCAATGAAGAAAGGTGCTATCTTTCTATACTGCATGACTTCGGAAGTAGGTCTGACTTGTAAGATTATTTTAGCTCGAAATGAAAGTGAAATTATGAACTAAAAAAGGTCCAGTATAGTTTGTAGTCTGTTGAGGGGACCAGTGGACCTATTTTTGGAAAAAAAAAAATGTTTCACCTTTCGGTACATTTTTCTCAGAGACTAATGAAGTAATTATCATGGATTTTCTTTTTTAAAATGTTCATAAATGCAACCTCTAACAATGGAAGTAAAATCGAAGTCAATTTGCAATTACATTTTTTTTTAAGTAGTTGAAAGCTGAAAAAAAACACGGAAGAGTACAACTTATTGAGCTTTCATAAAATTGAACTTAAAGTTGCGCGATAATTAAAGTGTTACTTCCATGCCATTAGAGTGTAATACTGAGTATGTATGCAAAATCTCATTGCTGTAGCTCAAACCAATCCTGAGAAAAGTGTACCAAAATATGACTCATTTTTACATGGGTTACACAGACTCGTCGGTCCACGAGTTCCCGTAGCCCCATACCCTTAAGAGATTTTGGGGCCTACCAGAAAGTATATTGTAAAAACGGTTGCATGCCATTTTTGTTTACCTGTAACGCAACCAAAATCTCCTCTATACCCTCTCATTTCTCATTGGCTACGCTTGTCTAACATACGTGTTTCAATGGAAAGAAGAGAGGGACAGAGAATTTCTTGGTACGCTACGGTCCCATAGGCAGTGGCGTACGCAGGATTTTCTTGGGAGGGGCTCGCACTGATGAGCGTTTGACTGAAAATTGTTCCCCCCTTCCCCTCCACACCCAAAAATCGGAGGTCTGGGGGGGCTTTAGCCCCCTGCGTACGCCACTGCCCATAGGTATTCATTTCCACCCTTTGTCGTTTCACAAGCCACACTCTCGTTAATCATTGTTCGTTATAGTCATACTTTCTGGTAGGTGCCAAAAGCTACTATGCGTTTGATTTAATTTTACCGTAATATTTTCCTGTGCAATGAAAAATAAACGGATATTGAACCAATAAATGTCAACAGCAAGACCAAAGAGACTATAAAGAGAGTCTCCCTCTCTCTTATAAGAGAGTCTTTTTTGCGCAAGAACGTCAAAATGCGATTTTCACGAACGTCGATGATTTCGATTCTGTTCTTTGTTTTGTTTCGTTTTTTTTTGTTTTTTGTTTCTGAAACTATGCACACTCTGGATAAACACTACGGTCTATACTCTATATAGGTTTACCGAGGCACTCACCCGACCTTGAAGCCCACTATACTTTCTGTGATGGAGTCCGTATTTACGGATTGCACCATGCACCGAAAATTACGGTCGTCACAACCGGAGTGCTTCCATAAAGATATATGCATAGTCCGTAATTTACGGTGTCTAAGACCGTATCGTTTTTTCAGTGTGCGGTGGCTCCATTGCGAAAGCCAAATAAATTGGCAACGCTGAAAAAGGTGGCATAGACAAAAAAAACATGGATAAAAAGATGAAAGTTTGATAGCGTGTTTGGCGTTCATGCTGACTGGTCGGAAGGGACGCAAGTATAGCATGCAGTGTATAGTGATTTGATCGTCCGTGGCAATGACATTCAGCATTTTGTAAAAGGAATAAAATAGATATCAAAGCGCGCTAAAAGCATCACGAAATTGGATCTTGATTACCCAGCTGATTGCAGAAGAGATAGCATTAATGCCACCTATGAACACATGGAAACCCTCTAAAGCGTTCTTTAATGTTTATTGTTTTTAAAGACCTTCCAAATATTTGCTCAAAAAGAATTCAGAATTTATTAAACTACAGCGGGATTTAACTTCACCGCGGCAGACGTCCCATAATTCTGCGCCCGAAATACTCTTATATGCCTCTAATGGGGCTTTTGCAAACTTTTGCTACAGGGGATTGAAGAGTTGCATACAAATTTATAAAAATGACTATGGATACACTAAAAAATCACAAAATTCACTCTCAGAATCGGACTTAATGGCGGAGAGACGCAGCACAGTGTAGCAAATGACCAATCTAGCTGTGCAAAAGTCGAAAAATCGAAGTCAAGCATTCCATCTGACAACGCTGTTTATAGGTACATAGATGTTTGCTGACATGATATACATCGGTGTTTTATCAAAAATTCCGATGTTGATCGGTGAAATGATCGGGAACCCGACGAGTAAACAAATACTCGTCAAATAACCTGTGATTTTAGTTGAACTTTATATTACTCCAGTAAATTCCAGATTGATTCAAGTCACGAGTTACATTTTTTTCTACGATGAATGGACCGTAAGAAAGTAAGTTAAACAGTTGATTGAATAATTTAAGTTTTTTATTAACTCCTCCCAAATTTTTCAATTTTTTCGTAAAAAAACCGAGATTTTCAAACTTTGAAAGACCACATCTTTTCATTATCCGCCGTTATCCGTGCTGAAATTTATGCCAAAATGTTCAGAAAACTATGTAGATTCCGAATTGTTTTGGTTTTTTTGCGACCGTCTGCGACCGCGAAAGATATTTGCGTTCCAGTCGCCCCCCTCCGCTGTAGCGCACGCTGCACGAAGCGAGCGACTGTCAGAATTTCTCATCACACCTTACTACCTCTGCCACGTGCTTCCATTCATTTTAACAAACTGATTGACCACATTTATCTCATTACTGATTTGGATTCTTACTGTGGCGCAACTGGCTAGAAGTTATCGATGTAATATTGCAACCCAGGTTCAAATCTCGGCAGCAATTGTTTTTTTTTGTTTTTTTTTTTTTCTTTTCCACCAGCAAACTCATCACCAGGAAGATCTTTGCAATGAAAGCACTTAAAGATGTCACAAAAGATTTTGGAGGTTTTGGATTTTGGATATAGTATATTCATTAGTCTAGATCAGTACCGAAGCGTGTCATTTGGCAACTTCGCAATTGGTCTCATTAAACTTTTGAAAAAGGTCGCATTCCAGGGCGTTATAGCCGCGCACATTTCTGTTCAAAAACTATTCGATCTTTTTCACATGTTTTAATGAGCAAACTGCAACGATGCCATATCGCACTCTTCGCCTTTGTATTTAATTGCCCATTCTCTTCCTGGAAAAATATATGGTTGCGCCTTTGCAATTTGTAGTGTTTCATAATGAAAAATCAGTATTCAAAGATGCATAGAATTATCGATTTGAAAATTTTGACTCAGTGTTTTTATACAAAGTATCTTTTTTTCTTTTCACACATATTTTAATTGTTCTCCGAAGAAGATTAAGAAGACTGAAGAATTTTACTGCTTTTCATAATTCATTGTTAGGGGTGGGTGGAAAATGTGGGGGGATACTTGAGGGAAGATAGAAAAGGCTGTAGCTGCAATATGTATTCAGAATACATTTTCCTGCATTCTCATAACATTTTTTGCTTGTTTTTTGTTGATTTTTTTTTTTTTTTGGGGGGGGGGGGTTCCCCATCACCTTCACCCTTTAGGTTATGGTGATATTCCATGAATAAACTCATGAATACAGAATACAATATTAATTGACCCATTATAAGTCCGATAACCATGAGAAGAATTATGTTGAAAAATCTTTCAGAGTGGGTTAAAAATCACACTTAATAATAAAATCGATTTCAGCTCATTAAAACTGAAATTATGAACTTTAAACCCCAACCCGAGTACTTTTCTTGCTCGGAAGGCCTTTGTGTACTGTTTTGTGGCCCACTCAGACAAAAATTCACTCCTCGCTGTGAATACAGCGAACGCCAAGACTTTTGCACAGCTAGATCGGTCATTTGCTACACTGCGCGCAGGTGTCATGGGGGCAGTGGCGTCGCGTGCCATCTGGCAACAATGCAACTGATCCATTTAAACTCATTAAATGTATCGAATTTTCCTTGTGCACTGCAGTGTGCACCCCCTGAATTCGATCTTTTATATGAGTTTAAATGGATACAATGCATTGTTGCCAAATTTCACGCGACGCCGCACTGCATGGGGGATTTCTACCTAAATTGAGACATATTTCTGTGTTTCCGTAGAGAAAGTGACATGGTAGACAGGAATTTCCCATGATACCTGCATTAAACGGCCATTACGATCTTGTCGTTACAGCAGTTATGTGAGTTTATTACTGAATTTTAGACTTTCTTAGTGTGATTTTCGTGATTTCCGCTGGTCTTTACATCAGATCAGACTATTTATTTGACTATAGCAAAAGTTTACAAGAGCTCCATTGCAATTCACGCACCCTTTTATATACGCGTTTATTCGCAGGAAAATCACGATTAAGTCGGACATCGTGAATAAATCAATTGGATGACACTCTTCATGGTCGTTGTGTGTACATTGATATGTCAGCAGGGTTGCCATTTTTAGCATCATAAAAATCCGATTTTTCCCTACCTAACTTCCTCCAAAAGTAGGTTAATTTATTGGAGAAAACATAAAACAACTATAACCAAAAAAATATAAAGACTAAATTTTAAAATTCAACTTCTCGTCAACGTGTTAGAACTGTCGAAGGCATCTTAAAGGTGCTCCAAGTCCTACAGGACAAAGGTCTCAAATTTCTGAAGAAACCAATTAATGTATCCATCTTTAAAACTGATGTATTTATTATTTAGTCCCTTTGGTAGGGCATACAAAAAAAATGTCGATTTAGAGGATGAGGAAACAAACAATTCATTTAAAAATCACAGCACAACAGTTATGAAAAAATCCTAAAAATTGTAAAGTTCCAATTCTATAATTAAATACAAAGGGGATGCTGTGACATTTTGAGAGGCGTTTTTAAAGAAAAAAAATTAATGAATTTTTACAGCCTTCGCTGTTGCTGCCTAGATTTCTTCAGAATTTTTCTCCCGCTCTGCACGAATCTATTATTACTCCTACCCAGAGATTACTAAGCCTAAGAGATATGGCATAACGATTCAAAAGTGTTGTTCGACTCCTACAAAGTATGCAATGTGGCGTACGCTGGTGACCGAAAACATTGTTACTACTGTTCTTGTTTGAATGAGATTTGACAGCAACGCCACTAACTAAATTAATAAGATTAATAAAGTGTTTGGGAAGTTTAATGAGCTCTGAGTATATTTGTACGTGAATTGAAAATCTAAGTCACTTTAATCATCCCATGGGCCCATTAAATGACAAACATTTAGATGCCGCAGAGAATCAAACCTCATTTCCAACAACATGAATAACAACAATGTTTACGGTCACCAGCGTACTGCACGTTGTATCACGGCCATTCTGCAGGCGTTTTTTACGGAGCCCGGCCAAGGGTTTTTTTAACACGGCGGAGATAGGAAGTGCCATATCTCTTAGGCTTAGTAATCTCTGCTCCTACCATTTTCGTCAATTCCGGCAGTTTCAAATTAATTTTTTTTTTTTTTTTTTTTTTTTTTTTTTTTTTTTAAACGCCACTCAAAATGTCACGGCACCCCCTTTGTATTTAATTATAGAATTTGAAGTTTACAATTCTGAGGATTTTTTCATAACTGTGGTGCTGTGTTTTTTAAAATAAATTGTTTGTTTCCTCATCCTCTGAATCGACATTTTTTTGTATTTTCACTTATTTCTTAATTTTGTGTATTTTTTTTTTAAATTTTTTTTAAAAATTTCGGTCAAACCTAGGTTTGACTGAAAGTTTTAGTCAAACCTAGGTTCTTTGTTTCTATTCCGCTTAAATCTAGGTTTGACCAGCGCCTCATTTGTAAAGGGTTTTGCCCAGCGGAACCATGGTCAGACCTAGGTTTGACTAGTAAAACCCTGATTTTTCATCGCCCCGTCGGGGTTTGACCAAGGACCCTTCGTCAAACCTAGGTGTGACTAGTCAAACCTAGGTTTGACTGGATATGGGGGTTTGACCGTAACATATACATAAATGGTACACGTCTTGCAACGGTCACAAATCAGGATGTATAAGTATCTTATTCTTAGAATTGTCTACCTACGTAAGACCCGTGCGATAGATAATCGAGCAAAAACATTAGAACATATAACCGATAGCTAGCTGTACAGCAAAAAACCCCCTGAAAAGCAATCATCAAGTCACCTCGAAGAGAAAATTCATACAAAATGGGATGGATTTTAAACAAAAAGCTATGCCGAGGGCCAAAGGAAACTCGTTCTATGGACATTCGAGTGACGTGACGGACTGGTAAAGCAGGCAGCCGATCACAAAGCAAACGCCTGTAATGAAATAGAGATGCTTCACTCACTTGAGATAAGCGTGTAGGATTGCATATCAGTGTTTTTGCAGGTGCTTTTATCATTGGATACGACACGATCCATTGAATAGCTTGTGAAGAGTCGAATAAAAATTGGCGTATTCAATTTTTGAGTTGATTTCAAGGTTTTCATTTCCTTTCGAATGACAACAATGCTGAATAAAATATTTGGACTTTACAGGGTGTTAAGAAAAAAAATTTTCCCCTGCGGTTTTTTCGAAAACGGCTGCGAATTTACATTACATCGATTAAAAGGGCATACCAAACTGAGCATTTTTGGGGCAAACCGGAGGTCGATATTGCTTTTCACATTCGAGATATCAAATGTCAAATTTAGATTTACAAAATTTGATATCTCGAGTGTGAAAAACAATATCGACCTCCGGTTTGCGCCAAAATGTTCAGTTTGGTATGCCCTTTTGATCGATGTATCACTCAATAAGGGGTCGTCTCAAGGAATTTGTCTGATGGGCCCCCCTGGGGGGGCAAAAACGTTGACAATTTTCGGGGGCGCTAAACCCTATTTTTGGCTAAATTTGTGTCAAATTCGTATTTTTTTTCTCAAAAGGGCTTGCTTTTTGGAGTATTTTAGACTCCTAGTTTTTTAATTTCCGGTATCTCAAAGTGGAGTAATGATTTTTTGAAAATAGGTCCATATCGAACTTTGACCTTCGATATATCGAAAACGAAAAACGATATCGACCTTCGATTTGCGCCAAAAAGTTTCTTTCTTTTTGCTCTTTTAGATACTGAAATAAAAAATAGGGCTCTCTTAAGAAAAAAGGGGGTTACCCCCTCCCCCGGCCCTCCCAGAGGGGCGCCGAAAAAAAATAACCCTCTCAAAATGGGTCCCCTTCGATATTATTGGACACGTGTTTGGCCGTTTTTCAAAATTCGCAGCCGTTTTCGAAAAAACTGCAGTGGAAACTTTTTTTCTTAACACCCTGTGTATTCATGTTATATGTTACCCCTTGGATCATGGTCTTATTTGTGGTTTTTCGAATCAAAGTCATCCAGTAAAAAAGGTCTTTGAGCGTTCTAAAATATCTCTTTTACTTTCACATGACTCATACGTGCTGTTATCTCTAACAAAATAACGAATACTTTTTTGCCATATTTGTCGCCTCGGATCTCAGGTCGGGCCGCCATTTGTCTTATTTTATTTCACTACGGATAAAATGAATTTCATGCACGATTAATTGATTGAAGAAAATAAGCCTATAAATAAAATAATTAAAGGATTTAACCACCAGCAAGACAGTGCAAGCAAAGTTTACAGTGGCACACTGCATGCGTAAAGGCGGCAAAAACTACTGATGAGTTTAATTTGCAAGTTATCATATATGGTCAGCCGTCAAAATATTAACCCATCAACCTCTTCGTTGTATATTCTAGGAAATAACAATTGAATTCTCCGAAAGTCAGCTGTAGCAAAATTCTTGAAATTTAACTTTGAGTGATGATGAACTTTTGTAAATCCCATGTTCAATGTCCTTAAGATTGATTCGTCCATGACTAGGCTTTTGTCGGCCAAGCAGCTAGGGGTCGGTTTTTCAATACCAACCGATATAAATCCACCATTTTTTCTAAGCTCCTCATCCATTTCATTAATATTATTCTTCTTCCTTTGTAACTAACTGCGACAGTCGCAGACAGATATGATTTATTTTCATCTTTCATTTTTAGTTTTTGTTTTTTCGTTTGTTTTTTGAGGAGTTTCGGCAGTTTGAGTACTTTTGTCGCAGTTGCAAAGTATCTGAAAGTCCTTGAGGGCCAGTAGCGTACGCAGGAATTTGTCTTTCTCTCTCTTGCTCCATTAGAGCACCTGTGTTAGAAAAGGACAGGAACAGGGGCTAAAACGAGACTTCAGCCCCTATTGCTTTCCTTTTCCAGCACACACATTCAAACGGGAGAAGAAAAAGAGAGACATATTCCTGCGTATACGCTACTGTTGAGGGCGATCGACTTCGTTTACCAAGCTGAATTGATGGAGGGGTCACAAGCAGGGTGTCGGTGTCATCACCTTTTTGCCCATGTCCAAGTCTCATAAGTTGCCATGAGTCAAAGGGCCCCAGCTGCAAAAGATATGAAAATCCTTGAGAGCGATTGAATCCATTTGCCAAGCTGAATTGATAGAGGGGTCACAAGCAGGGTTTCGGCGGCATAACCTTATGTCCATATTTAGATTTAAAGAATCATGAGTTGCCATGAGTGAAAGGGCCAAAAAAAGTTGCAACAGATATGAAAACCCTTGAGGGCGATCGACTCCATTTGCCAAGCTGAATCGATAGAGGGGTCACAAGCAGGGTTTTGGTGACACCACCTTTTTGTCCATGTCCAAATCTCATAAGTTGCCATGAGTCAAAGGGCCCCAGCTAAACAAGATGTGAAAGCCCTTGAGGACGATCGATTCCATTTGCCAAGCTAAATTGATAGAGGGTTCACAAGCAGGGTTTTGGCGGCATCACCTTATATCCATATTAACAGTTGCTAGATGAAAACCCAAACAAAAAAACAAAAACAAAACAAAAAAACAAAAAAACAAAAAAAAAACAAAAAAACAAACAAACATACGCTTTGGTGGCGCTGGCGAAACCTTCGGTAGAAAATTGACACAGCAGAAGTCATTAATAGAGGTTATTAATTTTTTTGTACCAATAAAAGAAGAAATTGTGTAAGGTGAACCAAAGATTTGGATGGCTCCACTAAAGTCTTTTGCTAGGGTCATATTTTTATCAAAGATTTTGTCAGCGTCGCCAAAGTTTGTTTTGTTGTTTTTTTTTGCATATTTTGTCAAAATACTTTTTAGCATTTGTTAAGAGAATTCTGGGAAAATTCTAAAAATACTTTTCCTTACTCCAGTCGACAATTCGCCTTACACATTTCAAGAAGCACTGTGACGAAATATTTTAAAGTCCATCCAGCACTGGTAAAAGTTTTTCATCGGCGACCAATAAAACGGTTCCAAATTCTCCATGAAATCATTGGTGACCAATGAATTTTCCATTGATGACCAATGTAATATTCATTGGTCGCCAATGATTTCATGGAGAGTTGGAACCGTTTTATTGGTCGCCAATGAAAAACTTTTACCTGGAAGGGTATCTGATTACAGAGAAGATTCTCTTCTCTCCATGTATTTGGATGAGCGGAAGATTACACAGTCCTTAGTTCAGTTTAAAAGCGTTATTGATTATGTCTCACGAAAGAACTTGAGGCTTTGATCTTATTGTACTCCGGATCCATGGATGGATTCATCGATTGACAATCCTCCTATATTATATTTGTAAGAATGAAGCTAAGTTCCCTGGAGAACCGTTGCACCGTTCGATGGGGGCCCTGGTACCGATCGGTAGGGCTCGGCTTCAATGCTTCGGGAAAAATATAAGTTTTTCCGTGCGGGCCCCCGTCCCTTTTTAAAATGCAAAAAACTTTTCTCTGGAAAAGTTGTGCGAGTGCGAAAAGGATGCGAATCAGTTCGTTTTGCAAGGGTGGGAGAGAGAAGCGAGATTTTGTCACCCTTTTTTTAAATGCATACGTGCGGACGAGCATACGTTTTTGTACGCTTGTGAGCGAGAAACGTGCTGCTCTGTAAATTTTTTTTTTTTTTTTTTAAATTTGATCGAGCGATTGACGTTACCGGGCGATTGAGATCATATGATTTTGGGCGGAAGGACCAACGACCTCTATATAAGACCGGCGAACGAATACGAACCAGCGTAACCCGCAAGAAGGAAAGTTAGGTTAGGAATAGAGGTGCTTGGCCGGATAGGAGCACCTCTGTTTACACGTATTTTTATGAAGATGTTCTCTTCCGTTTTTCGCTTCTAAAACTCCTAATTTTACACGGATTTTGCTTTTCTTGGTCTTTAAAAGGAGGAGGATAGCTTGGGCTTTGACCTCCGCCCCACCCGGGTTTCCCGTAACGTTTTTTTCGAAAATACATGGAAAATATAAGTCGTTTAAGTGGACACCCGCGGTTGGTATGCTCTGAAGACCTTGCAAATCACGTTCGCCTGATTTCGACGATAAAAACTGTCTACAAATCGGCTTTCAGTCATTTTTTGATTTTACTCCTTCACTCTCAGTCCTTTTAGTGCTAGATTCTTCAAAATCCGAAAAATTTTAGTGGCTGAGGAGGTAATTTTTTTATGATGTGTAGTGTGTACCAGTAAACCCTCCTGTGTTAGAGTTCGTAGTTACTTAACTTGAATTCGTAATTTCTGTACATTTCCCTTCTGGATGATTTTTTATTCCTAATATTGTTTTATCAATCTGCGCCATCATCAGTGTCTATTAAATACTGTGATAGTGGTGAAACCCCCCCGCCGTTAACTCACGATGTCGGATCGAGCCGACCACTGGAAAGGGGTTTTGGTTAGTTTATCAATTTTGTGACGTACTCATCATGTCAGGAGTGATTCCCTTTTATTCCTTTGTTTAGTCGCAGCATAATTCAGCCTTGAATCAGGATTCATCGTACAATTCCTCTCTTTGAACCATCTGTGGTTTTTGCGCATTCTTCGGAATCTTAAAGGTGAGCTTGGAAGGGTAGGCAGAGAAAAAGGCCAATAAGATTTGTGTCAAGATTTCTACAAACAGCACCTAGAGGCTCATTCAAATTTAAATTCATGAAGTCGTATCGGAAAGTATTGGATGGCAGTTATATGAGGGGCCCTGTTTTTTCATCACACATTTTAGCAGTTTTAGCTACTGTGACTCGGACTGCTGTGAACCGCAGTCGCTTACGGGAACACTTTGGGAAACGGACCGAACCGCCATAAGACGCAATGAGTGCGAGAGAGAAACCTTGAAACGCGAGAGGTCTCTCTCTCGCACTCCCAGTCTCTTACGGGAACAATTTGGGAAACGGACCGAACCGCCATAAGACGCAATGAGTGCGAGAGAGAAACCTTGAACCGCGAGAGGTCTCTCTCTCGCACTCGCAGTCGCTTACGGGAACACTTTGAAAAACGTACCGAACCGCCATAAGACGATATGAGTGCGAGAGAGAAACCTTGAAACGCGGAAGGTCTCTGTCTCGCACTCCCCGTCTCTTACGGGAAGAATTTGGGAAAAGGACCGAACCGCCATAAGACGCAATGAGTGCGAGAGAGAAACCTTGAACCGTGAGAGGTCTCTCTCTCTCACTCGCAGTCACTTACGACAACACTTTGGGAAACGGACCGAACCGCCATAAGACGCAATGAGTGCGAGAGAGAAACCTTGAAGCACGAGAGGTCTCTCTCTCGCACTCGCAGTCGCTCACGGGAAAACTTTGGGAAACGGACCGGACCGCCATAAGACGCAATGAGTGCGAGAGAGAAACCTTGAAACGCGAGAGGTCTCTCTCTCGCACTCGCTGTCGCTTACGGGAATAATTTGGAAACGGACCGAACCGCCATAAGACGCAATGAGTGCAAGAGAGAAACCTTGAGAGACATACCTCTCGCGTTTCGAGGTTTTTCTCTCGCACTCATTGCGTCTCATGGCGGTTCGGTACGTTTTCAAAAGTGTTCCCGTAAGCTACTGCGAGTGCGAGAGAGAGACCTCTCGCGTTTCAAGGTTTCTCTCTCGCACTCATTGCGTCTTATGGCGGTTCGGTCCGTTTCCCAAAATATTCCCGTAAGCGACTGCGAGTGCGAGAGAGAGACCTCTCGCGTTTCAAGGTTTCTCTCTCGCACTCATTGCGTCTTATGGTGGTTCGGTCCGTTTCCCAAAATATTCCCGTAAGCGACTGCGAGTGCGAGAGAGAGACCCCTCGCGTTTCAATGTTTTTCTCTCGCACTCATTGCGTCTTATGGCGGTTCGGTCCGTTTTCCAAAATATTCCCGTAAGCGACTGCGAGTGCGAGAGAGAGACCCCTCGCGTTTCAATGTTTCTCTCTCGCACTCATTGCGTCTTATGGCGGTTCGGTCCGTTTCCCAAAGTGTTCTCGTAAGCGACTGCGAGTGAGAGAGAGAGACCTCTCGCTGTTCAAGGTTTCTCTCTCGCACTCATTGCGTCTTATGGCGGTTCGGTCCGTTTCCCAAAATATTCTTGTAAGCGACTGCGAGTGCGAGAGAGAGACCTCTCGCGTTTCAAGGTTTTTTTCTCACACTCATTGCGTCTTATGGTGGTTCGGTCCGTTTCCCAAAATATTCCCGTAAGCTACTGCGAGTGCGAGAGAGAGACCTCTCGCGTTTCAAGGTTTCTCTATCGCACTCATTGCGTCTTATGGCGGTTCGGTCCGTTTCCCAAAGTGTTCCCGTAAGCGACTGCGAGTGCGAGAGAGAGGCCTTTCGCGTTTCAAGGTTTCTCTCTCGCACTCATTGCGTCTTACGGCGGTTCGGTTCGTTTCCCAAAGTGTTCCTCTAAGGAACTGCGAGTGCGAGAGAGAGACCTCTCGCGTTTCTCTCTCGCACTCATTCGTCTTATGGCGGTTCGGTCCGTTTCCCAAATCATTCCCCTAAGTGACTGCGAGTGCGAGAGAGAGAGACCTCTCACGTTTCAAGGTTTCTTTCTCGCACTCATTGCGTCTTATGGCGGTTCGGTCCGTTTTCCAAAATATTCCCGTAAGCGACTGCGAGTGCGAGAGAGAGACCTCTCGCGTTTCAAGGTTTCTCTCTCGCACACATTGCGTCTTATGGCGGTTGGGTCCGTTTCCCAAAATATTCCCGTAAGCTACTGCGAGTGCGAGAGAGAGACCTCTCGCGTTTCAAGGTTTCTCTCTCGCACTCATTGCGTCTTATGGTGGTTCGGTTCGTTTCCCAAAATATTCCCGTAAGCTACTGCGAGTGCGAGAGAGAGACCTCTCGCGTTTCAAGCTTTCTCTCTCGCACTCATTGCGTCTTATTGCGGTTCGGTTCGTTACCCAAATTATTTCCGTAAGCAACTGCGAGTGCGAAAGAGAGACTTCTTGCGTTTCAAGGTTTCTCTCTCGCACTCATTGCGTCTTATTGCGGTTCGGTTCGTTACCCAAATTATTCCCGTAAGCAACTGCGAGTGCGAAAGAGAGACCTCTCTCGTTTTAAGAATTCTTTCTCGCACTCATTGCGTCTTATGGTGGTTAGGTCCGTTTCCCAAAGTGTTCCCGTAAGCGACTGCGAGTGCGAGAGAGAGGCCTCTCGCGTTTCTCTCTCGCACTCATTGCGTCTTATGACGGTTTGGTCCGTTTCCCAAATCATTCCCCAAAGCGACTGCGAGTGCGAGAGAGAGAGACCTCTCGCGTTTCAAGGTTTCTCTCTCGCACTCATTGCGTCTTATGACGGTTTGGTCCGTTTCCCAAATCATTCCCCAAAGCGACTGCGAGTGCGAGAGAGAGAGACCTCTCGCGTTTCAAGGTTTCTCTCTCGCACTCATTGCGTCTTATGGTGGTTCGGTCCGTTTCCCAAAGTGTTCCCGTAAGCGACTGCGAGTGCGAGAGAGAGAGACCTCTCGCGTTTCAAGGTTTCTCTCTCGCACTCATTGCGTCTTATTGCGGTTCGGTTTGTTACCCAAATTATTCTCGTAAGCAACTGCGAGTGCGAAAGAGAGACCTCTCGCGTTTTAAGGTTTCTCTCTCGCACTCTTTGCGTCTTATGGCGGTTCGGTCCGTTTCCCAAATCATTCCTGTAAGCGACTGCGACTGCGAGAGATAGAGAGACCTCTCGCGTTTCAAGGTTTCTCTCTCGCACTCATTGCGTCTTATTGCGGTTCGGTTCGTTACCCAAATTATTCCCGTAAGCAACTGCGAGTGCGAAAGAGCGACCTCTCTCGTTTTAAGGTTTCTCTCTCGCACTCATTGCGTCTTATGGTGGTTAGGTCCGTTTCCCAAAGTGTTCCCGTAAGCGACTGCGAGTGCGAGAGAGAGGCCTCTCGCGTTTCTCTCTCGCACTCATTGCGTGTTATGACGGTTTGGTCCGTTTCCCAAATCATTCCCCAAAGCGACTGCGAGTGCGAGAGAGAGAGACCTCTCGCGTTTCAAGGTTTCTCTCTCGCACTCATTGCGTCTTATGACGGTTTGGTCCGTTTCCCAAATCATTCCCCAAAGCGACTGCGAGTGCGAGAGAGAGAGACCTCTCGCGTTTCAAGGTTTCTCTCTCGCACTCATTGCGTCTTATGGTGGTTCGGTCCGTTTCCCAAAGTGTTCCCGTAAGCGACTGCGAGTGCGAGAGAGAGAGACCTCTCGCGTTTCAAGGTTTCTCTCTCGCACTCATTGCGTCTTATTGCGGTTCGGTTTGTTACCCAAATTATTCTCGTAAGCAACTGCGAGTGCGAAAGAGAGACCTCTCGCGTTTTAAGGTTTCTCTCTCGCACTCTTTGCGTCTTATGGCGGTTCGGTCCGTTTCCCAAATCATTCCTGTAAGCGACTGCGACTGCGAGAGAGAGAGAGACCTCTCGCGTTTCAAGGTTTCTCTCTCGCACTCATTGCGTCTTATTGCGGTTCGGTTCGTTACCCAAATTATTCCCGTAAGCAACTGCGAGTGCGAAAGAGCGACCTCTCTCGTTTTAAGGTTTCTCTCTCGCACTCATTGCGTCTTACGGCGGTTCGGTCCGTTTCCCAAAGTGTTCCCGTAAGCGACTGCGAGTGCGAGAGAGAGGCCTCTCGCGTTTCTCTCTCGCACTCATTGCGTCTTATGGCGGTTCGGTCCGTTTCCCAAATCATTTCCTCAAGCGATTGCGAGTGCGAGAGAGAGAGACCTCTCGCGTTTCAAGGTTTCTTGCTCGCACTCATTGCGTCTTATGGCGTTCTGTCCGTTTCTCAAAGTATTCCCTTAAGCGACTGCGAGAGAGAGACCTCTCGCGTTTCAAGGTTTCTCTCTCGCATTCATTGCGTCTTATGGCGGTTCGGGCCGTTTCTCAAAGTATTCCCTTAAGCGACTGCGAGAGAGAGACCTCTCTCGTTTCAAGGTTTCTTTCTTGCATTCATTGCGTCTTATGGCGGTTTGGTCCGTTTCCCAAAGTGTTCCCGTAAGCGACTTCGAGTCACAGCAGCTAAAAATGCTAAAATGTTTGATGAAGAAACATGGCCGCTCGTATAAGTGTCATCTAATACTTTCCGATACGACTTCATGAACTTAACTGAATGAGCCTCTAGGTGCTCGATCCGACATCCTGAGTTAACGGCGGGTGGGTTTCACCACTATCACAGTATTTAATAGACACTGATGATGGCGCAGATTGATAAAACAATATTAGGAATGAAAAATCATCCAGAAGGGAAATGTACAGAAATTACGAATTCAAGTTAAGTAACTACGAACTCTAACACAGGAGGGTTTACTGGTACACACTACACATCATAGAAAAATTACCTCCTCAGCCACTAAAACTTTTCGGATTTTGAAGAATCTAGTACTAAAAGGACTGAGAGTGAAGGAGTAGAATCAAAAAATGACTGAAAGCCGATTTGTAGACAGATTTTATCGTCGTAATCAGGCGAACGTGATTTGCAAGGTCTTCAGAGCATACCAACGGGTGTCCACTTCAACGACTTATATTTTCCATGTATTTTCGAAAAAAACGTTACCGGAACCGGTAGGGCGGAGGTCAAAGCCCAAGCTATCCTCCTCCTATTAAGACCAAGAAAAGCAAAATCCGTGTAAAATTAGGAGTTTTAGAAGCGAAAAACGGAAGAGAACATCTTCATAAAAATACGTGTAAACAGAGGTGCTCCTATCCGGCCAAGCACCTCTATTCCTAACCTAACTTTCTTTCTTGCGGGTTACGATGGTTCGTATTCGTTCGCAGGTCTAATATAGAGGTCGTTGGGAAGGACACATTCGGGTATAGAAGCGTTTTAATAGCTTCTTCAATGAAGTCACTTCGTATGATATCGATGTATAGCTTCGACTTTTTATCACATGATTTTACGTAGATGTAAACAATGGGACAGTCACAGTGCTGCTAGATGTGTTGTAAAATATTGAGGCACTTGAGACTTAATGTAAAATGTGTATATTTCATGTCAAATCTGGCAGCACTGTACAGTCATTGATTGATGGCTCGACGAGTTTCTGTATAACTTCGCGAAGTAGAGCTTCGATACGTATCATATGTATTAAACGCAGATTTATGGAATAATACAATCAACTAGAGATGACTTTGTTAAGATCGGTGCGTTGAATTGATATCTCGATTGTAACCCAGCAAATTTGGGCTAGGTTTCGAGAATTTTTAAAGAAACCAAACTATAAGTGATGATGAGTTGAGACGATGGTTATTCTTCTCTTATCAATAATATGATCTCGAATATTACTGAGTAATGAAAATAATTGGTTTCCTGTTGAAAATGTGTTGTTTACTTTGAATGTATAAGTGATTTATCTAAGAATACTACCAACGGGTCCAACGGACCCAGAATATTGTTACACATCCTCTTTCAAAGTTGGCGATTTTAGCTGTTTCGTATTAGTTCGCATCTCGGTGAGGTTATGATGTTTTTATAAGGTCTGTTTTTTAAAATTTTAAAAAAAAAAAAAAAAAAAAAAAAAAAAAAAAAAAAAAAAAAACTCGTTAGATTTCTTGGGCATTTTTGTAGTTTTTAACGATTCATTTGATTGTATACACCTGTTATTTTTTAATCTGTGGAGTCAAAGTGTGTCAAATTAAATGAAGGCGTTTTTTTTTTCTTTTTCGAAATAGACTGATTTAGTGCTGACTTGGTGATGAGCGTTCCAAAGAAAGACAAACTGTCTCTCTTGGTCTCACGTAACCCCCGCATGTACTGCTATCTCACTCTAATTTCAAAAAACTTATGGAGAGACATATTTTGAGCATTGAGCATCAATTGTCAAAAAGCGCTGAAAGAATGACCCCAAAAAATAGGGGTTGTAAATGACCTCACGTCCAAAAAGCTTAAAAAATTAAAATGTTAAATGAAGTTTGCTTGAATTTCTGAGCCAACCTATTTTAACAAATTATTGTCGTTAATAAAGGGCTGTTTGAAAAAGGCATACTTTTCCCGCGCAAAGTTTCTTTTCCATTTTTATACAGATTTTTGATTTACCTACTAAAACGCAATGTCTTATTGTCATGTCAGTTCAACGAAAGGTTATCGTAGGTGTGCGATCTCGGTCATGCGTATTTGTTTGCTTATCCCGAACTTCTCATTTTATTGTGAAAGCATGGTTTTTCACTCTCGCTATCTCTTTCTCTCCTTCCCTTCTTTTCTCTGTACTGTTCGAAATCGTATAATCCACATGCGCTAATACGGTGCATCCAAATGCGCCGATTCTAAGGGTTTCGGCGGCTCCATGAGCGCCAAAAAAAATTGACGGTTTTGGATCGGGCCCTCTTGAGAACGACCACCCCTAAAATGGTTAAGTTTCATGCAAGGGGGGGGGGGGACGAGGGGTTATGCTATTTATGCCCCTTCCAAATGATGACTCCTGTTTTCTAAACATTTGGTGTACATGAGAAAATACCACTTTAGTATTGCAGGAATAATAGAGTAAGTTTTTAGATTTCGTCCTTTGGAGCAGGATTAGATGGGCGAATAGCAAACGGAGTTTGGGAGTGGATATCAAGTCAAAGTCTTAGCTCGAATAAACAAAATCACGCGAAACGGAACGCTTGGCCGCGAAGCGACCACCGGCCTCTAGTAATGTTATAAAAATACCAAACAGCCACTACAAAGTTACTCTTACTCTCCAGAAATTTGCTGAAATTCAGTGGCGTAGCGTGCAATTTGGCAACATTGCGGTCTGTCCATTTAAACCTATGAAAAAGATCGAACTATTGGGTGTTCGCTGGACGCCTTCGCATTCAACCTTTCACATGGGTTTAAATGGACGCAATACAACGTTGCCAAATTGCACGCTACGCCACGGCTGAAATTACAAAGTCAGATCTTAAGCCACACTATGAATGCACATTATTTGAATTACCGTGAGCTCTTATCTCACCTGAAAGCTTGTGGAAGGTGATGTTTTAGAAGGCTGATTCTGCTCATTTGGAGGAGACGAGACGAGATAGGAAGAAACGACCAATCCCATTGGTTTAAATGGCGTCACGTTACAGATTTGAAGTCATTCACGAGCCGCGAGGACGAGCTTTAAGTCATGAAAACGAAATGAATGACTCGGACTCGTCCGCCACGGCTCGTGAATGACTTCAAATCTGTCACGTGACGCCATTTAAACCAATGGGATTGGTCGTTTCTTCCTATCTCGTCTCGTCTCGTCCAAATAAGCAGAATCAGCCTGCAGGGTTTCATTATGGACCACTGATTACGAACCTGAAGTCCGTTTTTCAAAATTTTTAAATCCAAGATGGCGTCTAAATAGTCAGAGACGAATTTTGACCAAAAGACAGGTGCGGAGGCAGTGGCGGCTCGTGCAATTTGGCAACTATGCTTTTTTGCCATTTAAACCTACGCAAAAGTATCGATAACTTGGGGGGTGCATTGCACCTCCTGAAGATCGATTGTTTAATATAGATTTAAATGGATGGATTACGTTGTTGCCACATTGCACGAGCCGCCATTGTGCGGAGGGTGTTGTTCTAAGGGTTTTAACCGTTAACTTCGCACTAAAATCGTCTACTACAGTCATATAAATTGAACTGAGCAGTGTAATCTTTTCTGAACCGGTGAAATCATCAGTGAATTGAAAAATGCCATTAAACATGCTTGCAACGGCATGCGGTAGATCTGTTTGAGAAGGCAAAGACGACCAACCTCGGGCCGCAGCTTCCTCCTCTTTTGCTCTTGCCCCTCTCGCGGTGAGATGCGCATGCGATGCTGGAGGAGCAGTTGAGGTGATTCACACCAGAGAGCGCTTTCTCCGCGGAACTGCAACCGGCCGCCCGTGCTTGAGGAGCCGAGTCATCGGAACCTGTTATCAGGTTTGCAGTTTTTACCGCGATCACCAACGAGCGAGATCTCGAGCCCAAACCACGGTATACAAAAAAAGAAAAGTCAGCGTAAGTTCAACCGCAAAACCATTTAAACCGTACGAAATCGGAACCCTAAAGACCCGCGAAAACCCGAAAACCTTGAGACCGACCATTTCGGACTGCATGATTTATTATGGACAGTCAGATTCGTTTAGAGAGACGTCCTTGGACTTGGACTGAACAAAACTGAAAGACTGAATTTTTTAATTTTCTTCTCATTCAAAAAAGAGAGAAAAAATAATTTGAACCCGTCTGATTCTCGAAAAAAATTTCTTTTACACCAACCAACAACTCCATGTGCTCGTCAACTTTAGTGTTCCCTTGAACAGTGAAAAAAAAAAAAAAAAATGTGCAGCATAGTTTAATTCAACCAAACATCGGTCATGCTTGTGATTTTTGTGCGATAGAATTGGAAAAGTTGGTCCCAAAAAAGGAAAGAAAGTGATTTTAGGGATAGCTTGTTTGTGAGCGCAGTTTAATTGATAATTGTTTTTTTTTTTGTTTTTTGTTTTCTGTTTTTTTTTTTTTTTTTACGATTTGTTAGAGATCCTCTCGAATGTGATTATAAGCAGAGTGAATCGCGCCGAGTTTTGAAATAATACAAAAAAGGACTTGATCTGCGCTGGTTTGTTAAGAGTGTGTTTATTTTCTTTACATCTAGATTAGTCATACCGTTTTCAAAGTTTCATCAAACTGATTTGATGACCCGCAAAATCTCGCCGATTTTTCTAAAATCTGGCAAATGTCCGAATATCAACTGGGTATCAGGTAGTTCTCTGTTGTCTATATGAAGTGGAAAACACATTAAATCTTCTGTCTCATGTTATCACTCGATCTTTCTTATACTGTCACTCGAAAATTACCACGTTGTCCCGCCATCTTCTGGCCTCTGATGAGATCAACATCAAAGTTTCTCTCTTTGTAGTCCCAATAATTGCCATCTTTTTTAAGCCATTGTAATGAACACCCAATATATTTTTCAATTAATCATTGAGGGCCAGTTCCCAAATTGGTAAGGAAAAAGTATCTTTTTTTTTTCAAAGAACATAGCTGATAAGTTGTTCCTGGATTCAAAATGCATTCATGACTTAAAACTGCATGGAGAAGTATTTTATTTTGGTTTCTTAGGGATTTTACCTATTCTCTCCCTGGTAAAAATGACGACTATAACCGTTCCAAAAACGACTATAAACATAGTTGGCTAACTATGGATTATAGTTGGCCAACTATAGATTATAGTTGGCCAACTATAGATTATAGTCGGCAACTATGTTTATAGTCATTTTTGGAATAGTCGTATAGTCGTCATTTTTACCAGGGCTAGTATTCGTATTCGCAGTTCTTAGGGATGTTATCCATTCTATAGTATTCATATTCGCAGTTTTTAGGAAAACAATATTTAGAAAGGACCGTCAAAAGTAAAGCAGATTTCTTTCAGTCAAAGATTCAAATGGTTTTGGTAGGGTAGTTATGCGGTATAAAGAATTGCAACGTCTTGAAAGTTTAGTTTTCTTTTAAGTATCAGAGATACTTTTGGAGACGACGTAGATTTGTTCATAAGAATCGCTGAAACAATAAAAAGCGCCGCACCTAATTCGCGCCTTGGGATTTTACCCATTCTTTAGTATTCATATTTGCAGTTCCTAGGGATTTTACCCATTCTTTAGTATTCATATTTGCAGTTCCTAGGGATTTTACCCATTCTTTAGTATTCATATTTGCAGTTCCTAGGGATTTTACCCATTCTTTAGTATTCATATTCGCAGTTCCTAGGGATTTTACCCATTCTTTAGTATTCATATTTGCAGTTCCTAGGGATTTTACCCATTCTTTAGTATTCATATTTGCAGTTCCTAGGGATTTTACCCATTCTTTAGTATTCATATTCGCAGTTCCTAGGGATTTTACCCATTCTTTAGTATTCATATTCGCAGTTCCTAGGGATTTTACCCATTCTTTAGTATTCATATTCGCAGTTCCTAGGGATTTTACCCATTCTTTAGTATTCATATTCGCAGTTCCTAGGGATTTTACCCATTCTTTAGTATTCATATTTGCAGTTCCTAGGGATTTTACCCATTCTTTAGTATTCATATTTGCAGTTCCTAGGGATTTTACCCATTCTTTAGTATTCATATTCGCAGTTCCTAGGGATTTTACCCATTCTTTAGTATTCATATTCGCAGTTCCTAGGGATTTTACCCATTCTTTAGTATTCATATTCGCAGTTCCTAGGGATTTTACCCATTCTTTAGTATTCATATTCGCAGTTCCTAGGGATTTTACCTATTCTCTAGAATTCATATTCGCAGTTCTTAGGAAAACAATATTTAGAAAGGACCGTCAAAAGTAAAGCAGATTTCTTTGAGTCGAAGATTCAAATGGTTTTGGTAGGGTAGTTATGCGGTACAAAGAATTGCAACATCTTGAAATAGGTGTTGATTTAGTTTCTTTTGCGAGTATCAGAGATTTTTTTGAAGACGACGTGGATTTGTTCATAAGAATCGCTAAAACAACAAAAGGCGCCGTATCTAATAAACTTAAACATCTTGGTGCACTTTCTAAGGGTGTCGTTAGATAAGGAATTACAATATCTATCACATTTATTTTACTGCCAGGAGTGCCAGGCTCTCGCTTTCTAAGATATTGCTTAGCGGCGTCGCGAGCAATCTGACAAAGCTGCTTTTCGTCCATCTAAACTCATGTAAAATATCGATACGAGCAGTAGCGTCGCGTGAGCTCAATACATCGATTCTCCTCCATTTAAACCCATGAAAACAATCGATTTTCAGGAGGTTCACTGTGCACCCCCCCAAAATCGATTGTTTTTGTAGATTCAAATAGAAGAAGAATCGATTGATCGCAGTTTACGTGGCGCCACTAGACGAGGGAGTCCAAGTCCGCGTGTTTGATTAATTTTTCTCAGTGCATGACGGTCCAGTTTCACGTTGTTTTGTTGAAACCCCGAAAAAATAAGTTGTAGGTAAAAAAAAAAAAAAAAAAAATAATCTTACTCAAAGAGATTACTCCTTAGATTACTCCTTCGGTTAATTTGTTTGTAAGTTGTGGTAATGATAGTACATAACTTGAGTCCCTATATCCGAAAGTATGATGCGTCTGGCCGCACGTGGGTGAGTGTTGCTTGGCAGTTTACGACGCGCGGTACGGCAAGTTTTACTTTTTGTGACGTAACAAGACCGGCGCAGCGTAATCGACCCGAGAATTTCTCCATCTCTCTCTTTTCTCCTTTAAAAACCGTATATTAGACAAGGATGGACAAGGGGATATAACCCCCCCCTTCTGTTCTTTTCCTACTTATACATTCAAATGGGAAATGAGAGAGATGGAAGAGATCCTGGTTGCGCCAGTGATTCGCATTTCTCATGCGCTCGCAGAGAGAGATGAGCAAACGAGCTCTCAAAATTACTATCACACAGTGGATTGTAACATGGAAATAGCTATGATTATGTGTACAAAGAACGAATGGGATTTTCCAGTGGCGGCTCGTGCAATGTGGCAACAACGTAATCCTTCCATTTAAACCCCATGTAAATCAATTGATCTTCAGGAGGTGCACCTTTGCACCCCCCAAGATATCGATACTTTTGCATAGGTTTAAATGGCAAAAAGCATGGCTGTCAAATTGCACGAGCCGCCACTGGGATTTTCTTGCTAACTTTTGCTACAAGAGATTGAAGACAGTTCATTCTAAAGTAAAAACAAGCGAAACTTACGATGAGCACATCAGATCTGCCGTTTTGTGTAAAATTAATCGCATTTTTTTTCAATTCACCGATGATCCCTATATACCGGTTCAGAAAAGATTACACAGTTCAATTCGATGTCTGACTGAGATGCACAATTCAAATACTTTTTTCTCAATTGGTGGAGGAGTCGTCGATGACTTTAAAAAAAACTTGCGGTTATTTGAATTGATTAATAAAGGTTTCCCACCGATTGAGAAAATATAACAAATCAGAGTGTTTTCGTGCAGTACAATCATACACTGAGCTGAGCTGTGTAATCTTTTCTCTACCGGTGGAATCTTCGGTGAATAAAAAATGCGACTAATTATACGCAAAACACAGATAATACTTTCTTATGATACCTGCAAAGCTCCACCATCTTTGCTTTTAAACGGCGTCGCTATGCAGTTTTCATGGGGGATTCGAATTGTGTGTCTCTCTCTCTACAGAACCACACAGAAGAAATCCTCAAATTAGATAGGCATCCAGTGGCGTCGCGTGTCATCTGACAACAATGCAACTGCTCCATTTAAACTCATTAAATATAGCGAATTTTCCTTGTGAACTGTGCACCCCCTGAATTCGATCTTTTACATGAGTTTAAATGGATAGAACACATTTTTGACAAATTGCACGCGACGCCACTGTAGGCATGTCTTATATGTGAATACCTTTGTGGCTCCGCCTTTACGACTGAAACATTAAAGTCATTTTGTGATTCTGCTGAAGAATCTCGTAATTATTTAATGTTATCGTCATAATCTTTGTTCGATTTTACTCAAAGAATCAACAATTCAATTGCTTATGACAAAAGTTAGTGCGAGCCCCATTTCAAGGTTATTGGGTATAGATAAACTATCAAAATGACAGCGTTACAACGTAAGTATACAGTCAGCGAATAAAAGAATGTCAGTCAACCAGGGGCGGCTCGTGCAATTTGGCAACAATGTCATCCCTCCATTTGATTGTATGTAAAACAATCGATTCGAAAGTGAAGCAGCGCTTCACCAGCAATCGATTGTTAAACATATTTTCAAATGGAGCGAAGACATTGTTGCCAAATATATCACGATCCGCCATTGCAGTCAACTCCTCAGATTTTTGCTCAGGTATGCTAGCTGAAATGCTTATATTCATTGGGGTTAGTATTACAGGTAGCCTACGTGGATCAAAATAAAATCAGTCAACTGGCATTATTTACTTCGTCGACTGTATAAGGGTCACATTTTGCGGTTTATGTTTGGCTTTCATTCAAAATGCCAAAAACACGACTTTTCCCAAAAGCGACAGGTGGCGCCATTCATCGAATTGAAATCTGGAAAAGTTTTTGCTTGGAATCACATTAAATGTGAAAGTTGCAGCGTTGCTGGTTTTGCAAGCTCTTCCAATGTCTACAGATTTTTGTATAGATATAAAACCCTAAATCTTTCCAAGTCCGGGACGACCCAAAGTTTCGGTCCAATGAGTGCCGCGCGCGAAGCAGTGGATGTGTTGCGATGGTTTAAAAGTTTCAAAACGAGATCAGTCAGTGGCAAATCGAAATGGTTGGTTTCAATTTACAGGATCTCTGTTTTGCGGTCGGTACAATGTTGCAGGCACAGCGTTGCCAAATCCAGGGGAGATCCTACGGATTTTTTTTTAATTCTTAATTCAAATCTCGATTTCGAGCGGTTTCCCCAGTCGATTTGGTGACGCTGATGCTGTGTTATTCGCTTGAACGCTTTCTGAGACACCAAAAAAAAAAAGAATGATTTCGATTCATTTCGCGTCCTTACGATAAGAGATTTTTTTTTCTCTCTCGAGATACTATAGACGATCTGGCTCTGTCTTTGGTTTAACTTAAAAAAAAAAAAAAAAAAAAAAAAAAAAAAAAAAAAAACACTTTCTTATGAGAGGAAAATTCAACCCGAAGACCTCTTAAAAATTGTGATGATTTTTCTTTCAAAAATAATGAGATGGTAAAATTAGGGGCACAGATAGGAAAAAAAAGAGAAAAAAAACACTTTATGAACGTCTTAAATTCTTGGAGTTATGGTTCTCTAAGATTCCCCTTCAAATAGTGATATTTATTATTCATTGTCAGAATTACAATTTGCGACGTATTATAGCAGTTAACAATCTCTCAGATGTTAATTAAACATTGTAATCTAACATCAAACCTTAAAAATAGCTTCAGCCAAAGATCTCGGAGACCAAGATTAGGGTTTTTTTTTTTTTCTTTTGTAATTTGTCAATTTGATCGCATCATTAAAGATCGCGTGCGCGTTTGAAAGACTAGTGTGCTATTTATCTTTAACTTTAATTTTTCTTTGGCACGTTTAGAATCCAAAGCAACTTACGGTCAAAATAAATAACAACGAATTTTTATTTGTGCTTAGTGGATTGATTAACTTATCATAAAACACGAATACGAGTGATACACATTGATTATATTCATTGGATCCAGGAACATCATTTCAGCGATTGTCATCTGTAAGTACTGAGCTTTTTGTATACTAATTACTATTTTTCTTCTTTTTCTATTTTTGTTCTTCCATGCGTAAGCATCTTTCTTCATTGGTTCTTTAGATTCCCTTGCATTAATTGTGTCTCAGTGGAGCAAAATTTCTCGACAATGTTATGCTGTCTATTCCCGGCCTTCTCTTCAAACTTAAAGGACCAGTTTTCCGATGTCCGTAAAATCTTTAAAATAAACTCTTTTTTTTTTTTTTTTTTTTTTTTTTTTTTTTTTTTTTTTTTAACTTTCCGTTTCTTAATCTCTTGCATCTGATGCAATAGTTTTGTTGTTAACCAAAACTAGAGTAAAATTGCAAAGTAATGCTAGTTCGTTTCTATAAATTTTGGGCAAGGCCACTTGCATCCTTCTCAATCTGGAGAGTATCCCCTCAGAGGGGCCCGCAATCAATCTCAGGCACCGTAAACCGAAAAATGAAGTTTGGTGTAAGTGCAAATGAATGCAATGAATGCCTGTGTCTAATCTATTGCCACCAATCACCAAAAACACAGTTAATTTTTATTTTGATTCCAGTTTGGTTTTCAGAAAACTTCATATCTTTTCAGTAACAGTGGTTTGATTCTTCAGATTTTTTTATGAAAAATAACAGAAATAATAACAAAAAGAGCAAAAAAATTGTATCTTTGGAACGACCATTTTTTAAAAAGGGAGCGATAAGAATTCAGAATTTGATGAAATAATATGGTGGAAAAAAACTGTTTCAGTTAATCTATGTAGATTTTCTTTTAAAATGTGCTCATCGTGTTTTTCACCGGATTTTACTCATAAATGAACTATTCAGTATTTAATTGTTCATAGCAAAAGTTAGCCAGAGTTTCATTTAACAGTGATAAACACAGATAAGCTCTTGAGGATGATTGCTGTGACGACATTTATTCAATAATGGGTTTCTTGCAAAATTTTGCTGTGAGCAAATGAATAGTCTAATCTGTTGTAAAACCCAGGGAAAAACCCCGAAAATCACACGAAGAAAGACTAAAATTCAGTAATAAACTCACATAACTGCGTCGTCGGCAAGTTCGTAATGGCGGCTCGACGCAGGTATCATGGGAGATTCCTGTCTATTATGTCACTTTCTCCACGGAAACACAGAGATATGTCTCAATTTAGATAGGAATCTCCCATGATACCTGTATCTATCCGCCATTAAGCCCGATTCTGAGAGTAAATTTCGTGATTTTTCAGTGTACCCATCGTCACTTTTACAGGTTGTTAAGCAAGAAACGACTTTTCAATCCCCTATAGCAAAAGTTTGGAAGAGCCATATTAAGCTACGGGATATTGGAAATGGAAAATTCCCATAAGCCCCGATGAATTCAATAGTGAGGCGGATGAATACAGTTTTATTTGCATTCATTTGCACTTACTAAGCTTATGGCAAAATTCCCTTCCAACGCTGGGAAAAAAAATAATGTTAAATCAGCAGGAAAATTCCGGTTGTTTCCAAAGGAATGAACAAATGAGGATGTTACGATAGCGCCCATTCCTTTGCAATTTATGTCAATATCCTATATCCCTAATAAAGTAAAGGCTCAAATAGTGGCGTCGCGTGCCATCTGGCAACAATGCAACTGCTCCATTTAAACTCATTGAATGTATCGAATTTTCCTTGTGCACTGTGCACCCCCTGAATTCGATCTTTTACATGAGTTTAAATGGATAGAATACATTGTTGCCAAATTGCACGCGACGCCACTGGGCTCAAAAGTGACTTTTCAAGTAAAATACAAGTCAAGAATAGTTCATCGATCATGTGTAGGTGACATTTGGATGTTGTTCCATGAAAATGAGCCCAATTTACCCGCCTTTGTTTGTTTCTGCTGAGAGTAAAAAGCTCAGTAGCGAGGCGTGAAATTTGACAACGACCTACTTTCTCCTTTTAAACTAACTGAAAGAATCGAAATGCTTTAGTCATTGGCGATGACCAGATGTTTCGACCTTTCTAATGTGTTTAAAGGGAAAAAAGAAACGTTGCCAATTTGCACGCCTCGCCACTTAAAGCTACTCTTTTTTGAGGTTCTTTCCTTGTCAATCGATTATTTTTCAGTTTGAAGACGTTTTCAATTTGATAGTGTGATGTTACTGCAGTGATGACTAAGATAATGATGCTAAACGATGAATTACGGTACCCCCAGAACTTTATAAAGAAAACTGAGACACATTCTTCAGAGAGAGTTCATTATTAATTCCGCACTTTCCTTTGCCTTTAAGCTACCAGATCAAATTCCACCACAACTAGCCGAACCGCGAATCGAACTCGACCGGAAATAGAACCGTTCGGTAATTTTTCAAACAAGGAACACACAGACACTAGTTACCCATTCATTTATACTCAAGCAAACTTGACTCAAATTACATATTAAATCGTCACTCTCTTTATCATAATTATGAGTAGATCGACCATCATCTGAAAGTGAACAATTAGTCGATCATGACTTTTTAAACGTGCTAACAACCGTATTACAAGTTACCAGTTATGCCCGATAGGCATCGCCACAGATAACTGTCAGCAACTTTCCTGGAGTGGGGATCGTATATCTATGCATACATATCAGCTATACGTGAAACAGCTCTGTGACCAAGCGAAGGGATAGAGAGGATAAGAGGGGGAGGGGGGAGGGGTGGAAAGTGGCTCAAATGCAGCGCAGAAGCTTCGAGTTGATATTAATTTGTCTCCTGATTTTATTAGGTTCTTATAATTAGCACGTCGACGTCTACAAGCCAGTTCGTAAGGGTCACGTTGCCAAATTTACGGCCATTAATTTTTGATACATATTGCCAGCTTCTCGAGGGAAAATAAATGTTCGAAAGAAGATTGAGGCAAGAATTAAGAGAGTTTAAAAGCCTAAAAATTTAAAATTGAAAATTCCTGAAATTGAAATATTTTGTCACCCTTGAAATTTTTCATTTTCTTGAAATTTTAGATTTTTTCTTGCTAACGCGCTGTAATAATGAATTACCAATATATAAATTAATAATTAGGATATAAAATCACTTTTTACACATAAATTTATATTTGTATTTCTTATTTCCGTTATAAGGGATTTTTAATTTATTCCGTAGTAGGATAAGGGGATACCTGCTTTAGGAATTAAATTCATGGGAAGCAAAACAAAATAATCATAAGATTATAGCCCCCCCCCCCCCCGGCAAGACCTGAAATGACGCCATTCCCGAAAGAATTAATTGACAAAGATCTGTTCCACAGTAATATGTCACGATTTTAAACGCTGATAGTATTTATTGCGCTTCAAGTCCGACTAAAATGCTGTTTCTTATAATTGGTAGACGCCGTTCGATTGTTCTTAGATTTTTATGACCTATTGTTCTGCTGAAAATTGCTTTAAGTCTGTTAAAGTGTCACTTCAAACCATCACTTTTGTACGAAGACAACTCAATAAATGGTTTAAAATGACTCAAAATTTTTTGATCCCGCTTGAAGTTAATTTTGCGATAATTTCGCATACTCTAAACTATAGATTTCACTCAAAAATTAACCATTTCAATCGCATCCAGCTAAAGTTTGGAAGAGCTTCATTGCAAAAATGCTTGGATATCCACATGACTCGTAAAATAACTTATTGTGTCCGATAGAACTCGTTTCGCAAACCGGAACCGATTAGAGCGCACTCTAAACCGAGACCGAAGTGAACCTGTTACCATTAGGTGACAACTTCATCGATATCCCTTGTATCGCCGCATCACATCGTTGGATCGCAATCAACAAATCATCAAAAAACGTCATCGTAATCATTTCGCGACACGAACCTCACCCTAACCGCGCATGCGCATATACAGGCTAATTCCACATTCAGAGCGCGCAAAACAGCACCGTAAATGGCAAACTCAGGGGGGGGGGAGAATGGATGGGGGGGGGGTCATTCAAGAGCAAACTCGCGATAAGGATAGTTTCCAAAGTCTCGCCAAGATCAGATGCTGAACCCGTACGAGGGACTTGATGAGTGGGGGGGGGGGGGTTAGGGGGAACGGCATAGAGTTATTGGAAAGGGGGGTAGTTGGTCGGTCATTGCAGTAGTGGACCCACTGCCCAGTGCTCAAGTGCCCAGCCTAGGTTAGTCCAAGCCAAAGTGAGTAGGTCTATTAGATTAGTGCAGCCTGGAGAAGTCAAGTGTCCGGCGCGGCGGAGGAAGATTGTCGTGATACAAGACCCCGAGAGAGGTTCGGTCACTTCTGGTCAAGAACGCAGCTAAACGGGGCACAGTAGGTTGAAACATTAATGTATCTGCTTCACAACATTTCAATTTTTTACTATCAGAGCTATTCCAAGCGAGCTAGCTTCAAAGAAATAGTTCTTCACATTTTTTTGCAAAATAATTTTTCTTAGAGCGCCTTCAAATATCGGTACAGGCAAAATCAACTCCGTGGTGTAGGAATATTTATCTATCCCTTTAATATGAGTTTATAATGCCAGATTTGTCTTTGTAATCGCATATTGCAAGTGTTGACGGATTTTCTCACACGTCATCACTAAAACTGTTTATATATCATTCACAAAAAGCAACGTAAATTACAAACGGGTGAAGTCATTTATTCCAGAGCTTCTAACTACCATGCGGTAATAATGTTCACGGAAAAAAAAGATTAGTGAAAATAACTATACGGATACCTGATTTTGGCACCTGCTAAATGTTATGGTAAACTTGACCAGAAGTACGGTACATTTACCGATACTTTGAGTAAATTCGACATGCAATCAGGTAACATCACCTAGTACCTAGTCAAAACATAGTATACTTCTGGTTAACATTACCATAATATCTAGCAGGTGCCAAAATCAGGTATCCGTATGGTTATTTTCACCGTAGTTTTTTTCCGTGTTCCATGACCAATTTTACATGGAAATTGCTCAAATTTCCATGGAAACTGAGTATTTTTCCACGGAAAGCACGCAGTGTTTATGAAAATGTGTGTGTTTTCCAATAAAATCGATGTAAATTCCATGGAAAATTACTTGGAAATCGATTTCCATGCCGCCACCGTTTTCACGCAGTGTGCGCCGTGCGGTCGTGGTGACGCCTGACGAGATGGCATGGCTCACATGTGAAGTTTGTCAAACGGGTAGTAGAGACTAGAGACCAGAGACCAGAGACTGGAATGAGTAGAACCGAGGAGAGTAGGTAGTGAATTTTTTAACGGGTCACCCATTAGTTGACCGATAAAATGGATAAAACAGCCGTGGCTATGCGGTTCACCCATAAACCCGGAAAGGTATGCGCGTTTCAGAGTCCTCTCCAAGTCTTGCAAGACTGTCCGTCCCAGTGTCCCATGAGCTTCCTTCAACGCATTGGATCAGCGGTGCTAAGCTAGTGACTGTAAGGACACTGTTACGCACAGGGCTGCCGTTTTGCGTATAATCAATGCTATTTTTCAATTCACCGATGATTCCACCGGTTGAGAAAAGATTACACCGTTCAGTTCAGTGCATGACTATGATAAACTGAAATACTCGCATCTGTAATCTTTACTCAACCGGTGGAGTCGTCGATGACTTTAAAAAACTTGCGGATATTTTAATTAATCAACGGAGTTTCCACCGATTAAGGAAAGATTACAGATGCGAGTATTTTCGTGCATTACAGTCATACACTGAACTGAACTGTGTAATCTTTTCTCAACCGGTGGAATCATCGGTGACTAGAAAAATAGCATTGATTCTAAGCAAAACGGCAGCCCTGGCATCAGGATTTTTTCTTGCGTTTTTACTAGCGACGGTCAATCTTAACCTTCTGTGGCATGGCGTTACCTGTTACCTACAGGTAACGCCATGCCAAATACAAAGGGGTATTTTATTTCAAAGAAATCAAGAGATGCGGTGCTATATTCATTATGCATGCTGTTATACCTATAAGTAACAATACGGCCGATGTGAGGTAAAAAAAGAAAAAAATTGTGATCCAGTAGTCCCAACATGAAAAAAAAAAAAAAATCCCGTCCCCCCCCCCCGAATTCGGAAAAAAAAATACTAATTCATGCTATAGAGGGTCATTGGTAAATGACGTCATATTTTGACTATTCAAAACATGGGCAGTTACAGACATTTGTTTTTCTATCGCTCCGTCCATTTGAAGGCGTGCGCTAAAAAAGGACAAAGGGGCTAAAATCGGATCACCTGATGTCCCTCTTTTGCTATTTTTCCTGATACATCCGTTCAAATGGAAGTAGAGAGAGATAGACAAGTCCGCGCATCTATCCATGATTTTCGATTCAGGGCTTCAAAGTAAAATACATGTCGGCTAATATGTCGATTACCTAGCCCGGAGGTGATTTTAATTGTTTTTTATTATTATTATTATTATTATTATTATTATTATTATTATTATTATTATTATTATTATTATTATTTCTCCGGAGAATTTGATTTTATAACAGAAAAAATAAAAAAAAAAACGGAAAGGGATTTCACGAGACGCTGTTTATTCAAAAGTCAATACAAAGAGTAGGTAGTCAGTACATACTAAGTACTCCGACAATCCGCAATTTCAAGCTCACTTCAACCAGCGACTATAAATATCGTTCGAATCTTAATGAATGAAAGATACAAGAAAGGATAAGATAGTCATGGGCGGAGCCAGCAATTTGGCAACTTTAGATTCTATCCATTTGAATGAATGAGAAACAATCGATTCTTGAGGGGGCCATGGTCCAATTTCTAATCGATTGTTTCTCGTACATTCAAATGAGAAGAATCCACAGTTGCCAAATTCCTAGCTCCGCCCATGAAGATAGTACTAATATAATTTATAGTTTATTACTGGCAGTTCCGATTACTCTGACCGATAAGGGACCAACTGTTTAACAGTAAGATCAGGTAACCTGTAATTTGCACGACCACTCACTACTCAGACTAGGTGACTAGGTGAGTCTAAACTTGAAAATTAATTATAAAAACTTCGGAAAATTATACCCTGCAGTTTGCTTTGCCAGAGGGCGTTTTCTCACTTCAGAAAAACGATGAATTAGTGTGTCGCTTAGACCCGTTAATCTGAATCGCTGTAAAAATAAAAAAAAAAGTGTTCCAAAGTCTAATGGGTGTGTATCTATATACACCGAGTACACTATTCCAGGAACCTTCAGGTGTCTCGGCTTAAATGATCCTAACAACGGATCTGAATTTATTGTCCCTTCAAAACTTAATTGTATGCCATTTCCATTAACATTTTAATCATCGTTTTGCATTGGATCGCTTCGGGGCAGTAAGGAGAGTTGGGCTTGGTGTCGTGTTACGCCAATCTTTATGACCTCAACTCTTTGCTCCAGTCTTGCCAGATTTCAGGTTAAAAGTCGTATATTTTCAACGAGCTATAGCGATAGAGAGGATATGGGACGTGATATTGAGACTTCAAGGAAGCCATGATCGAAATTTCATCTGCACATTTTACACGTACGATTATAGTTTGTTTCCCTCACTTTTTTTAACTTAAAAAGAAAGTGGTCACAAATTCACTAGAAATTGGTTTTAAACAAAAGTGCAGATGTTTGAGGGGTGGCTATCTGGACACAGAAGATGATACAAAAAAAAAAAAAAAAAAAAAAGATTACCACAAGCATGACCGACAATATGTGAACCTATGTAAGGGATAGTCCAATTACCAGAATTATAGTGTTTGCATCATAGTTCTTGACATTTTTTGGGTAATTATAGTTCTACAACCATGTTCTAGAGCTTTCTGGTCAAAACCAGGATTTTCTGGTCAAAATACTAGACTTTATGTAGATCACATATCGTTGTGCTTCTGGTAGAATCTGGTATTATGACTATCGCTTTTTTTCAGTGTATAACTGTTGTTTCTTCCGGAAGGGTTTGCACGATGAAGAAACTGACACGCATGACAGAAAATAGGCCAATTTCCGCAACCGGATAGTTTAAATAGCATTCTGTGTCCAGACAGCCACTCTAAAATTAAAACACTTGCAATTTAATTTGAAACCGATTTCCACAAGATTAGTAACAATTGTTATTTTAAGGTTGAAAAATATGAGGCAAACAAACCAGAATCAGATTGCCCATGCTTTCACAGTTTAGGATAGGACTTATAACATGTATTAGCCTCTTTATTTGTTTAGTTTACTTTAATTTTTACACGGAAAAAAAGACTGGTAGAATTTACCATCTGCATAGCTGATTTTGGAGTCTACTATTAGTATGGTAAATTTTACCATCATAAGGTAAATGCTGCATCGTGGTAAATAAGATAACCTGTAGGTACTCACGGAAAAGAAGAGTGGTGTAATTTACCATTCGCATAGCTAATTTTGGATCCTACCAGAGTCAAGATAAACTTGACCGGAGTTATGGAACATTTGACCAGGAATCAGGTCAATTTCACTTGATACCTGGTCCCATAACTCTGGTCAAGTTTATCTTAACTTTGGTGGGGCCCAAAATCAGCTATGCGAATGGTAACTTACACCATTCTTTTTTTCCGTGTTTCCCCGTAAGGTACGTTGTATTTACCGCATGTGATGTTAAAATTTACCATACTTGATAGCAGACTCCAGAATCAGCTATGAAGGTGGTGAATTCTACCAGTTTTTTTTTTTTTTTTTTTTTTTTTTTCTGTGTATGGGGAAAAATACTGCCCAAAGCAATATATCCGGCAACACTGTTTGGCTCCTGCCTTCGTGAGTCTTACTAGAATGAATGGATGTGTTCGTTAATGAATGGGAGAAGACCACCAGCTCTGAGCCCATCATAGGTCCATTCAAAGCTCAGTGTTTTTCGTACGAAGCGTCCTCTGGTGTGACGTCACGGAACCGTAGGAACTGGTAGGTCAATTTTACTGCGAATACGGATCTTCTTTTATGAGCCTTGGCTCCTTTGAGGAATCAGTTAATTTTTAACCAGCCTCTGTCTTTACGCCTTCGGCTACGTTCCAGTGCAAAAGACTGTTGATGTTGCCGGTGGCAGAAATTAACACTAGGTCCGTTTACACTAACGACTCATGGACACACAGTGGAAAGAATAAAAAAACATGACATTTCCTGGACATTACATGGTAAGACACAGTTCTGTTTCGTTCTGGTCTATACAGGTCCATAACCAATTCTCCGTTAAGAATATGAATGTGTATTAATCCATATACAGTATATGTTTCAGAAGTCCTGGTCAGCATTTTAGTTGTTTGATTTAATAGCCAAAAATTTCCGTTAAAAATGCGCTTATGGGGAAAATGCATTGAATCAGAGGCCATCAGACAGCAATCAATACGGCATATTGCTCTGCTAAAACAGTCTATTCAATTAGGACACACATTTGGTAGAAATAGTATAGTCTTGAAACATTCATTAGCCTTGTTTATGCGAGGGATCTCAACCTGGGTTGAGTCAACCCGGGTCCAACGCGGGTTAACGCATAAACACCCGTATATTTGAACTCGAGTTCGAAGGATTTATTTTTTCTTCTTCTCTATGTTTGTTTACATTTTTGCCGAAGATGGCGGCGATGCTTGGTGCGGTACGGACGAGTGTGACCGCATAAGGCGCGTGTTTAATTTTGCTCGATTTGGAGACATCGATGCCGCGTGAACCCGGGTTCTGAGCTCCGAGGTGTTTATGCGTGAAATCTCAACCCGAGTTCACCGACTCAACTCGGGTTCGAATCGGGGTCGAGTCGAATCCGAGTTCAGCGAAAACTGAAGTGTTTATGCGAGCATCTCAACTCGGGTTCGGCTGAACACAGGTTCTAGAACCCGGGTTGAGATTTCTCGCATAAACCAGGCTATTAAGATGTACTCAATAATCCCTTAAAATACTTGACGTTTAAACAAAAACAAAAAGATGCATTTACTGCGGTAACTCGATTGAGGTATTTTCAGACACCTTTTCTCATCAACAAGAATACCTTGGTCTTATAATTAAGGGTTACATTCAGTGCTGCTGTTTCGCGCATAATTAATGCCATTTTTTAATTCACCAATGATTCCACCGGTTGAGAAAAGATAATACAATTCAGTTCAGAGTATGACTTCAATGCTCGAAAATACTCGCATCTGCAATCTTTCATCAACCGGTGGAGTCGCGTCGATGACTTTAAAAAAAACTCACAGATATTTTTATAATTTAACGGCGATTAAACCGATTGAGGAAAGATTACAGATGCGAGGTTTTTCGTGTAATACAGCTAAGAATTATGAGCTGAATTGTATAATCTTTTTGCAACCGATGAAATTATCGGTGAATTGAAACACATGCCTTTAGCTATTCGCAAAACGGCAACTCTGGTCAAATTAAAAAAAAAAAAAAAAAAAAAAAAAAAACGACTATTCTTGTCCGAAAAAATTCACGTCACGATCCATTGTGCGAAATCTAATCTTGGTTCTTTTTTTTTTTTTTTTTTTTTTTTTTTTTTTTCGATGAATCGATTTCCGCGATTTTTAATGCTCAAGCTCCGTTGCTTTATTAATTGGTTTAAATTCTCTTTCTCCTCCGTCCACGGAGAGCTTTTATGAACTTTCAACTTTGATGCGTGTTCAATGAATATAAAGTAAAGTAACCGTATACGCCCCTCCCCCCCACCGTTAGAAAATGGGCGGCAAGAATAATAACTTTGATCGAGGAACATTTATTGGCACACCCGTAAACTAGCCTGGAGAAAACTGAGATTCAGGCCAATCTTTTGAGAGGCGGAACTTTTTTGTGGGGACACAATCAGGATTTGAGGCGGTCTCTAGATGATGAATTGAACCCATGAAACATGAGATGTATCTTCTTCTGAAAATCAGAATTACCAACATTATTGTTTTAGAATTTCTTTAGAAACTCACTATATTAAGGGCAATTCAGGAGCAACGCAGGACTTTAGCTGACGCCGAAAAATGTCTCATCAAATATGTAATGGGACTGTTGCACACTTCGGCTAGAGCGTTTTAAAGTATCAATTCCTACATTTAAAAAGCTGTAAAAATGACAACGGCAGCCTCAGAAAACACTAAAATTCATTAATCAACTATAATAAATTGCGAAAAACACGTACACGTCTGAACCGACCTCTTGTTTTGGTAAGATCACAGGGCTACAATTGAGGCGGTAGCTAGAAGAAGGGCCCATAGGCAAAAATCAAGTTTTGAGAAAAACAGCTTTAAAGTTTTCATTACCAATGTAAATGATCCATTTCTCACTATCGTCAGATTGCTCTCCTGCCCTCAAAACTTCATATTTTTTCACGAAATTTTGAGGATGACTAGTTGAGGGTATGACAAATCGATTTACGTGTTCTCCGCGAAAAGGGCCCATACGCCTATGGGCCTTTATTTGAGCTACCGCCTCAATTATGACCTCATTTTAATTTGCAGCTTGGACCGCGCCGTGGTGCAAATATAACCACCATCATCTATAGACTTCTCTTCGCTACTCTGTACACCCAACACGAACATCTAAACAAAGCCAAGTCGCAATGGACTTTCTTTCAACGGTGACTGTTTTCCGTAGACCACTCGAGTGCTTATTAAATGTTAGGTGCTGACCAGTGACCACTGACCACAGTGGCGTCGCGTGCAATTTGGCAACAATGTATTCTATCCATTTAAACTCATGTAAAAGATCAAATTCACGGGGTGCACAGTGCACAAGGAAAATTCGATATATTTAATGAGTTTAAATGGAGCAGTTGCATTGTTGCCAGATGGCACGCGACGCCACTGACTGACCCGTATGACCACACCGCACCGTCCGCACCGGAGTGGTAAGGCAGAAGTTTGATTTTCCGCCGCGTGCGCGCGCAGCGCATGGGCAGGAAACGGAGCGGACACTACACTCGGGAACCCTGGAAATAGAATCGCGATAAAGCATTGAAGATAGATACGCCTGGTGCTTGATAGAGCCATTCATTCATAAGTTTATGTTCATTTGATTCAATCCATGGAACGACTCATGCAATCATTTCAATTTATATCGTTCAACTGAATGGGTCTGTTGCAAACTTTTGCTACAGCGCTATAGAGTGTGCAATCTACTGTAAAATCGCCTGAAAAGTCCAATGATGGCATCAGAAAGCAATGAAATGCAACAATAAACTCACAAAATGCGTTTAATGAAATCCAAGATGGCGGCAAAATATCGAGCAATCTGTATGCATACACCACGAACATCCAAGGATAGCCAGCCTCACAATATCCATCACAACCAATCACAACGTAAATAAACACATAACCTCTACCTGCAGTAAGGTTGTCAAAGTTGGCAATCCTTGGATGATCACGGTGCATACATTCAGATTCCTCGATATTTTGCCGCCATCTTGGATTTCGATACCCGCCTCTTGTGAGTTTAATGTTGTATTTATTGACTTTATGATGCCACCAATGGACTTTTCAGGCGATTTTACATTGGAGTAAATACTTTTTATCGCTGTAGCAAAAATTTGCAACAGACCCATTAGAGGCATGCCTCAAGAGGGCTCCTTGCTAACTTTTTCTGTGAGTGATTGAATTGTTCATTGTACGGTCAAAACACGCACTTTCGATGAGCACATTACAAGTTACGAAATTATCGATGATACTCACAAAATGACTTTGAAGCTTCAAGCGTAATGAAAAAACTACGCAAGTACCATGGGAAATTCCTATATCTTATCAGAGGCTTTCCTATGTGTTTTTAGATAGTAGACAGGAATTCCCCATGGCACCTGCGAGCTGCGTAGCTCCAGTGGCGAAGCGTGAAATTCGGCAACAATGTATTGTCTCCATTTAAATTCACCAAAAAAGTCGAAGAATCCAGTCATCGGCGATGACCAGGCATTTCGACCTTTCTTATGTGTTTTAATTGGGGACAAGTAACGTTGCCAAATCGAACGCTCCGCTACTAAGCCTTTTAAGCAGGGCTGCCGTTTTGCGTAGAATCAATGCTATTTTTCAATTCACCGATGATTCCACCGGTTGAGAAAAGATTACACAGTTCAGTTCAGTGCATGACTATGATAAACTGAAATACTCGCATCTGTAATCTTTTCTCAACCGGTGGAGTCGTCGATGACTTTAAAAAACTTGCGGATATTTTAATTAATCAACGAAGTTTCCACCGATTAAGGAAAGATTACAGATCAGAGTATTTTCGTGCATTACAGTCATACACTGAACTGAACTGCGTAATCTTTTCTCAACCGGTGGAATCATTGGTGACTAGAAAAATAGCATTGATTCTACGCAAAACGGCAGCCCTGCTCTTAAGGTCATTTTGTGAGTCTGAGAATGAATTTCGTAAATTTGTTAATGTTCTCATCGTACTATTCGCTGCATTTTACCTCTAGAATTAACTATTATTCTAGTGCACATAGCAAAAGTTACCAAGAGCTTCATTGAAACTGTAAATGTTGAAGCATCGGTGAAATTACAATGGAGCAGTCGCAATTGCAAGGTTCTGAAATGTTGTGGTTTTTATTAAGAACAATGACAGTATACTCGATGAGCTAAGAACAAAGACACCGATTGTTTCTAATTAAGTTCCAATGTTAATCCGGAGATGAGATTTTGGCCCAAAATACATTGTATTATATGGTAATTCTGCGATGTGACGTCACAACGTACACGATTTTTTAGAACTTAACACGTGAGTATCTCCAAAACCAGGACAATTTGAAAATAACCAAAATCACCATTGCACCCTCAGCTCATCAAATACTATCATTTTCTTCATAAAAAATACAACATTTCAGACCCTTGCAGTTGCTTCATTTTACAGTGACTAGATGAACCACAGTGTGGTCAATCGCTACGCACCCAAGCCGACCTCACCGCCCATAAGAACGCGTGTAAAACACCCGATTTTCAAAAAATCGTTAAAAATATAAATATCAAACCAAATTTAGAAAATAAGGTCTCTATCGAAAGCTTAAAGCGTCAAAATTATGAAACTGAGCTTCAAACTTCAACGTTAGCCCTTATTTTGCCCTAATCATTGAATTAGGGGAATCCCTCGTCTCAGTCGTCGTCAGCGGCCAGTTTGTTTACATTCTCTCAACTCCTCTTCACTCATACATCCGGTCGTTCTTATTTCTTTGAAAATCAGGCATTTTCCACGCGTTCTTATTGGCGGAAGAGGCCGCTTGGGTGGGTAAACGCCAGCCAATCAGCAACGCGACCAAAATGAACGCACTGTGGTTTATCAAGTCACTGTACTTCATTTTGTCTCAAATGGAACGCATAAATTGATTAATTCTAAAACAGGCGTTTGATTCGTTATTTCATTGCATACTATACATATATCGTTCATATGAAATACGTAAATACGTTCCTTTGAATGTCCAAGCTCTATAAAGTTGCGAAGATACGGCCACGATGGCGATGGCATAGTGTGGCATTCCTCGGACACACTACGCTACGGCCGCGGCCAATGGCCATCTTATGGTCTTGGTCTTGGTCTCGGTCGGAAGGGCGCTAAAGCGAAAGAACAGTTAGGCGTTAAGTTAGAATCGGAGCGCGTCGCCTCGCGTTCAAAGCTTTGCGTGTTTGGCGCCGCGCGAAGCGATGTACATCACTGAGAGGCCTCTGGACTTTGAAGCGTCGCGTCGTCGCACCGAGCAACTCAAAGCGACATTGCCAACTTTAAAGCCAAGGCAATACTACATGAGTATACACTGAAAAAACGATTACCTTAAGCACGACAATACGTAAACCTTCGTAAGGGATAGTACAATCACCAAAATGGGTCTGTTGCAAACTTTTGCTACAGCGCTATAGAGTGTGCAATCTAATGTAAAATCGCCTGAAAAGTCCAATGATGGCATCAGAAAGCAATGAAATGCAACAATAAACTCACAAAATGCATTTAATGAAATCCAAGATGGCGGCAAAGTATCGAGCAATCTGTATGCATGCATCACGAACATTCAAGAATAGCCAACCTCACAATATCCATCACAACCAATCACAACGTAAATAAACACATAACCTCTACCTGCAGTGAGGTTGTCAAAGTTGGCAATCCTTGGATGATCACGGTGCATACATTTAGATTCCTCGATATTTTGCCGCCATCTTGTATTTCGATAAACGCCTCTTGTGAGTTTAATATTGTATTTATTGACTTTATGATGCCACCATAAATGGACTTTTCAGGCGTTTTTTCAATGGAGTAAACACTTTTTATCGCTGTAGCAAAAGTTTGCAACAGATCCATTCTAGTGTTTGTACCATAGCTCTTGGAAATTTTCAGGAAATTCTAGTTCCATGGCCATGATATTAACACCAGAATTTTAACTCAAAGACTCAGAAGAAAGATTTTAGGTCAAAGTCCTTGCCTTTCTGTCGTTCACTTATCGCTGTGCCTCTGGTAATATGACTAGAATCTTGTATTATGACTATCACTTTTTTCGAAAAAAAAAAAAAAATTTCAGTGTACGTATTATGTTGCGAGCTTTTGCTGTATTATTTTGAGAAGTGATTTGACTGGGCAAAAAAAAGTCAGCGAGAGGATACCGCTTAGTATGGTGTTCTTGCAAGGTTTTGGTGTAGGCAAGTAAAACATCTATTCGGATGTGAAATGCTACAAAAATAACTATGAAACCAGTAAACAAGTCTAACACGCTCCTTGCAGAGAAATCTCAGCTCTAAGTTCAGATGTACCATCCAAGGATGTATGTTTTATGCCCCGAATGCCCCGGTGCATTATCACGTACGTTCCGTACCTCAAACAAAAAAACAGTTTATGGAATAAAGTGCCATCTTTCTCGTTTATTACGCAACGTACATCTTTTTTGTTGGTACCACTGTGTTCCACGCGACGAAATCTGTAAGAACCTACCTTCAAATGATTTTTTGATAATCAAATGCAACAATTTCAGTTTTCCAATTCGTAGATTTTGTTCTTTGGGAGTGCAAAACATCGTAGTGCATGTTTCATACTTACTCAGGTGATCCATCTGAAGTTTGAGCTCAGTTTTCTCTATGAGGCTTGAGGTATATATATATATATATATATATATATATATATATATATATATATATATATATATATATATATATATATATATATATATATATATATATATATATTTTGAGGTTAGATTGGCTTTCATCCAACATCCACAGTCCACACTGTTTGGACTTTTAGCCAACTTTGGGGGGGGGGGGGGTTCGAACATCCACGCTTTTCCGAACTGGAAAGATCAGAGACCATCCGATCTTTTCACCCAGGCAGCCGGGATGCGACCCCAGGACATTCGGGTCAGCAGACAGGGCAGCTGACCACCAGATCAAGGCAGTTTGTTCGTTTTCTTTAAGCAAATTCTATGATTCAGTTAGGGTGGTGAAGGTTTGTTTACTTTAAACCGCATGGTTTCAAAATGACTATAATTTGACCGATTTTACTCATTGTCAGTGCTGGATGCATTCAACCGGAAGGAATACCGCTCGTGTTCCTAAACTGGTGAGCGAAAATGTATACTGGAGCATTAGCACTAAAAAAAAAAAAAAAAAAAAAAAAAAAAAAAAAAAAACCAACAACAACAACAAGTGGACGGACTTGGAATATAGAGCTAATGAAAAAGAACTGTTGATCCAGCTACACGCTACGTGGAATAACTTATGTCCTGATAAGGCTTGTGGCTAAGATTCCCGATTCCCTCTTTGGGCCAGATTCACAGATAGCGGCAATTTAGTTACGGCGATGGATGCGGATGAGACTTGGGAACTTAGATCATCGATGAGCGAAGAGATGATGCACCGCGCACCGAGCACTGCTCACACCGATGCGATGCGCCATTCGCGATGCAGGCATAGCTCGACCCCAAGCCCCAAACGAATTGTGATTAAGAATTCATATCTGCGTTGTTAAGTTGTGAGTTAATGCCGGGGGTCAGTTGCTCTGTTAATCGTTTGATGCTCGTGGCATGGTTGTCAGACGCAAAGAAAAATTCTGATTAACCCTTTTAGTACAAAATTTACTTCAGAGGAGAAAATAAAATTTTGAGCATCACGGCTGATCTTGATGCAAATGTCTCTCCTAAATAATAATTGATGCGTAATGAGAGTAAAATCATTTTGAGTATCAAGTTCTAGTTCTGACAATGGTGCTGTTGCAAACTTTAGCTGTACAGGCTTATTAATCGTTGATTCGGACTTAAAACCCTGCAAAGCTGACGATAGGCGCAACTAAAAAATCACGAAATTTACTTCCATAGACTCATAAAATGCTTTCAAACTCGACATCAGAATGGTGGTGATATCCGCCTTTAACATTTGGTTTCTCTATCTCATTAAGCTCCATCCTTACAAGGTGTTCTCGTGAATCCACACAAGAAGGAGACGCGAACATTTGCCGTAAGATTTAGGTGGAAATCACCATCATTACGATCTCCGCTGCAAGCATTTTATGAAATTGTGAGTGTATTTCTTGATTTTTAGATGAGCTTACCGTCATTTTTGCAGGGGTTTGCAACCGAATCGACTAGTAATAAGCATATCGCAAACGTTTGCAATAGCTCCAGTAGTGTCGAATATAGCGCCTGCTTCCAAATTGCATCAAAGCGCATCGGTTTGCTTTGCTGCGCTGACCAACCACTCACGAGTGCGTTCGGATGAAATTCGGAAGCAAGCACCGTTACTTGTCAGTTTCCGATACTCAAAATGCTTCGGCTCTTTTTTTCTATTTTTCTTTTGATTTTTCAAAGGGATCCGTGTAAATAATTGTCCACGGTAATGGGTAGACGCGGATAGGAAAAGGGTCAGAAAAAAATGAGAGATTGAAAGAGAGAGAGAGAGAGAGAGAGAGAGAGAGAGAGAGAGAGAGAGAGAGAGAGAGAGAGAGAGAGAGAGAGAGAAAAGAGAATATATATCCAGTGATTCACAGAACCAAGTTGTCGAACATCAATTTTTATTTTACCTATTTCTTGGGCACGCAAGGGTTAAATACCCAATATTCACTGATAAAAGATAGTTTCACTCCAGTGGTGGATCCAGCAATCTGGCGATAGTGTGTTCTCCGCATTTGATTGCATGAAAAATATTCGATTATAGTCACGGGGCTATAGCCCCTTCAAGAATCGATAGTTAATCATGCATTCAAATGGGAAGGATGTGCAGTTGCCAGATTGCTGGATGCGCTTATGTATTGACTTTAACTTTTTTTAATAGGTAAACCTGTCTCTCATTTTGCAGGAATGTAGAAGTTTGAGTTTTTTATTTTCTGTTTTTTATGATCCTCAACTGGCACGCTGAAAAAAAAAAATACCAGAAGCTTGACGATATGTGAACCAAAATGTAAAGGATAGTACAGTTACCAGAATTCTGGTGTTTATCATAAGTGGCGGTAGCCGCACAGGCCCAGTCAGAAAACTCCCCTGGGAGGATACACCTACCGCTTATTATACACGAAGCAGCTCATAACAGCGTTTTCGTGGATTTTCGAGAATACCATAGTTCTTGAAAATGTTAAGGAAATTCTAGTTCTATAACCATATTCTGGTATTCAAACCAGAATTTTCTGGTCAAAGTCCTAGACTTTCTGTCGTTCACATATTGTTGTGCTTCTGATAATATTACTAGAATTCAGGATTTTTTTCTTCTTTTTTTTCAGTGCATATATAATTTTTCGGAGACTAATTAAAAAAAAAAAAAAAATAAAGGATGGGCTTTGGGCTTTCAAGAGTCAAGCCAGTTCAAAAGTTGATTATTTTAAATGAGATATGGTGACTGTGGCTTGCAGTTCTGTTGAACGCGTGTGGTATCAGGTGTGTGTACCGCTGCCGGTGACTGGTGTCTTGGCGAGATGCGCATAGCTTAAACGTTTGGCTCTCTGCGCCGCGCCGGCCGGTGTCGAGTCTCCCTTCTACGTTCAACTGTTTCACCTTTAATTACCCGACAAGGATGCTAGGACGAAGCAAAGAATGGGAGAGAATCTTCCAAGTTCTTGGTGAGTCAGTTTAATCGGAGCTTAAAAGTCCACATTTCACGTTGCCATGTCGCGAGCTCCCTCTGAAAGCGCAAAATGGGTCTGTTGCGTCCTTTTGCTACAACAATATAAAATCAAGATTCTTACGTAAAAGTCTACCAAAATAACGATACGCACATTAAAAACGTTAAAAAACCACTCATTAACTTCAATTTCAAACAGCCCGCACCACACTAGATACTATTTGCACCGGTATATACTACATACTACATATACATTTATAGACGGACGGAACCACCGAGTATATATGTAAACAACATCGTAACTCCAAAATGACGGAATTTCCCTCTACATGCGCATTAAATATTGGCTGCATTTACTGTATCGGTCTTTTATGGCTTTTTAACCCTTTCAGACCTGAAAATCATTTTTTCCAAGAACGGATTTTTGACTAACATTGTTGATCTCAGCGCTGTTTCCTCATCTAAATTGATGCGCATATTGTATTTTTTTGCTTTCCATAAGATTACATGTTATTCAAATGTCCATTGGAATGGACTCCAGGTCTGTAAGGGTTAAAGGTTACGAAATAATACAAGACATGCACTCATCTAAACGAAGCATTCAAATGCTTTAAGTTATCTTGCGATGTTTGCATAAACGCGGTGGTTTTGTCTATGTATTTGTATGTACGTCTGTGATAATAGTGTCCAATCCCAGTAAACATTTCCGGTCTTATGAGCATCTTGAGCTGATCTAAGGCAATTGACTAGATAGTCTAGAAGTTCTGCATTTTACCTGCAAATGTCCGCCTGTTTCGGATCTTCTAGTGATCCGCACAGATGATCTTGATATGGTCTGGAGGATATCTGAAGACGACAGCCTGGATACCTTTTCCAATTGTATTGCAGACAACTGGGAGAGGTTCCCAAGTTATTGTTTTTCAGATATCTTCAAGACCATGTCAAGATTATCTGCACGAATATCTTGAGCATATCTGGAAGTTGTCTTGTGCACAACTGGGAGGCCTGACCCGGGTTGATGACTATCAGATATCCTCCAGACCATATCAAGATTATCTGCGCGGATCGCTAGAAGATTCGAAACAGGCGGACATTTGCAGGTAAAATGCAGAACTTTTAGACTATCAAGTCAACTGACTTAGATCAGCTCCAAGATGCTCATAAGATCGGAAATGTTTCAAGATTATTTGGACGAATATCTTGATCATATCTGGACGTTGTCTTTTGCACAACTGGGAGGCCTGACCCGGGTTGATGACTATCAGAAATCCTCCAGACCATGTCAAGATTATCTGCGCGGATCGCTAGAAGATTCGAAACAGGCGGACATTTGCAGATAAAATGCAGAACTTTTAGACCAAATAAACAGCGCACTCTGGGTGGTGATTCTTGTAACTCACTATAAAGTTATTCCGTCTAGATTGGTACCACATGTTGCAGAGTCCTGGATAGATAGCACATTACACACATATTATTAGCTGTAGAAGAGATACATTGAAGCAGGGGCGTGCCGTGGTTTGCAAAAAGGTGGGGGGCAATAATGCAATGTTGTCTTCCTCCGCGACCAAAATTAAAAATTAAATGACCTTTTTTTTTTTTTTTTTTTTTTGAAATTTGAACTTTTTTTCTTCTTCTTCCTTTCTTTTTTTTCTTTCTTTTTTTTTCTTTCTTTTTTTTTCTTTCTTTTTTTTCTTTCTTTTTTTTTTCTTTCTTTTCTTTCTTTCTTTTTTTCTTTCTTTTTTTTCTTTCTCTTTTTTCTTTCTCTTTTTTCTTTCTCTTTTTTCTTTCTTTTTTTTTCTTTCTTTTTTTTTTTCTTTCTTTTTTTTTTTTTCTTTTTTTTTTTTTCTTTTTTTTTTTTTTTCTTTCTTTTTTTTTTTTTCTTTTTTTTTTTTTTTTCTGTTCACCCTGATTTTGCCCTTCCCAGGCAAAGGTATCCAGCTTCCCCTCCTCTCTTCGACGAGCCCCTGCATTGAAGATACATCCACGAACATACACAGAAAGAAGTGACAAAGTATACCAGAAGTTCCGAGATTTGAACCTGGGCCGCTTGCGGCGGATTGCCGAGTATCTTTACTCGATGAGCTACGCCGGCTCGCGTAGGAATGGAGCAAATTAAACATATTTAAAGGAGTTTGAATCTTCATACTCGTATAATATCTGGAGAGTATCTGGACTTACAAGTCCAGAATTGAAATATCTTCAGAATATCTGGAGAGTATTGGACTTACAAGTTCAGAATTGAATATCTTCAGAATATCTGGAGAGTATCTGGAATTACAATTCCAGAATTGAATATCTTCAGAATATCTGGAGAGTATCTGGACTTACAAGTTCAGAATTGAATATCTTCAGAATATCTGGAGAGTATCTGGACTTACAAGTCCAGAATTGAATATCTTCAGAATATCTGGAGAGTATCTGGAATTACAAGTCCAGAATTGATTATCTTCAGAATATCTGGAGAGTATCTGGAATTACAAGTCCAGAATTGAATATCTTCAGAATATCTGGAGAGTATCTCGACTTACAAGTTCAGAATTGAATATCTTCAAAATATCTGCACAGTATCTTAGTTAACTTGTTAGATGTTGTATATTGAGAAGACAACTTCCGGAGCACACAGAAGCATGTGCCGTATCAAGTTGTCTCCAAAAGAACTGAAAGTTATCTAAATTTCATCGTTGTTGGGTTCCCAACATCTTGCAGTTATTTTGCAGATATGTTACGGCGCGCATATTATCTTGAAGTCATCTTTCAGACATCTTTCATGCCCAGATATTCACAAGACCATCTTGAGACCGGAAATGTTTACTGGGATGCGGGTTGTTTGAAATGGAAAAGATTTCCTGAGTCAATGAGTGGATTGTGATAGTTTTTAATGTGCGCATCGTTATTTTTGCCGGATTTTACGTGAGAATCAATGTCACATATTGATGTAGTAAATGTACGCAACTGACCTATGCATCGTTACGCTATCCATGCGGAATAATTCATTTCCAAAACAAAAAAGTGAAAAAAAAAAAAAAAAACAAAAAAAAAACAAAAAAAAAAAACAAAAAAACAAATAAACTTACTCTTTTACACTGTCTTTAAAAAAAACACTTGTGATGACAGCCGCGAGCCGGAGCCCCCCCCCCCAAATTGAATACCAAGAAAACGTATATACTCCGACCGGACATAGAAATTAATTTTTTTTTGCTATACGGATAACTAATTTGTATCAGTGCTTTGCTCATTAGTTATTTCGTGATCCCGTTACACCCCCCCCCCCCAAAGATAAAAAAATTGCAATAACCAGCGACTCGGCTCATACTAAAATAAATTATATGAGCATCACTCTAACTTCGCGTGACTGACTTATTCTTATTGCGTGGAGTTAAGAAGCATGCTGCGCCTAGGCCTAGGACCCTAGGTACTTAGTGTTTGCGAATTCAGATGACCTAAGTTACGTTACATTGCTTCCTTTCGTCTTCTAATCTTCTTGTCAGCTCCTCCTTTCGCCAGGTGAATTTATTTTTTTCCTTTCAATCGTAACACGAATACACAGTTAGTTATCGATTTGTGCCGACTTAAACTGACGCAACTCTTCAAGAAATCATATAGATGGACCATAGGTTAGTGTCGACATTTTTAAGACTGCAAGTGGGATAATCACTATGAATACATCGGGGAGAATTGTTTTTCATAGATTGTGCCACCATATTTATTGAGCTACGTAGTTATATGACAGACACGAGATTTACTAAAGGGATACAAAGCTATACAATCGAGAGAGAATGAATCATTTGGTTCGAGGGATCGAATATGACAGCACATATAATGAAAATTGGTTAACATTGTTGGAGAACCTTTTGCATTTTAACTTTGAACCGGTACTTTGTGTTTTTAAATCTAGACTGTTGTGTGGTTTTACGACAGTTTGCTTTAAACAAAGTCACATTGTTGCTTTCAATTTATAATAGATTCAGAGCAATTGGAATTCAAAACATCCAAAAGAACGCCAACTGTCTGGGGTGTAAAATTTCTGTGATTTTTTTGGTTTTAAAAGTTTAATTTTTCTCAATATTTTTTTCTACATCAGTGGTGCAATTATGTGCAATTTATCTCTCTTGCAAGATCCCTCTAGAAAACGATTGAAATGTTGACTCTGCGTTGTAAAATCAAGCCAGAAAAAGTAAGACGCCGATTTCTCGTCACTAAAACAGTCTATTTAAATGCTCGGAGGAACTATAAGCTTTAAGATTCCCAATTCCCACGACGCAATGCGACGTTACCCAAACGTCCAAAAAAGCGGAAGTAAGAAGGATGAGCGAGGAAGAAACCTGGTTCATATTTGTTTAATATAAAACTGACCAGCTTCCTAATAGCACCCGGTCACGCTGCATCGCTGCGCATCGCACTAAGGTCTGAGCTCATCAAAAAGTGGTCAAAAATTAGAAAGTAAATTTCTTAACAACATATCATTTATAAACTTTCAAGACCAAATTTAATCCCCAAAAACCCTTTAAATGAGCTATTTTAACCTTGAAATGTCACTGAAATGTATTGAATTAAGCTTCAAAAGGTCGAAAACGATGATTTTTAATGGTTTTTTTTTTCACTAATTTTTGGCCACTTTTTTCTTCATTCTCTGATCATTGTGTGTGGAGGCGCTGGGCGTCGCGTCGTGAGAGAAAAAATATAATAATCCCATGCTTAAGCTGCTGTGTGAATTCCTTAATAAATCTTACAAGTGGCAGATGAATAGTTTAACTTTATAGATAAGAAGAGTTTGGATGCGATACGAAGAGAGTTCGTCTATCTGCGCAATAGAAACTAAATATCAAGCAATCTTTTTTTCTAAAACCTACAAATGAATAGAATTTTGACTTCTTTTCCTGGTTTAATATTGACATGTGCTTGATCGTGATGAGATCGTGACTGAATCTCAAACGAGTTGGGTTGAATCTTCGGCATTCAGTTCCGATTTTAGTCACCGAAATCCCGCCAATTGATAGAGCTAAGTTGAGTGATTGCGTTTTAATGATGCGGAGTGAAATTATGAATTTACATATCACCAAAAACCGGATCGTAGCGGTAGGTCTAAGACATCAAAATCGTTTATATTAATAAGAGAAACAAATGTTTGTGTGCGCGAGTAATGGCGGGTTAAAATAGAAGCTGAAGGAAAGTTCAAACATCTAGTCCTTAATTTAAAAGTATTTTAAAGGTGTGGTACAATTGGTACAATGATGGTGCCGTAATGTAACGCAGCACATGTACCGTATAGGGCATCGTAACTAATTCGTCATCAACTACATGTGTGATGTGTTTTCAGCATGGATCAAGTGACGAATTTTAAGAAAAGACAACCCCGCATGACAAGCTTGCGTTGTGACACTGACGCGACGCGCATGCCGCCTCAAATCACACCACTTCAAATGCTTTTGAATTGGAGCAATGGATTTTGGAACCAATTTTTTTTCAATACAGGCCACAGTTCTCAAACACGACTTTATTCCAGAGCCAAAATTTCAATCAATAAATAAAGCCTGCATAAGTCTCATTGTAAGTTTTATGTGGGTCTGTTGCAAGCTTTTACTTGTTACAGCGTCTTGGAGGGGCGATTCCCATCCCAGCAAAAAAATGAGCGTTGAACCCCCTCAGGACGTCCGACGTACATTCGAAAGAAATTTAAAAAATTCTTAAATTGATCTGAAATGCCGTCTTTTGACCTTAAATATGGGTGATCGGCGAATAAATCATAGTTTTGGATTTTACTTCTAAATCACGATTTTTTTTTTCGGGATTTTATATGGCGTGAAAATCACACTGAAAGCACCAAAAAGTCTCAAAATCTACTCATAGACACAGTAGACACTCTTTATACGTTTAAAGAGGGGCCCAAGATGGCATCCAATCTAATTGCAGCTTTCTTTATGATGAATCACTTTTCTCATGCAGCATGGAAAGTTGCGATTAGACGGTACTCCTGCCATCTTCTGTGAACTTTGCTAAACACTTATACAGAGTTGTGAGTTAATTTTGGAACTTTCATCCTCTTTTAGTTTTGAGTATTCTTTCACACCAAAGTTGACCCTCTCTACAGCTGTAACAAAAGTTTGCAACAGACCTGTTCGGCCATCATGCATTTTGCCATTTAAACCTATGCAAAAGTATCGATCTCTCGGGGGTTCAATTGAACTTCCTAAAGATCGATTACTTAACAAGGTCCGTTGACATTGACTCTTGCATCATAGAGAGGGAGCCAAATCCGAAAGCCGCCCAATTAAGACCGATTACTTAACGTGACGAGTTGCCAGGTCGACGACTTCGGGCCACATGATTACCATTTAAATCAATGTTGGATTGACGGTTTTGATGATAAAAACAAAATGAAATCTGGCAGCACTGCTTAAATTACATCCTCTGAACAATATATATCTGCGGGGAAAATAAAAACAGGAAAAAAAACATCTTTTGATTCTGTTGCTAAGAAAAAAAAAAAAAAAAAAAAAAAAAAAAAAAAAAAAAAAAAATATTGGCATGTTGCTCCTGCGAAATGAAGGGAAGGAAAAGAATCTGAGAGGAAAAGAAGATAGAGAGGGAGAGAGAGAGAGAGAGAAAGAGAGAGAGGGAGGGGGAGAGAGAGAGAGGGAGAGAGAGAGAGAGAGAGAGGAGGGAGAGGGGAGGAGGGGGGGGAGGGAGAGGAGAGAGAGGAGAGAGAGAGAGAGAGAGAGAGAGAGAGAGGAAGAGATCGAGAGAGAGAGAAAGAGAGTGAGAGAGAGAGAGAGAGAGTGAGAGAGAGAGAGAGAGAGAGAGAGAGAGAGAGAGAGAGGGAGAGAGAGAGAGAGCGAAGAGAAGGGGGACAAGAGAAGATGTCAGCTTTTAAGTGAGCAGTTTTGATATCACTGCCGCGGTGTGGGTATCGTTAAAGTGTACAAACTGAAGTGGAAAAAAAGAGGAGTTCTGACCGAAGATTGAACGGAATGATTGTCGGTGAGTGAACGTGAAGAGGATGAATGGCAGTGTGAGGGGGGGAGGTGGAGGGGGGACGTCGTTTGAGATGAATGGCCGCGGTCTCGTGTGGCGAAAGTCAAACACGACTACCGTATAGTATACTACAAGTAAAAACGAAAATCCTAAAGCCCCGTCGAATCTCATCGCTCGCGAACGTGAGCGACTAGCGAGGGTTTTCGCCCGAAAGATTGGTTCGGAGACGACTCGGGGACATGGATTTGATTCCCAGCATCACCCGAAAGTTACTATGCTCGAGCCGTGTTTACCGTTCATAGACGTTTCTCAAAATTTCCTTCACGTGAAGACTGGAGAGGCGTTGTAATAAATGAACTGAAGGGTGAAGAGAAAGGGGGGGGGTTGAAGAAATCTTGGATGCTTGACATAAAAAAGGAAAAAGTGGGGATTGTCTCTCCCGCTCATCAAAAATTGATCCACATACTGTCTTTTTGGGTAAAAGTTTAAACGTCCTCTTTTGCCAACTGGGGCCCAACAGACGAAATGGAAGAGAGAAGAAGCAGAAATATGAAAAAAATAAGAGTTACATGAATGTCCTCCCGAGATGGCTAGATCTGAGACCGTCAAATATCGTCACCTCGGTCAGGATTTGAACCCAGAGCCGTAGGTTAGTGATCAGACCACCTGATCACCAGACTATCGCAGACCACGTCCTGGCATTGAAAGGTTTTATGCTCGAATTTGCTGCGACAAAAGTTTGCAAGAAAACCAGTAGCGGCGCGTGCAATTTGGCAACAAAGTATTCCGTGCGATTGCCCCCCCCCCCCCCCCCCCCTCCTACTGTTATCGATACTTTTGCATTCGTTTAAATTGAAAATTAGCATGGTTGCCAAATTGCAGAAGCCTCAACTGAATAAAACCCGCGTTCTAGTGAGGATGAACATCGCGGTGTTCCAGTTCAAACGGATTCAAACAAGCATTGTAACACCGCGCAGTACCACGTAGTGCATGGCGCGTGGATGCTTCTGCGCGTGCGCGAGACTCGAGCATTATACGCACCCGACTTGCGCAACGGAACAAATGAGAAAGCACGGATAAGCGCATTCAATCAGTCTGGAGTCTGGAGTCTATGGACAGTGTTGCCGCATTTAAGGCAGAAATTGGTCCGATGCGTTCTTTTGCTAAACAATAAGGAGCCTTGATTCTAACTTAAACTTAGGCGAAAATAACGATGCACTCATTCAAATGTTAACTCGGGAAAATCACTTCAATGGAGCTCTTGCACGGTTTTGCTGCAGACAAATGGCCTATCAATTCTGATGTAAAGTGCTGCGAAAATTACGATGAGACCATTATCAAAGTCTAAAACTCACTCCTCGCAGAGAAAACTCAACTTGAAATTTCGGGTGACCACCCTTGCATGTATGCACCAACCTTGGATTCGGACCCCAAGCAAACGAACAGGACATGAAATTAAATGCCGTCTTCCTAGTTTAACGTAGAAGTTTTCTGTAGTTATCACCGTGCTCTGAGTGACAAAATGTATATAAATAGACCTTTAATTCCTTTAAATTTACTTTTTGAAAGCAAATTCATTAATCTCATTGTTCAAATTCGTAGGTTATGTTATTGTGTTTGGGGGTACGAATCCGAGGCTGGTACATGCAAGGGTGGTCATCCGAAATTTCAAGTTAAGTTTTCTCTAAAAGTTAGTTTTAGAATTTTTTTAATGGTCTCATCGTTATTTTCGCAGCACTTTACATCTGAATCGATACTTCATTTGCCTATATACATCAAAACCGTGCAAGAGCTCCATTTCAAACAGCCCGCTACATCAATGTGTCATATTGCTGTAACAAAAATAAGCAAAAGACCCATTATCCAAATTTTATGTTGAATTCAAAAGAAAATTCGGATAATTTCTGTTAGAAATATAGCCACTGACCACAGTAGGTATACTTATCTTACACAGTAGCGAAACTCAATGTTAGAAAAACGGCAAACGCCCCCTGGTGGTCGGAGGATAGAAGTAACATCTTCCATTTGATTTGCATTAGCAAAGATTTCTAATACTATCTATTAGAAGTCTTTGTGCATTAGACGCGACGGTGGCGCCCCCAAGTAGTGGGAAGATACCAACTCAATTTTCCCAGTTGATTACATTGAAAAACGACGTTAGCCAAAGCGCTCCTATAGAGTTTCGCTACTGTATAGGATGAGTATACTGTGCGGAAATGGCAACACTGTGTATGAATGCGATGCGCTAAGAGCAATAAAGAGCATCAGCCCAAAGCCAAGAGGTGCGAGACTCAGAGAGCGAGGTGCGATTGTTAAAACCGCGAAATGGAATTGGAGTCTGAATCCAGCTTATTAGTGATTATAGGCATCGGAATTAGGAATCAGGCCACTGGGTTTAAGTTTTTTTTTTTTTTTGCCGCTGTTCAAGCTGCCGTCCCGTACTGATTCAGCTGATCGGGGGATCATCCCGCATGATTGCCAAACTGGGACTTTTGTTGAATTATAAAAAAAAAAAAAAATGATGCAGTGATAATTATTATATCCTTGCAGTTCGTGCGGAAAAAAGAAGGTTCGGAACTATGATTTGAACTTTGAGTTTTGATACATCCAATGACGGCACCCGTAGAGCCTAAAACTCTTGACCAATCAGAAGTTGACTATCCTATTGTCTACATACAGGGGTCACACATGGTACATACAAGGACTCTAGTTTTTTTTTTCGTGGTACGAAAGATTGCAGATCTGTGTACTTTAGTGGGGTTTTAGTCACACTGCTGACCTTGAGTGGGCAATACTTTTGTCATCCGCGATGCATGGAATCATCAGTGAATTAATCACTGTAAAAAAGTTCACTCCCAAAGGACTGAATACAGGAAGTGGGTCAAATAACACTAGTGTTCGTTGAGGGAAACCAATAATTTAAAACCATGTAAGTTTTTTGTGTTCACTCTAATGTTTGGTGTCAAATTTGGTCTACTTCCCTTATTCAGTTCTTAGTGGAGTGAACTTTTTTTATAGTGATCAATTTGTTTTAAGATCCGATCGGCATTGTTTGCTCTTATATATTTTAAAACTAAGAATTTCATTATGATAACGCTTCACACGACTTAGCAAATAATTTATTTGTCAATATATTTAAGATGGTGCAAATCCGTGTCATGTGTCTCCATTTCTTAAATGGCAACACATGGACCGATTCCAATTTGGTTCTTTCATTTCTTTCATCGAAAGTCAAAGACATATATCATCATACAATAAAATCGATTCGATTTGGTAATTCATTTGTTCACGCAGTCGTTACATTTAACTTGCACTTTTACGTTAAGAAAATTGATGTAATGTTGGAGTTGAATGAGGTATCGAAGCCCCTGCATTTTGTGTGAGGTTACGAAAACGGACGAATTCTCTCGGCCCGCTCATCTGTACAGTACACCCGGATTTCAGTTGCTCTGATATTGGGTTAATCGCTCGTTGCCTTTCTTACATCCAAATGTCGTGATCGATTTATGAGCCCATACGACGCGACGTCTTAGCGTAACGTTTGATTCGCAACTACCGTAAAACCGATCGTCAATTTTTCAACGCAATCACAAATGTGACTTGTCATTCACGGCTTTTACGGAGAACGCATTAACAGAGCTGAGCGCACAATGCAAATTGAATGAAATGGCTCGAAAATTTCGGTCACATATTTTTCGACACATCAATCCTTATAATTTGTTTCTTTTTTTTTTATCGAACGATTGCAATAATGTACTTTTAAAAACCTTTCTGTGTTCACGTAAGCACTGGATTTCAAAATCAGTCCTCGCGGAAATGGCTTTTCTCTTGTATTACATGTATAAGGTTGGATTAAGGGCTTTAGCACACTGAAAAAAAGATTACCAAAAGCATGCCGTTATGTGAACCTATAAGGGATAGTATAATTACCAGAAATCTAGTGTTTGTATTATAGTTCTTGAAAATTGAAATTCTAGTTCTATGATCATATCCTGGTATTAACACCAGAATGGGTCTGTTGCACACTTCGGCTACAGCGTTTTAAAGTATCAATTTCTATGTAGAAAGCCGAGAAAATAACAATGGCAGTATCAGACAACATTAAAATTCAGTATTAAACTCACAAATTGCGAAAAACACTAGACACTATTCACCCCTGTATCTTTCCACCACGTGCACGATATTTCGCGAAATTAGCGCGGCACATTCAAATAATCATGGCCGACTGTCGTCATAGCTAACTTCATAACAAATAAACATTAAACACTGACGGCGTCTGTTCGAATTCTTACGTTTCAATAAACTAAATTTCTTTACAAGGGGTTGTGAAAGGTACGGAGATTGATATTTGTGTCGAAAACTTATCAAAATGAAACAATAAACACAGGAGTTTCAAGCATGATGATCGAAGCTGGAATCATCCTTGGAACTCCTGTGAGTTATTGTTTCATTTTGATAAGTTTTCGACACAAATATCGGTCTCCGTACCTTTCACAACCTTTTGTGAGAAATTGAGGATATAGAAACGTAAGAATTTGAACAGACGCCGTCAGTGTTTACTGTTCATTTGTTTATGAAGTCAGCTGTGATGACAGTCGGCCGTGATTATTTGAATGTGCCGCGCTAATTTCGCGAAATATCGTGCACGTGGTGGAAAGATACAGGGGTGAATAGTGTCTTGTGTTTTTCGCAATTTGTGAGTTTAATACTGAATTTTAGTGTTTTCTGATGCTGCCATTGTTATTTTCTCGGCTTTTTGCATAGGAATTGAGACTTTAAAACGCTGTAGCCGAAGTGTGCAACAGACCCATTGTCTCGGGCCAAAGTACTAGACTTTCTGTCGTTCATATATTGTTGTGTTTCTGATAATATTACTAGAATCTGGTATCATGACTATACCGCTTTTTTTTCAGTGCAATGTTATTTCAACTGTTAAAATAGACTTACTAGGAGACTTGAGGGCTGTTTGTGTATACTCGTACTTTTACGTTATACCGACAGTTAAGACTGTGTATCTTCCAGAACGCTATATTTGTCGCGAGGATTATTGTGAGACTTGTGAGTCTAAGGTAACCATTTAGGTTTCCTGTTTGCTACAGTTTTTTAAAGGCAACTCGTGGGGGCTGTTAACCCCGTATGGACCAAACCCGAATATACTCGATTTTTTCCTCCAGTCTATTTCACATTGTTCCAGTATCAGGATTCCGAATAAACACGATTCTCGATGTAGTATAAAAAAATGAGATTTCGTCTGGTGCCTTAAAACCGTCATAAATGCAATTCCAACTCCCCCGAGTACGAACACTTAACTACCTTCCCTATACAAACGGAAAAGTGACGTTCATGTGAACTAACCTGGTCTTTAAAGGGTTAAAAACGGGCCGTTGAACCACAGAATACTACAATCAGAACAAAAACTCCCACTTAGAAGTTATTGGAAACGAGATTTGGAATTTACCAGCAGAAACGGACAACCGTGTTTGCTCACACTTCTCAAGATGGCGGACGAGCTTCAGGTTATATTTACAATCAGATTTGACGCACAACCACAACCCGGCCAGTTGCCGAAGATTGCCTAGAAATGACCACTTTCCAACATGGCAAACCCAAAAATACCCCAAGTAAAGAATGTTTTAAAATAAATTAGAGTTTTAGTTCTGATTAGTGTACGTATTCTGTGATTTGACTATGGTGCCTATAGCAACAGTCAAGTCTTACAATTAATTATAGACCAATAGCTCACCCTTATAGACAGTATTAACCATTGCTTTAGCGTAAACGTAAAAAATCAGCCCTCTGTTCATCTCATTGACTTAAAAATTCAACACTGCAGAGAGCTTTAAAAAGTCTCCTCTGCTCTTCCGCAGCGTCGCCAATGTTATTTCAAATACATAATTTATTTGTGAGGTCGAATGCCGTTGGATACTAGATACCAGCAGTGACAGGTGATGATACAATTGATTAGATCTATTGAATGATTTGAATTCTTTTTCTCAGGTTTGCGTGCAAAATTAATCGATGCATCACAATGTAGACGCAAGCGGTAACCAACCACAACTGATGAGAGGGGGGGGCATAAAATTAGCTCTTGATTAAAAAAGTAGGTTCGGACTCAGAAGCGTGAAAATGTGGTCTAAAATTTAGTAGAATGAGATAGAGATATACCTTTCGAGATACACAGACGCTACGGTTCGGCTCTCCGCACTATTGGCTGAGATAAATCAAAGAGTGGCCAGAAATCACAAAGGGAATTTCTCATCAATATTTTCTTTTTTAAACTTTGAAGACCAATTTTAACTACAGAGAACATTTTTCACAAGTACTTTAATCCTAGAAAGGTAACTGACAAGTTTTAAATGGAGCTTGAAAGGTCGAAAAACGATGTTTTTGTTTTGAATTTTTTTCATTTTTTTTTGGGCCCAAATTTTTTTTTTTCGATCTCAGACCATAGTGCGACCACTCGCGAGTTGCCACCAGTATTTACTCTGACACTCTTCCGCATGATGCGTGGCCGAAAGGCATCAACAGGGCACGGGTACACCACAAACTGGCGCACATTGAGCCCGAAACGTTTTAAAAGACTTGAAAAAAAATCAATTACATCAATGGGGCTGTTGCACATTTTTTGCTGTAAACAATTTAAGGGTCGATTCAGATGTAAAAACCTGCAAAAATAACGATGGTAGCAATAAAAATTCACAAAATCCCCTCCTGAACTCAAAACATTTTTTTAAAATGCGCGAACTTAATGGCTGCGTTGGGCACTGATAAGGGGAAAATTCCCGTCTAATAATACTGTAACTCCATCGAGAAGAAACTAAGTCTGTTCGCTCTAACTTATGAGACGGAGATTCAGGTAGATTTTTTGGTAGGGGTCTCTTCACTTGCGAATTTAAAAGTGCGAGTTTAACTGTTTGAGCCAATGAGCTGTCTTGAAGTCGATATGTCAAGTCTGATGTATCGACAGCAAAGACGCCCATTGCTCAGCAGTCAATTCGCGTTTTTAAAATTTCGCAGGGGACAGACCTCTTTATGTGCGGCAACGTAAGAGTGGTATAACCCTCGTCAGTTGGCCGAGATGACGGGGGTGCTCCCCGATTCTTGGGCTATGAACAACTTATTGAAGTGGTAGCCATTCTCTATTTTCCGAAATTCTTTTATCGCCCGCTCAGGTCTCAAGTTAGAACGAACAGACTTTATTATTATAAGAGACGATTTTCCTTTGACACCTGCCTGCGTCACCAGGTTTTCACGGTAACATCAATCGGATATGGATCACTGCTTTAGAGTCTAAATACTCGGTAAATTTTCCTTGTCAGCACATAAGAGAGAGTGCCAAAATTAAGTAAGAAATCTCCCATCATTAGTGACAAACGCCGCCATTAATAAAATAAATGAATAATAATCTACGAAAACACAGATATGCGACTCAAAGTAGATGGGAATCCCCCCGGGGGCGTACGCAGGGGGGGGGGGGCTAAGGGGGCCAAAGCCCCTAGCCCTCCGCAGTAGTGGCCCGTGAGATTGGCAACCATGCATTTTTCCCGCTTAAACTTAGGTAAAAAATCGATTCAAGCGGAGGCTGGCAGCCTCCTCGAGTTTCGATTGTTTTTCCCTGTATTTAAATGGGATAAAAACACTGTTGCCAAATCGCACGAGCCGCCACTGGGCCTCCGATTTTTAGGGATGGAGGGAAGGGAGGAGGAAATAATTTCAGTCAAACGCTCATCAGTACAAGCCCCCCCAAAAAAAAAAAAAAAAAAAAAAAAAAATCCTGCGCACGCCACTGTTCCCATGATCTTTAGGTCGCTCCGCCGCATTAAACCCGATTCTGAGAGTGGATTTTTTGATTTTTTATTGCACTCATCGTCATTTTACAGGTTTTATGCAAAAATCAACTCCTCAGTCACCTGTTTAGTAAAAGCTTGCAAGAACCCACTGGCGCAACCAGGATCTCTTCCATCTCTCTCATTTCCCATTTGAAAGTATAAGTAGAAAAAGGACAAGAAAGAGGGGGTTTTTTTCCCCTTGTCCATCCTTGTCTTACATACGTTTTTTAATGGAGAAAAGAGAGATGAAGAAAATCTCGTTGCGCTACTGCAAGAACCCCATTTCCCTTATACGTCCCAGCTGATAGCCTCCGTATGATTATAACCAGGGCTGCCGTTTTGCGTATAATCAATGCTATTTTTCAATTCATCGATGATTCCACCGGTTGAGAAAAGATTACATAGTTCAGTTCAGTGCATGACTGTAATAAACTAAAATACTCACATCCGTAAACTTTTCTCAATCGATGGAGTCGCCGATGACTTAAAAAACTTGCGGATTTTTTAATTAATCAACGGGTCTCCACCGATTAAGGAAGGTTATAGATCAGGTTTTTTCGGTATTACAGTCATGCACTGAACTGAACTATGTAATCTTTTCTCACCGGTGGAATCATCGGTGAATTGAAAAATAGCATTGATTATACGCAAAACGGCAGCCCTGATTATAACTCGTCGAGAAAAATTTTTAAAAGGGTTTTGGTTTTCCAAAACTGTGTTCCATGAACACTGTGAGGCCACTGGGCCGTTTGTTGGTCAGTTAGCATCGTGTGCGGAGGCCGTGTCGACAGCAATTCGACCCGGGGCCCGGGCCAACAATAGAGTATCGTATCTCGGCAAAACTACGTGGTTCGAGCGCCGCGCCGCCGTTATGGCTTAATCAAAAACCGGCCTCATTTTTTTTCTTCTCTTTTTGGCCTCAGAACATCCTCAGAAATCTTCGCTGCTCTCAAATCCCCTCGATCTGCCCACCTAAATCTCGGCTTTCAATTAAATATTCAAACACTTTCTTAATTAGCAAAAGGTTTTGATTTTAATCTCGTTTTTTTTTCATAGGATAACTGTTTTAATTTCTCCGGTTTTCATCTTAATTCGTGTGAATAGCGAGTCTTCGAGACTATAGACATTGAGACGTAAACTAGGAAAAAAATTGGAGTAATGACTCGGAAAAACCGCCGCGCTGAAAGTAATGACGCAGAAAATATAAAATAAGGATGAGCCGACGACGATGCGGCTTATTTTTTTTATTTGTTTTTGTTATATCCAAGGGGGAAAAAGTAGGATTTAAACAGGTTTTTTTTTTTTTTTTATTTCATCTCGAAACCTGTAGCCTAAATCTATGTCTTAGAGTTCCATTCGATATTTTACTACTTTATTAACGAATGTTTCATTTTTTATGCGCGGAGGAAACATCCAGGCATAGATAACTCAAAGTTAAAAGATTAATTTCTTTTGACCAGTGATTTGATATAAATCGAACTGCAGGGCTCTGATGGCAGCCACTAAACACTGAAGATTCACGTAGAGTGGACGAAATTCAATGTTGACAGATTGCTCGATACGCAGGAACGCAAAATTGAGATGAATCAGAGTTTTCATTTTCTCACCAATTTCTTGGGCGCTAAAATTTCCCCTCTATTTATGAATTATTGCCAAGATACAAGATACTTACATTGTACCTACATTTAATTTCCGCGTCCGGGGATTTCATCTTCAAAGCTCTTCCTCCCTCCTTCCCCTCACTTTCTATCACCTTTCTCTCTCTCTCTCTCTCTCTCCCCTCTCTCTCTCTCTCTCTCTCTCTCTCTCCCCTTTCTCTCTCTCTCTCTCTCTCTCTCTCTCTCTCTCTCTCTCTCTCTTTTCTCTCTCTCTCTCTCTCTCTCTCTTTTTCTTTTTCCTCTTTCCCCCTCTACCCTTCCCTTCCTTCGCTGCTGTGCAAAGCCAAGGCATGGCCCGGGCGTCGAGAGGGGGGGGGCTGATGGGGCAAAACCCCGGGCCCCCCCTCTTCGGGGGCCCCCAAATCATGAGAAGGGGGGGAAAAAAAGGGAAAAAGGGAAAAAGGGAAAAAAAAAAAGAAAAAAAAAAAAAAAAAAAAAAAAAAAGCAAAAAAGAAAAGGAAAACAGGGAAAAAACGAAGAGGGGGGAAAATGAAAAGTAAAGAAAAGGGGAAAAGAGAGGGGAAAAAGTATGACTGATGACACGGTGCTTGAAAGTGGGGTCGAAAAGGAAGAGGCTACGTAATTTCACGATCTGTGATGAGCCGAATAAATTGGCCCCCCCCCTTGCTGAAACCCCCTTTCCCTGAATATTCCATGGCTCCCCTTTTTCCACATTCCTTTTTACTCTTCTCCCTCCAATTACCATGAGTCAAAGCAACAACATGCACAAAAAACGAAAATTATTTGAAAAATTTAATCTTTCTGTAATGAAAGTACCGTAAAATTCAATCTGAAGGTAAAAAATTTTAAAAAAAATTTCCGGGGGGGCCCCCCGGCCCCCCCCCTTTCGGTGAACCCCCCAGTGAATATTCCCTGGCTCCTTCAACCACATTCCACTTGACTCTTCTCCCTCAAATTATGAGCAAGAGCAAAGATTTTTTGCAGCAAAATTGAAAAATATTTCAGCATTTCAATTTTACTGCGTACGTGAAGGGACCGTAAAATTCAATTTGAAGGTAGGGAAAATTTAAAAAAATTTTTCCGGGGGGGGACCCCCGGACCCCCCGCTTGCCTGAGGTGTATTCCAACCCCCCAGACCCCCGGAGTTTAAGTCGTACAACCCCCTCTCCCCCCCCCAAGGCAAATTTCTCGGTGCACCACTGGTTCGTAGCAAAACCTCCAGAACTTTTTCGACGTCCCCCAACGCTGGTGAAAATGGGTTAGCCAAAGAGGGCTGAGAAATGAAAAGTTGAAAAATGAATGTTTTTTGTTTGTTTTTTTTTTTTTTTTTTTTTTTTTTAGAAATCAAAGTCGAAACAAAGAATTTTTTGTGTCGAAAATCTTCAAGTCTGTCACATCATGTGGCAAAATAAACGTAAAATTCAAACATTCTACTGCTGTGATTGTTTGAAATTTTTCAGTAGAGATAGCTTAAAATTGCGTCAATTAGAAGCTTGATTTTAAAAAATTTTCCGGGGAAGGACCCCCGGACCCCCCTTAAACTGAGGGGTGTCCCCCAGACCCCCCTTAACCTGGGGGGTGTCCCCCCAGACCCCCCTTAACCTGGGGGGTGTCCCCCCAGACTCCCAGGGAGACCGATACAAAAAATAGGGCCCCAAATGCACAGTTTGCCCCGGGCCCCCAAAATCCTCTCGACGCCCCTGACTGGCGCAACCAGGATCTTCCATATCTCTCATTTCCCATTTGAATGTATGAGTAGGAAAAGGACAGAAAGAGGGGGTTTTATCCCCTTGTCCATCCTTGTCTAACATACGTTCCTTAATGGAGGAAAGAGAGAGATGAAGAAACTCTTGTTGCGCTGCTGTCAGAGGTCAAAGGCGGATGAAAATTTACGAGCTCCAGAGCGGAACAAAGGTAGTTGTCAGATTTCAATGATAAACTAGCAGGATTCTGAATTACTGTCCTTATTTAAAGAATTTATCCAATAATATCAATCAAGAGTTAATTCGACGATTACTCAAGTTTTTACACCTCTTTCAATATCTGTCCTCGAAAATCACAATTCTTTCAAGAAGGGAGATTAACCCTCTTTTTTAGTCCTCTATTTTCCTCTATATACAGAAGAAAGTATCAAATTAGATAGGAATCTTCCATTGTACCTGCTTAGTCCCACCATAACGTCGTTAACTTGAAAGTCATTTTGTGAGTCTGTGAGTGAATTTCGTAATATAGCTGTCGCAAACTTTTGCTACAGGCTTATAAATATTTGCTTATGGGGTAAAACTCTGTAAATATGACAATAAGCGCACTAAAAAATCACGAAATCCACTCCCAAACTCATCAAATGCTTTCAAACGGGAGATCATAAGTCCGCGATGATTACCGCCTAAATCTTATGACGATTGACTTATCTTATGTCTTCTTTTTCTTCTTGTTTGGTGTCGCGAGAACTCCTCGTGGGGGTGGAGCTTATTGCGAGATAGGACAGCCCTTTGTAAAAGACGGTAATCACGATCATTACGGCAGTGGCGGCTCGTGGAATCTGGCAACCGTGCACTTTTGCCATTTAAACGTATGCAAAAAGTTCGATACTAGGTGAGGCGCTACGCCTCACCAAGTAATCGATTATTTTATATCGTATTTATACACAGTTTTAAATGGAGGAAATCCATTGTTGCCACATTGCACGAGCCGCCGCTGCATTACGGTCTCGTGTTTGAAAGCATTTTATGAGTTTGGGAGTGGATTTCGTGATTTTTTAGTACGCTTATCGTCATTTTTACAGGGTTTTACCCCATTATCATCTATTAATCAGCCTATAGTAAAAGTTTGCAACAGTTCCATTGTATAATGTGCCCATTTTAATTTTCGTTGGATTTTACTCAAGATTTGACCATTCAATTGCTTATAACAAGAAGCTCGAAAGATATCCTCACTCTATTGTTAGATTTTATAATAGTAATCAAATCCGTGGCGTCAATGTGGCATCATCGGACATGGAAAATACGAGGACGGAAGGCATGATCGCTAATAAAAACAAGCAAGGTTTCGGGAGGAGATTTGCGGGGCGAGGGGGGGGATTACCGTGAGAATCCGACGTTTTATCTCGCGTGAGGTTCGGGTAATTCCGTGCCGATGATTTGACGAAACCAACGGACGGTACAAAAATAGCCGAAGCTCACTGAAGCCCAGAAACTAGCTTACAGAGGAGTAGATACAAATTAGCCTCGGGTGCTTTTGCCTCAGCAATCCCCCCCTCCCCCCACCCATCCCTTTCTTTAGCTTATTTTTTCCGTGCGTTTTTTAATTTGTCTACAAACGAAGGGCACATAAAAAAAAAAAAAAAAAAAAAAAAAAAAAAAAAAAAAAAAAAAAAAAAAAACAAGTTGGAACTTGCAACACTGGAACAGTGTTAGCAAAGAGAGCATGAGTGTCGGCCGTAAATCATTGTAAGTGTGGAGTTCCATATTGATAGTACAAAACTGCGACAAAGTCAATCGCAACGCTGCATTTGTGTTTGTATAACAGTGATCGCTGTAAAAATAACTTGATAGGTCAAAGTGGGAATGAAAATTTACTTATAGCGTGTTGAAACAGTTGTTCACGAGGCGAGGTGAATACTGTGGTTTTGAAAATCGATTTCGATAGTGATAGTTCCTTTAAAATCGGATGACGCAATACCAATCCTAGCAAGCCGCAAAGCCCAGTTTAGTTATTTGGGACTTTTTTAGATTTCTCTCGCCTGAACCAAAGTCATCAGGAAGGAAATTCTTAATACCAATCCTAGCAAGCCGGAAAGTCTAGTCTAGTTATTTGGGACCTCTATAGAATTTTCCTCGCTTGAACCAAAGTCATCACGATGGAAATTCTTCGTCTTTATGGTTTCAGCTCTTTTTGTCTCAGATTAAAAAATGAATGTTAATATTGATCAAATGTCATCCGACACTCATCAAGGCCCTTAAGGAACGTAATATGAATTTGAAAAAAGCTCATTCAATTTTTAAGGGAGCTTAAACGGTCCATGAGAGACGAAATTCGCGGATACAGAGTATCCACAGTTTATTTCAATGTTCGATCTGACAAGACCGTGCGCCTTTGAAAAATCGATATCTCGATAGTGAATCGATGTATTGCAATTCGGTTTGCACCGGTCGAAAGCGCTTGCTTGTGACTGACAACCTCGAAAATTTCAGATCCATCCGAGTTTATTTAATGACCTTACAGGACCTCTCGTGGCCGCAGTTAGACATTTCTTGTCAGAGTTACGCTGAAACGGGGAGTAGTTTGATATTTTTAATAAGTCCCCCTAAGATGATATTTTTTGGCTCGAAACTGCATTGAGCCCTCTCGGGACATCATTGGGACCCGAAAAAAAGCGGAACCGATATAATACGGCACACGACTGGTTCGTGAGAGACGAAATTCGCCTTTTTCCAGCCTCCAGCGCCCCTCTAAGGTCGATCTGACAAGACCGCACGCCTTTGAAAAATCGATATCTCGAGAACGAATCGATGGATTGCGCACTGCGGTTTGGATTGGGCGGTAGCTTCAGCTTTTAGATAATTCTTAAAAAAAATTCAGATCCATCCAAGTTTTTAAACGGATCTTATGGGACCTCCCGCGGCCGCAGTTAGACATTGTACGTGAGACTTACGCTGGAGTTGGGGCCACGTCCCCCCCCGATATAGACTTTACGGTCCGACATTTGTCAGGGCCCTTAATGAACTTCATGTGAACTCAAAAAACTCACATATGACTTCTCACGGCGCATGCTAGGTCCATGAGAGTCGAAATTCGCGGATTTTAGAGAATCTTAGATTTCTGACCCTATACCGCGCGCCTTTGAAAAATCGATATCTCGAGAGTAAATCGATGTATCGCAATTCGGTTTGGACCGATCAAAAGAGTAAGCTTACCGGTACTCGCCGTTAAAATTTTGGATCCATCTGATTTCATTTTGAGACCTTACTTGAGTTACTTGGCCCCCAGTTGGAATTATTTTTTCGGAGTTACGCTGGCAAGGGGGTCGCTCCCTCTCTTGGAAAACTGTGGAGGGGGCCCTTTGCTGGGGCATACATTCTATTTTTCACTTTTTTTTTTTTTTTTTTTTTTTTTTTTTTTTTTTTTTTTTTTTTTTATTTTATATTTGTGTCTAATCTAATTTGGGGGGAGGAGGAGGAGAGTACCTGCAAGTCAACCGGCAATTTACTTTTGATAATGGCTGCGGGTCGAGGGTGCGGATTGCGGACTTTTAACTTGTTGTGGGGTTTACAGGGTGGCCGTGTCTAAACTTATGAGAAAAGAAGGCAGCCACAGACCGAAAGAACGTTCAATTTCTGGTTCAGAGACCATGGACAAAGACATGGGCACCCGCAAAACAATTGCCCGGAGGGGCAACTTTTTGAATGTCAATGGAAGGTCTAGGGGACTTCACTTAGAGACGGGCAAGTCTAGAGAACCCCCCCCCCACTTCCGCCCAAAATAGAAAATAAATCAATTATCCTTCCAAATGGTAGAAATTGTAAGTGATTGTAGCATGTAGTTGTATCAAAAGTAATTCTATTTTTGACGTGTTTGATATTATGAATAAAGTGACAGCATCAGATGATAGAAATAGTAAAAAGCTGAGTACAACTATTCCTTCTTTATTTTCATTGTCCTGATGAATTCTAAGAGTTAACCTATTTAAATTAACAAAACCAAAACTCTTGCCTATACATTCTCTAATCATGTAATTATCGACCAGAGGATTCTGAATTTTCAAGGAAGTTCGCAAAATTCTCGTTGCCAACGGTAGTTGCCAATGTAGACACGTTCATACTAGTAGATTTTAAAACTTCTTTCGGCGAGGGAGATGACGGGTGGGAAGGATGATGTCGTCTGAATCAGGAGGGGGTGGGGTAAAAATCAGGGGGAGGTCTAGATCTGGGGGGAGAGGAATCCTGAAACTGGGGGGCGAGCTGTATAGTGGCAAGGGGTGGTTGGGCACCACTGCTTAGGGGGGGGCTACTTCCCGCCCTGCCCCCCCCTAAATTACGCCCCTAATTAAAATTGTAAAGTAAACTAAGGATAAAGTTTGTTAACTCTTACTCCTTTCGTTATTATTTGATCTTCGAATGTTCCGATTCTTTTTTATTGTAAAGTTTTGATTTTTCTGAATTAGGGGGGGGGGGGCGCCCATTGACAGATAAGGGAGAAAGGTAAGTGTAGGAATTTGCACGGGAATCCGGCGTAGTGTGCCGCAAAAATTACTACCAATGGCGGATCCAGAAAATTCTTTTAGGGGGGGGGGCTTCACGCCTATGAATTTTCAAATTTGCAGGGAGGAATTTATGGGATTTTTTCTGTTGAAAAAAGGCAAAGACTACCGTGAGTTGGGGGGGGGGCGTGCCTTTCCCGAATCCGCCGCTGATTACCATGTAACACTGAGCCACGATGACCGATGTCGCATAAAACCAGGTAGAAGACCGTGGCGGGCGTGGCATCCGTGATGGCTGTGAAATTGGGATGAAGTAGATGGACACACATCATTCATGCAATCTGCACAACGCGGCAAGCAACTGTTGTAGGCGTAGGTGCAGTAGTTCGTGGGGAGGGCAAAGGGGACGGGAGGTCGTCACAAAACCATGGACGAAGATATAACTAGACTGTTGTTAGTCCTGTTTTGCTCTCGACCCCAGCGCTCCAAGCAGCGGTCAGCTGAACTACTCTTTCAAGTGAGCGATCCTGGCGATGTGTCCATGCTCACATGCTGTGCTACTGCTAAAACCGTTGTTGGAGTTGGTTTGTTATGGCATGGCTGTCAACTGTTGTCGGCGACCCAAGAGGATCAGATAACTCAGTATCTCAATGGAAGATCGAAAGCAAGGGAAATCCAGAATCAACTTTGGACAAGGTAACAGAAATCATCAGCAAATTAAAAGAGTCGCCTGATCTCTACTAATAAAACAAATGTCTATGTACTCTTTCTTGTTTGATTCCGTTTTGAGGTTAACTGTGGTGTATAGTATTTCAGTCCTTGATTAATCATTTTCGACAATTCAGGAATCTTTCAAGAAATACTCCAGACGTTTGCTTTTTAGCGGATTTTGCTTCCTTTTAATTCGCTGATCATTTGTTCCCTTCGTTCAATCGTGATTCAAATTACCTACACGGTATACATTTGCGGGAAGGCATGGGAGAAAGGGAGCCGGAGCGGCCACCGCTGCAGCGGTTCGCTTTTAGTTGACCCTTACTGCTGCTTGGAGCGCTGCGGTCGCGCTCGAAAACCCGCTAACAGGTTTTAACACGGGCGGAGATAGGAAGTCGGCAGTTCTTAGTTATATCTTCGTCCATGGCTCGGAATGGTCTTAAAATTTTCCTTAGGATTTGATCTAGAACGCAACGTTCTTACATTTTCGAAAAGTTAACTCTAGCTCTCGCAATTAACGATTAAAGGCGGAAAAAGCATGGTTTCAGGACCGCGGAACAGTGGCGTTATCTAGCGGATGAGAATCTTACTACAGGTCGCTGAGGATTCACCTTAAAACGCAACGCCGATCGCGTTCCCCAAACGAACTCTTTTAGCGGACCGAAACATCAACAATAACAGGATTGGAAATTTGAAATCATCTAAATGCATTTTAAATCGCAGAATACACGAAACATGGACACAATCCTCTGATATAAAACCCCAATATCTCATACAGAAAATTTCGTTGAAGTCTGATCCAAATTAGTAACGTAATTACATTCCCAAAAATGCTTAACCTCAATCTTGGCCAAAAACTCCCGCCACAAAGAAAAAGCGACAAATTGGGAGGACACCGGATTGGCGGAATCACATGGGTCAATCGGTCCTCGAGGACCCGTTCTCGATACTGAAACCAAGCGATCCCCCGAGCGGACCCCCGAACCATGCCGTTCCTATAAGAAAAGCATTATTGACCTTGTAGAAACGATTTCAATAGAGCATGACACTCATGCTCAAAAAAAAGGTACGGGATAGCTACTTGTTCGTCGACTGTTAACAAATGTGTAGCGTCTTCTTTGGACGAGCACTGGTTGGATTCGCTTGGCGTGTGTGCTTGGACTTGGACTCTTCTTCCTGGTCCATTGCCTGATGTGAGAGTAATTACGCGGATTTAGTTCACAGCTGTCATACAACGGGACTTGGGTCACTCAAATCGTAACCATCGTTTTCCTTGACTGGAATGTTGAGTTTTGGTTTTTGGTTATTGAACCACAGACCACCGGATTAGTGCAATAGCTCAAAGTTGAATTCCCTGTCCGCTTTCGTCCACACTCGATAAGTAAATTTTATTGGTTTCCAGTCAGTAGGTTTACAGACTCAATTGCGTGCTCAGGAATTAGTCTCTCTCAATCTTTCCCCGTTTGAATGTATGTACTAGAAAAGGAAAGAGATAGTTTCTGAAGCCAAGTTCGAGTCCCTGTCTCTGTCCTTTCCCAACTCACGTGTTCAAATAGGGAAAGAGAGAGAAAGACAGATTCTTTGTGTACGCTACTGACTACAGTAATATTCATTAAGGGCTTCAAAAAATGTAAAGTTCAAGCTGATTCCACGGTCGATTAGTTTTGAACCGTGCGGACACCACGTCGTGCTGCTGAAAAAGTCAACGACTTTTGGTTGTAATTAATTAATTTAAGCAAAAAGTACAAAGTGGAACGTCAGCACCTGCAAACATACTTCAAGAAGATGACTCGAAAGTTCCATGCTGAAATTCTCAAAAATAAAGCCGAAAATTTTGATAAACGGAAATTCCTATGTAAGCCTCATCAACGAGTGCAAGTGAGGCAGATATAGGTAGTATCACTCTCTCTCACTCGAACTCACCAAGCTTATGGCCAAATTAATTTCATAATTCACGCAACCAATTTTCCTCGTTTTGGGCTCAAAAAAAAAAAAATCCATAAAAAACTACACATGTGCCAACGTTCTTGGATTTTGCATTTTATTTTTTTTTTCAATTGGAAAAGCCAAAAACACGACGAATTATTCAAATTTACTGGACACTTATATGAAAAATGCGGGGGGGGGGGGGGGGTAAACTCACTTGGACGATCGTGGATTGTATAGGTGACCTCAACATATTCGTAGCTCCTCTTGCGAGTTTTGTGCGATCTAGGAGTCGACTCCCCTCGAAGATAAAATGCATTGGAAGTGAAAAATTCTGGACATTTACGAAACATAGAAACTATATTTATTTCATTATTTCTAGAAAAGATCGGTCACCGCGTTAAAGTGGTCAATGTTCTTGTGACATCTGAGGAAATTTCTATTCAGTTGATTCAAAATATATGAACCCAGACAAAATGATCAACAGGGAGAATGAATAGAGATCATCAAGAAAGAGGTTGAGACAGAAAGAGGAGAGAGGTTACAGCCGAAGTTGGGCCACCACACGATAGTCTGAGATCGTCAAAAATCGGCCAAAAATCAGAAAATAAATTTCTCATCAATTTATCATTTATAAACTTTCAAGGCCAACTTCAATTAAAAAGGACACTTTTAACAAGTAATTTTAAACATAGAAATGTCTCTAGAAAGTTTTGAATTCACCTTAAAAAATCAGAAAAGGTGATTCTTGTTGACTTTTCTTTTCACCGATTTTTTTTTCGATTCCAGACCAAAGTGCACCTAGCCTCACCGTCTCCTGATTCTTTGGGAGCTGTGCGAAGATTGCAACGAAATCGGTTAAATCTGATGATTTGTAAGATCGAAATCTCCGTTGTTTGGAGCATTACTTGATTTATTAAAAGCACAGGGAAGAAGAAGAAATCGCCGTCTCGTGAGAACTGAGCGTTTATTTTGTTTTGATGCCTTCGACTCAAACTCTCTCCGCGCCTTTCTAATTTACTTTTATTGCACTTTGCGCTCTCGGTGTACGTAAGGATCATTTAGGTTCAAGTGCCTTGATTATACTTTTCTTTATTTCTTTAGTTTTGTATTTTTGACCCTGCATGGGCCCATTCCCTTCGCCATGCTTGGTTAATGGGGATCTTGCAAACTTTTGCTACGGGTGATTGGGGTAAACGTATGATGTAAAATGGTATTCAATAAGATGTATTTAAAAAAAAAAAAAAAAAAAAAAAAAAAAAAAAAAAAAAGGAGCTAAGCCTATACAGCAGAGCTGCCGATTTGCGTAGATTTAATCGTTTTTTGAAATTCACCGAAGATTCCACCGGTTGAGAAAATATTACAGAGTTTAGTTCAGTGTATCACTGTAATGCACGAAAATACTAGCGTCTTATATCTTTTCTCAACCGGTATAGAGTCGTCGATAACTTTGAAAACTTGCGGATATTTTAATTAATTAACAACGTTTCCACCGATTTAGAAAAGATTACTTACATATCAGAGTATTTTCGTACATTACAGTCATACACTGAATTTAACTACGTAATATTTTCTCAATCGGTGGAGCCATCGGTGAATTTAAAAATGTCATAAAATCTACGCAAATCGGCAGCTCTGCTATACAGTGAATTTCCGTGTTTTTTTTTTTTTTTTTTTTTTTTTAGACCCCTCTCTTGGTACGATACGTTGGTCAAATACTATACTTAGCCCAACAATAAATTCTCTTTCTCTTTCTTTTCTCCATTGTAATATATATAAGATAAAACCCTCTAAGGTAAACACCCCAGTAACCGTCACCCCTAAGATTTGCACCAGTACCCGACACCGATTTTCACCCTGTAAAAATGCCTCCCGGCAGGCCGGTAAGACGAAGTAGATTCCATGCTTGGTTAAATCATTTTTTCACAAATTTAAATATAGGTTATAATTTTTGTTGAATTTTTTTCTGAATTTTTCTTTTTTATTTAATCAGCTGCTCAAAATCCAAATATTATTTTGAAAAAAGATTATATTACCAATAGAGAAATGTGTAATCTTTACAATGCAAGTGAGAAATAAAAGCTAGGTTATATAAGTTTTTCACAAATTTCAATAAATAGGTTATGTTATGATTTTCTTTGAATTATTCATTTTTTTTTATCAGCTGTTCAACATTTAAATAAAAATTCCCATAAGAAAAAGATTATAGTATCAAGATAGAAAAATGTGTAATCTTTGTAACGCTAATGAGGAATAAATCTGAATAAGAGCAGCTGATAAAACAAGAAAATAAATAAATAACGTACCTAAGCAACAGTGTACGTGTAAAACAAAGAAAGAGCAATTATACCAGTACAACCATCCTTGTCTTTCACTTGTAAAATCCCATAAGAAACTAAATAGCTTGTAAAACACGTAAAACACAAGGAAAATTCAAGGAATGGAGCATATGGACTAAAAATATCCTCCACGATATATACTAAAATTTTTGAACCAAAAAAACAATTTCTTCATATAAAAACACTGCCAAAAAACCCGAAAAACACATCGCTATAACTCGCTTACAACGCAAAACACGAAAAAATGACTCGAGTAAAAAAGTTGCGTAGCAAAACGGCAAACATAAATTTCCCCCAAAAAAATACTCAAAACAAACACTCCTAAAAATAAACCTCAAAACACATTTTACGACTCAAACACGGCCCATAACGCGAAAACTAACTGTCGGATTTACACCATCTTCGAACTCATCCAAGAATTAAACCCAACGAATAGTTGAGACAAATTTCAAAAATAAAAACCAAAAATTACGAACAGGATCGTGGGACATAAAAACGGTAAAACTGGCTGAAACATACATACACATATATATATATATATATATATATATATATATATATATATATTATATATATATATATATATATATATATATATATATATATATATATATATATATATATATATATATATATATATATATATATATATATATATATATATATATATATATATATTATATATATATATATATATATATATAAAAATTTTCAACGAGTGGTATTTCTCACTCAGGGGACCATGAAACGTGCTCATTTGATAAAATTTCCCGAAAAATCCAACATCGCACCCTCTGCAATAAGTAGATTCCTGGAATCTACTTAAAAGTACTAATTTGGCGGCAATACTGAGACCTCAAATGTAAAACAATCGAAAAAAATTCGCAAAACACCAAAATTGCAACTATAAACTAATGTTTTTCACATTGTGAAAAATAAGTATCGGGTACTGGTGCAAATTTCAGGAGTGTCGACTGTTGGGGGTGTTCACCTTATCTGTATCAACTTTCTTTGAAAAAATCAGCTGGTACGCAATAGCCTGTTTGCTTTAGTCACCCATCGTTAATAGCGATGATTCTGATCAGAATGCGAGTGAAAGGTCACTGAAAGTGAGAATTGGGGAAGTGGTATTTACCTGCCGTTCTGACAGCATCAGCGCACAAAATGACGTTACGTAATAGTATACTCGCTCCCGTCCAATCTCATTTTAATAGACCGTACAATCAGCGATATCGCAGTGAAATCAGAAAGTTTCAAACTTTGATCATGAAACTAGATCGGAAGGCGTCATAAGTTTAACTTGTGATGATCAAGGCTCTATACAATTCAGAATTGATACAGAAAAGGAATCCGTCAATGGTGATTGGTCGTCCGAGAGTATAAAAACTGCTAATTGACTTTAATATTTTAAGATAAAAGCTTACTTATCTGGTTGTCAGGCTGGCTGCCAAATTTGAAGCAGTCGGTAATCATTTTGAATTTACGATACGCACTTGAAGTTTGATTAAAAATCAGTCGTCACGCCAACTTTCTTTTTTTTCAGAAATTTGATTGGTAAAATCTTGAGCTCTGATCGTAACTATTGAAAATCTTCATTATTTTCGTCTCGTAACAAGGAGATCTATCTAAAATCATCGGATGTTGTCTTTCATTTTAAGCTAACATAATCTTACAAATCATACTCCCGAAGTCATGCATTAGTAGGAGAATAGTACCAGTGGCGTAGCGTGCACTTTGACAACGTTATACTGCGTCCTTTTGAACCAAATGTATAAAAGGTCGAATGCGAAAGTGCTCAACGAATACCCAACAGTTCGATATTTTTCATGGATTTAAATGGAAGAACTGCAACGTTGTCAAATGTGCACGCTACGCGCCGCCGGGTAGTATCCTTCTTTGTTGCTCTAAATTATTTCTAACCGATTTATTCGACATGAATTTCAATCATGTCTTCCTAGAAAGTATCACACCTTATTCATAAAAAATAACTGTGGCACAGATCACACTTCTGACCCCTTCTCCCCCCTCCCCCGGGATCTAACGTAAAATTGGTCAAAGGGTGAATAGGAACTTCCTGGCAGTCCATCTTGTACGCGCTCTAGGAGACAATACCCTCTCTTCCCAGCCATCTCTCTCCTTCTCTCTCCTTGGCCATTTCGCCACACGTGTTAGAAAAAGATGGATAGAAAGCCTGTCACGTGACTTCAGCCATTGTTTCTGTCCTTTTCTAACATGTAAGTTCAAATGGCCAAAGAGTGAGAAAGACAAATTCCTGGCTACGTTGGAAGAATTGCCGTTAGTCTCAGCCCGGAGATGAGACCGAGCAAGGGATAAGAGCTTTTGTCTGATCTGTGCTTACTGCACATCCAAGTCAAGAACTTATGAGCTCACTCTAAATGCGGAGATACTAGCCCTAGGTGCAAAAACCAACGGTGCAAACATTTGAAAAAGAAAGAAAAGACGGAAGAAAAATAAGAATAAAAAAAACAAAACCGCTACACGGGACTTTATTACTCATTCTAACCTCAAACTACGTGGCGTGGCCACGCTCGGAGAAGTGGTTGAGTCATAATCCTGGAGTTGTCAAGCAAGTCTCAGAGTGTAGTTGTACAGAGTATGGTGTGGTGTGGTGTAGTGATGAGATAATTTTTAATGTCATCTCCCGGAGGGCTCCAATCAACTGTTTCAAGAGAGGGAGAGAGGGAGAGAGAGGGAGAGAGAGAGAGAGAGAGAGAGAGAGAGAGAGAGAGAGAGAGAGAGAGAGAGACATGAGGAGCAGCTCCGCAACTGTACCTGTATGTATACGTCGTCTAATCCTGGTTTCCTTCCATTACAATCGCAATCAGATGCAGCGCTGTGATTGTATGACGGCGATGGTTGGGACTGAGCCCAGTTTTTGTTCAATGCGGCAAAGCCATCATAGGGGGATATCACTTTGGGCATCCATTCGATGTCATCATGGGGCAGCTCGTTTGCCTTTTCTATTTTTTGTAACCTAGGTTACATTCAATCCTTAAAAACAAAGAATAATTAAAAATTCCTCAATTTAAGGTAAAATTTATTTATTTACATAATGTAGATTTCATATTTAAACTATTATGTGGACTCACTGAAAATAAACTGTAGGGAATACCCTACGAACACTTTCTCACGTCCACTTTAATCTAGGGGAGACCCTCAGACCCCCCTTTGACATTCTGGGGGAGACCCCTGGACCCCCTTTCATATTTTTATCCAGATCCAAAGATTCATTTTTGAAACATTTTATCCCCATGTTTTAAAATCATTTTAATGGAAACCATTTTTCATCCAAAACTAACCTAAAAATTGAAATTTCAAAAAACCAAAAAAGTTCCTATGGAGAATGTTAAAAGCTACATCTCTGCAAAATTTGGATGCATATGGATCAATAGCTAAAAAGGTATGCTGGTTTCACGTTTTATGGCTACTGACAGACAGACCGACAGACGGACAGACAGACGGACGAACGGACAGACAGACGGACGGACGGACAGACAGACGGACGGACAGACAGACGGACGGACAGACAGACTCCACAGAAATTTTGTGCATTTACACCTCCAAGCCACACATGGTTAAATAATATTGAAACTTCATGGATGAATATTCTTGAGGATAGTAATAAGTAAGATGAGAGCCAATTATTTCATAATTATCATGATAGTCATAGTGGGCTAAGTATCGAAACAAAATACCTTGAAAATCTCTGCGCCATCACAATACTTTCTCAAGTTTTCTAACTTCGTTAGAGTGAGAAAGTAAAAAGCGATATAGTCATAATACCAGATTCTAGTCATATTACCAGAAGCACAACAACATGTTAACGACTGGAAGTCTAGTACTTTGACCAGAAAATTCTGGTCATAATATCGGACTATGGTCATTGGTCATAGAACTAGAATTTCCAAAAAAAATTCAAGAACTATGGTGCAAACACTACAATTCTGGTAATTATGGTACTTTCCCTTTCATAAGTTCAGATATTGTCATGCTTCTGGTAATCTTTTTTTCTTTCAGTCGGTGGCGTTGCGTGTTGTTTGGCAACGCTGCATTTTGTCCATTTAAACCCGTGTAAAATATCGATTAGAGAGAGTTCACTGAGCACCTATAATAGTTCGACCTTTTCAATGCATTTAAACGGCCAAAATGCAGCGCTACCAGATTGCACGAGACGCCACTGCTTTCAGTGCAAGTTTACCATCTTTTTTTGCTGGAGCAAAACTCAGCCATCACGATGACAAATCTTATCATTTTTTCCCACAAACCACTGACTGCGGCCAATTGACAATTTAATTAAACCGGGGGATTGATCATGAAACGCAGGAAGGATAAAAACAGGAGCCACCTCATCTCTCATAACCGGACGAATTAATCCACGGTAAATAAAAACTGGAAGGAAAAAAAAAGTCAAATGAAAGGAAAAGATGATTGGTAATAGTCACCCGGGACGATTATCTTATCGATTGGCCATTCTTTAGCCGACTACCGAATCCAGTGTTGTCGGGTTTTCCTATAAATTACTAATTTTTAAGTCAAATGGAAAAATCGGATAATGGGTCTGTTGCGTACTTTCGCTACAGAAATGTGGCACATTGATTCTATCGTAAAAGACGTTAAAATATTTCATCTACTCAGTAACTCAGGAAATCACTTTCATTTCAAACATCCCGCGCTACACTAGTCACTATTATTACCGATATACAACTACACAGACGTTCAACCATCGCAGAACTTACACGCATTTGAATGTTTCATTTATATGCGTACATGGGACAGTTGCGAAGGTCTGAAATTGTGTGTTTTTTTAAAGGAAATGATAGTATTTGATGAGCTTAGAACAATGGTCGTACCTTCGATTTTTCCCTAAATTTCCCGGTTATGGAGATACACTCGGCGTGTAAGTTGTAAAAAATCGTGTGCGTAGTAGTGACGTTTCTTCACGGAACAATGTATTTTGGGCCAAAGTCGCATCTCCGGAACAACGGAACTTAATTAAAACATTTTAGACCCTTAATTGCAACTGCTTCATTCTTTTTTTATTTTCTCTTCTTTGATAAGCCAGAAAAGACCAGACAGCAGCAAATGCAGCCAATATTTCATGTATTTAGAAGGGAATTCCATCATTTTGTGGTTACGATGTCGTTTACAAATACGCGGTGGTTCTGCTAATGTAGTAGTATTTCGGTGCAAATAGTGTCTAGTGTAGCGTGGGTTGTTTGAATTTGGAGTGATTTCCTGAGTTCATTAGTAGTTTTTGAACAATTTTAATGTGCGTATCGTTATTTTTACTAAATTTTACGTAAGAATCAAGGCTCTACATGGGGCCCTTGCAAACTTTTGCTATATAGTATAGAAGAGTTGATTCTTGGATAAAACCCTGTAAAAATGACGATGAGTACACAAAAAAAATCACGAAATTCACTGTCAGGAGCGGGCTTAATGGCGGAGAGACGCAGGTTTGATGAGAGATTCCTATCTAAATTGAGACGTATCTCTATGTGTTTCTGTAGAGTAAGTGACATAATAGACTGGAATATTCCATGATACCTGCGTTGAACTGCCATTACGATCTTACCGTTATAGCAGTTATGTGAGTTTATTACTGAATTTTACACTTTCTCAGTGTGATTTTCGTGAATTCTGCTGGTCTTTACCTCAGATTTGACTATTTATTTGCTTATAGCAAAAGTTTACAAGAGCCTCATTGTTGTAGCAAATGTATACGCAACAGATCCATCATCCAAGAAATGGCAACAATGTATTCGATTCCACACTCTCGGTCTCGATTAGTCTCAAGCGAGGATTAGCAGAGACCAGTGCAGAGCAGAGCAGTGATGACGATATAAAATGATGGATATCTTTTTAATTGATCGCAACGTAATACAATTTCTAATTGTGTTGATTCACGGGTGAATGGAGCTAATGCTGTACTTTTCTCGCGAGTCAGTTAAGACTGGAGCAGCGCAGCCGAGAGGAGAGGAGTGAAGAGGAGAGGAAAAATAAGAAATAAAGAAGGCTGTAGGCGGTTTGGTATACGTTTGAGTTCAACAAAGCGGTTACACAGTGGGACGCATAGCGTAAGGAGAACCAGCCTGCTTTAATCGATTATCATTTTTGTCTCCCATTTGTACCTATAAATGCAAAAGTATCCATTCTTTTGAGTTTCGCTATAGTTTTCTATTTCCTCCATGTGAGATGTCCACCTTTTACCGCCTTATATTTCTGACCGCTCCTTCTCCCTCTTTCTCCGCTTACCCCCCTTTTTGGGTGACCCCCCAGTGAAAGTCTCTGGTGACTTGAAATATGGTGACAGTTCCTAAGACCCCTCGGATATTTCAAGACACACGCGACTTATCAGGGACGAATCACTTAAAAGCTCCTTCTAAGCGACAGTTCCGAAGACCCCTCGGATAGAAGGGTAACTTTCAAGTGAGACCTGAAAAAGAAAGGGATTGTTATAAAACAACGAATTAGTTATAGATGATGATGTAACTGCAGACTGAAGAAAGAGAGAGAGAGAAATCCAGCTGATTTGGGGACGTGATTTTATGAGGGAAGCAGGTGCTAAGACCACAGCTAGCTCTCATCACGGTCCAAATCGAACTCATTCTCTATTTCAATTCCTAGAATTGAGAGAGTATCGGGATGGTGCAGATATCTGTCTCTGTATCCCAGAATAACTTTTGAACCAACGCAACGGTCCATTTGCATTCAAATTTTGCAGAAAAGTTGCTTTTAACATTCCCTCTTTTTTTTCGTTTTTTTTTTCGAAATACTAAATTGAAACCAAGTTATGGAAGGTAAGAAGTTTCCATTAAAATCAATGGGAAAATGGGTAAACATAGGGAAAAATTGGAACATTTCAAATCTAGCTGTTTGAATTTTGATTAAATTTTGCAAAAACATTCTGAAACCAACCAACTGTAAAATTAACTCCTTGCAACAATTAATATGCAACAAGCAACACACCTTATTCATGCGTAGAATGTGCATAAACCTCAACCAAGTATCTTTGTCCCCGCTAGAACATGGACGATGCGAAAAGGAGATGAGGTAATAAAACTGGAGGAAGATTTATTGTGATTGGGCAATACAATTACCTCAGGTGGAGTCACAATAATTTTACGACTAAAATTATGCTAACTTATTACTACAGTATAACCCAACGTTAGGTTGCGTCTTTTTTTTTAACAGAAATATAAATAAATTAATAAATGACTGACTAACTAAATTAACAGGCACATCTAAACCTATATCGATTCCAGAAAGTGCACGATGTACCCATGGGCGGAGCCATGCAATTCGGCAACTGTGGATTATCCATTTGAATGTATGAGAAACAATCGATTCTTGGAGGGGCAGTGGCCCCATTTCTAATCGATTGTTTTTCATGCATTCAAATGGGAAGAATGCACAGTTGCCAGATTGCTGGATCCACCTATGGATGCACCTCCGTACTCTTATAGTATAGTTCGACCTTTTTCATGCATGTATAACATAGAGACAACAGAGACCATTCACCAGCTATCTCGCCCATATTGGCAACTTTTTCCTTTCGGGGTCGCAACAACGATGCAACGTCCAACTGCTCTTGTGGACTGTTCAGCAAAGATATTGATGCCAGAAGAAGCCAATCAGAGCAAAGCATTCATGTTTTGATCGTTGATCAACAATCCAAAATTGAAGCCTTTGGATGTTGTTCCCCTTGGTCCAATAAATGTACGATACAGACGGGCTTTAGGTCATACCTAAAAATGGCGATTCTAACCTCACATTTCTTTAACGGCACATCGGAATGTTGGGAGCGCTCCCAACTTTACGTTACTTGGGGCAGGTCTAGAGCCTCTCCAACCCACCCTAAGTGCTATTTTGAGGTTAGTTTTGTGGTTTCGCCATTTTTAAACGGTCCGATGCAGTCCTTTGGCTGGTGGACGATGCTTGATGAAGTACTTTGGGTAGACTTGGGGCCGAGGACCGTGTTTACCGTTCATTTATTGGGCCCTTGTTATTTTGTTGAGTCCCCGAAAATAAAATCATCCACCTCGAGCGATTAGTGCGTAGTCTCTGAAGTATCTGATGTAAAACAACGAAATTGAGCGCTACCAAAGTGTACTCGATGCCATTTTGAAGAGTCTCAAAAGTTTAGACCGGGCCTTGACGAACGACGCCTTCCTAGTTTTCCTCCCTAAGAAACTGACGAATATTATTTTGCATTTCCCTGATCTGGGAACGAGTCACAAATTCCAACAAGTCCATGATTGTTTAATGACTTATCCGTATTTGATATCGTGCTTAAAATATTCCCTCTTGCACTGCTGTTGTCCAAATTTGTTGAATGAACAAGCCCACGGATCGTCGTTTCGTGACACGATCTTTGCTGCAGCGCGCACACTTGCAGTCCAGCGAAAGCGGAAAGAGTCAACTAATCCCAATCCCACCAACTCCCACCCTCGCATTATTGTTTGTGCTATCCGCGTAACTCTGCCAAAGAAAGCGTGTACCTGTATAGGGACTGGATTTCTTGTATTAATATATCCGACCACCAATTTAATTACTTGCCACGATCTTGAGCATCAACGGGTATAACACCAGTCTGACATCTGATGATAACCTATCGTTGTTTATCTTACAAGAAGTCACGAACGCCGTCCAATGGCCTTTAAAAACAGTTCTTGGATAGACAACGGCGAATCCAGAAATCTGGAAACTGTGTTTTCCTCCCATTTGAATGAATGAGAAACAATTGATTTGTAAAAGAGCCATGGCCCACTCAAGAATCGATTATTTCTTATGACAACCTATCGTTGTTTACCGTGTACGACGTCACAAACGCAGTCCAGTCCAATGGCCCTTAAAAAAAGTTCTTGGATACACAAAAGCGAATCCAGAAATCTGGCGACTGTGTTTTCCTCCCATTTGAATGAATGAGGAACAATTGATTATAGTAAAAGATCCTGGGTCCACTTTAAAATCGATCATTTTTCTCGCGTTCAAAGGGGAAGAACGCATGGTTCCCAAATTGCTGGAATCGCTTAAGTGAATAGAATGAGGCAGTTACAAGGGTCTGAAATGTGAGATTTCTACGGAGAAAATTAAAGTACTTGATGAGCTAAGATCAAAGGTGCCTTCGATTTTAGCCAGGATTTTAGTCCTGGTTTCGAAGATACACAAGTTTAAAGTTGCCAAAATCTTGTGTATTTGTAACGTCACAACGCGGGAATCCCCATTTTAAACATTGCATTTTGAGTGAAAATGAAACCGGGTTAGACAGCAAACTTCTTTCATTTGCTTAGTGCTCACTAAAAACCACCAAAATTCAGAAATTTGAAATTGCCCCATTAAAAAGGACTCCCCGTGACTTATGACCCACGCATTTGACGTTCATCTTTCATTTCTCTTGAAACACCTTTCGTGGGTTTATGTGTAGATTCCGAGACTTTTTGACTGTCACGTGATTTTATACAGGAATCAAACCTCCATCACGGAAAAAAAGATTAGTGAAAATAACTATACGGTTACCTGATTTTGGCACCTGCTAGATGTTATGGTAAACTTGACCAAGTATGGTACATTTACCGATACTCTAAGTAAATTCGACATGCAATCAGGTAACATCAGCTAGTACCTAGTCAAAACATAGTATACTTCTGGTTAACATTACCATAACATCTAGCAGGTGCCAAAATCAGGTATCCGTATGGTTATTTTCACCGTAGTTTTTTTTCCGTGATCATAACGCTGTATAGCAAAAGTTTGCATGAGACCCAGTCTACAATCACTTTCCGATCGATTCCTCTATGAGAGCTTTAGAAACGATGAAATCAAACACTACACAGGGCAGGGATATTCAATTTCTGGAAACGACTCGAGCTAGCTTAGAATGGCGCAAGTTTCGCGCAAACGACGCACCGTGCCTGCAGATCTCTATGAATGCCCATCTCGAAACACCCAGACTCTTTAGCCCTAGGGGCCGAAGGAGAAAAGATCCTTCTTCGGAATACTACGTAGCGATGCCGGATAAAAGAGAGGGAGAGAGAGAGAGAGACAGATAGAGAGAGAGAGAGAAAGAAAGAGAGAGAGAGAGAGAGAGAGAGAGAGAGAGAGAGAGAGAGAGAGAGAGAGAGAGAGACAGACAGACAGACAGACAGACAGAGAGAGACAGAGAGAGAGAGAGACAGAGACAGAGACAGAGAGAGAGAGAAATTGAGATATCGGGGGCGGAGGAGTTCGGATAGAGATGGAATCGAGCTGAGTCGAGAAGCTTGCGCGCGCAAGTGAAAATCTGACAATTTGATCTTGGGATATTCGTATTCCGCGGGCGGGTGAAGGCCGAAAGGTCAGTCAGTCATCGGGGCACACGGCACACGGTTGCATGCGGCGGGCGGCCGGTGGTGGCAGCAGTGCAGCGCCAGCGGTGAGTTGAGACGTCATCCAATGCGCAAAACGGAAAATAGCAAACTATTCATTCTTCGCCGTTTGCGGAACTACAATGCTGAGTTGCCTGGTTTTCTACCGAAACTTCTGAATGAAATTTAGAGACAAATAGAGACCCAGCGAACAGCTTGCGACAGGGGAATAAAACGGCAATTTCAGAGTTCCGTCCCGCAGAAGCAGGTTTAAAAATATAAAGCACTGAAAAAAGTTTGGCAACATCGCATCAAAATAAGCATCAAAGAAATCGTAATGAATGGTGGAAAACAGAAAATTTACCATGGATGATACGATATTCATTTATGAAATTACATGGAGTCGATTCTTCAGAACTGAAACGGCACTCGTCTCAATATTGTAAATTTAATCATTAAAGTTTTACTTTCAGAGCCGAAATCGCTCTCGTCAAATTAATAAAACAACACATATCAGGAATTATCTTAGCTTTATTTATAATGGGAATTTGAAACATTTTTTTTTCTTTTTTTAAATACTGAAGACGCCCGATTGATTTTAAAAAGTAATCTCGCACGAAATTTTCCATTTCTTCTTCCTTCTGCATGGTTTTTGAGCATTTTTGTCGTGGTTAGTGGAGATTTTGAAGTTTAATGTACACTTCACTCTGTGTGTCAATCAAACGCATCGTTTAATAGCAAAATTTTAGGATTAGAAGTTAATCAGTATCATTCTTTACAGTGCTGCTAGTTCAGAACTCCTACACAGTTGCCATATACAGCACAATTTTGTGGAAATTCTACACTTAATTGGGAAATTGGCTGAGCAAAAGGGACGGAACTCGGATGCTAGGTTATGTGACACGGCACGGAACTCGGATGCTAGGGTGCACGAAAATTGACCGCAGGACGGAACTCGGATGCAGCCAATAAAACTGAAGAGACAACTTGGAGACTTCAACGGTGGTGTAAGAAAAAGTGAACGAAATATTTGTAGCTGTTTTGAGAATGGAGCATTTATACGTGAATTTTTTTCGAGAATATTTTTGAAGCTTACTTAGTGTATTCATCATGTAAAACTTATGAGCGAGAAGATTGGGGGGGGGGGGTTGGTTGCTTCCCGATGTATTTCCTGTGACTCTTGACTCAAGAGTCTTGAGTCACAAAATTGTCTCTGATTTCAATCATGTTATTTGTTTTTTTTTTCATCAATCTCTTCGGATACGAGTTTTTGTCTCTTTGATTACGTTCATATTCGTGGTGATAACATTTTTTTAAGAGAAAGTATCTGTGACTGCCTGTGACAAACCGTTCAATGTCGCAACACTGTGACTTCTTTCTATTGAAACCACAAATGCGAAATAACTCATTTACGAGTTAATTCAGTGGAAATTGGATTTAAATGAAAAAGGACGTGCTTGAGTGTCTATCTGTACACAGAATTCTAATACATTTTTCCAGGTGAGATTTTTGTCTTCTTTTTTTTTGTCATGTGCCAGTTTCTTCGTCGTGCAAATTTTTCCAGAAGAAACGGTTCTATCGATTTCTGTGTCCAGATGGCTACTCTAAAACACTTGCACTTTCGTTTATAACCAATTTCAAATGGATTTGTCACAATTTTTTTTTTCAAAATTTAAAGGTTAAAAAAATTGAGTCAAACAAACCGAGCCTGTGTGAAAATGTCCATAAGAAAATTCCATCATGACTACCTCCTTGAAGTTTCATATCACGTCCCACAAATCCTCTCTATCACTATATCTCGTTGGTGGAGACACACCTTGCGCCGACTTTACCTTATTTGTAAACTTCGTTAAACGATGAAAACCTGACCGATGTCCATCATTCAACGCAGTACACGACTGTTGGTTGCTGTTTTGTTGAGTTCCGACTAAATTTGAGACAGGAACTTGGACACACGTCTCCTAATCATTCTTTTCCGCTCATGAGAGAGGAGGATAATAACTGGAAGGAATAAATTTTGAAGAAGCCTCAAAATAGACGAGGAGCAATGAGAGACGCAAAAAAAAACACAAAAAAAAAACAAAATAACATAAACAAAAACAAAAAAAAAAAAAAAAAAGAACATAAAAACATAGAGGAGCAATATTATCGGCGTGCGGTCACCGGTCACCGGCCTACGGCGCACTATGGTCTAAGATCGTCAAAAAGTGGCCAAAAATCAGAAAGTGAATTTCCCATAAATTCATCATTTAAAAACTTTTAATACCAAATTCGATCACAGAGAACACTTTTAACAAGTAATTTAAACTTGAAAGTGTCACCATAAAGTCTTAAATTAACCTCAAAAGGTCGAAAACGATGATTTTTGATGACTATTTTCACTGGATTTTTGGCCACTTTTTTTCGATCTCAGACCATAGTGCGGCGCAGTGATGCTTCCTCACGCCAAACTCGCGGAACTAATGGTGCTTACCGAATCATGGTGAAAATTATTAATTGATCGGTCCTTCCTTCTGACTTGGTTACCCGCAAATGCAACCGGCCGGTTCATGTGGTGGCTCATTTTGACCCACTTATCGGCTCGCATTCAATTAACGTGTGCGATAGCGATAATCGATCTGTTTACTTTACATTTTCCGTTCGACCAGCGTGAATCAGTTTACATTCGATCCATTTCAAAGAGGCTGCGCGATGCGTCTGCGCATCCTGCCCCGCCCCGTTCCGCAAACGAATTATCATGTCTAGAGACTGGGAGCGTGAAGTATTCAAATCAGGAATCAGGCAGAGCATGCAACCTGATTCCTCGAATATGACCCAATGCTCCTCTCGCAACTGGCGACAGTTATTTACAATTAGTTGTAATGGTAAATGTGGTCTCTTTGCTCTTTGCTTTGGTCAAACAGAGATGCATTGGCACCGAATCAGAAGACCACATCTTCGAATCCCGGTGCAGGTGACTAAGTCTTTCCAGGTCATTGATATGAGGCATAACCTCAGGCAGAGCAATGAATAAATTGTCCTTCGATCAAGCATTTCTTTCCAACCCTCCCTCTTCGATAAATTTGATTCTATCGGCGATTTATTAGGTATCTGTGGGTTAATGGCTCACTAGAATTGAAAATGTCTGAAGAAGATAAAGAAGAATTTACGATGTTGAACGTCCCTGCAAAGGTACTTTCCTATGAGATAGAGTTTATGTACAAATGAAAGACGCCCATTTTGACTGAAGTGGAGTGAAATAATGGTGGATAGACACTTACACACACACGCACATTTCCCAGTAGAAGAAGTATAGCTATAGTATGCTTTTAGCTTTTAGCAATATCAACGGTATCTGAAGCCTTCGAACAACTTCAAAACGATTCTCAATGATGTGCAAGGTGCATGAAAATGCAATCAATAGTTTAGAAAAAGACAAGCGTATTTTGCCAAAGCAATGCGTAACCACGGGTTTTTCTTTTTTTAAGAGGGACTGTGGAAGTTTGAGCTTCCAATTTTTCTTTAGTGCATCATTTGCATTGTGCATTGTTATGGAACATGTCGGCAACCATTTCCTGTGTTACTGTTATGGATTGAAAAAGTCTAGATTCAGTGATAAATTCAAACGTGGCGCCTTTTCTGATGTCATTCACAGAACTACTTGCAAGTGTAGAGTCCGTTTGAGGAATGTTTAGTAAGTACTTTATTTATTTCGTCACCAGAAAGAGAAACGACATGAGCTGTGCTGCATATACCGATTCCAATATTTCTCAAGTATTTACACTTTTCAGAACAAGATACAGTTGCCCCTAAATTAGGGGCACCAAATTTCCTTTTACACTTTTTTATTTCTTAGTTGACTTTCTTTTTATAAGCTTGCGATATTTTTCCCGTCAGCCGGCTCTCGAAAAACCCAATCCCTTTTCATCCTATTTCTCTTTATTTGCAACATCTTAATCTTTTCTAAAACCAGGGTGCTGCTTTTTACTCTAGTTACTCTAACTTTTCTGACAGGAGCGTGAGCGTCAAATATTTTCAAAAAATCCCAATTTAACTGATCAACTTCGGACTTCACATCTACATCATCATAAAAGATTTCAGATAAGTTACATCTTTGAGCCATTGATTTAAAATTTACTTCATGAAAATGACAGAAATCACGGAATGCTACGTAGCGTGCTCTTACCTTAATGTGCAAGAGAGGGAGATAGAGAGAGGCAGAGAGAGAGAGAGAGAGAGAGAGAGAGAGAGAGAGAGAGAGAGAGAGAGAGAGAGAGAGAGAGAGAAGAGAGAAGGAGAGAAAGAGAGAGAGAGAGAGAGAGAGAGGGATAGCGAGAGAGAGAGGGGGAGAGAGAGACAGAGAGAGACAGAGAGAGTCAGAGAGAGACAGAGAGACAGAGAGAGAGAGAAAGAGAGAGAGATGGTGGTGATGATGATGATGATACGCTTTTATTCAAGAGGAAAACACAACCCTGGTAAAAATCGTCAGCTAAAAATCAGCAAGAAAAATCAGCATGATTTCTTGCTGATTTTAGTGTGAGAAATGAGACCTGATTTCTTGCATATTTCTTGCTGATTTCTTGATGATTTAAAATCAACACCGCAGAGTACGAATAGTACACGGAAAAAATCGATACGATACACGGATAAAGTACACGGAAAAAAACCGCCGGCGAATTCTCCCTAATATCGGTGAAATTAACCACTAATAGTGGCTCATATTGATCACCACTAATAGCGGTGAATTTTACCAAGCGTTAGTGTTAGATTTGCTAGGCCACTGTTACCGAGCCCATCGGTTAAGCTTTACTATAATAAATTAAAAGAAATTTGGGCTCGTCTGAAACGATTATTTGGGTGTTTTCACTCATTTTATCCAACTTTCGCTACTCAGAGATGGTTGTTAGACACTGGACTACATGGAGAATTATAGATGAGAATTATAGAATTATAGATGAAACGAAATTATGAAGACGAAAATTTACCTGATTGTCCGGGATTCGAGCCCGGGTCCTCGCGGGTGTAAGTCGAGCACCTTACCGATGAGCCACGTTTGCTGCCGAGTGTAGGAGGCGAAAATAGCGTATTATAAAGTTACAGCTAATCAGCTTACTAAATTCGGTTTCAGGGAAAAGTTTAAGGTAGTTAAAAAGTAAGTAGCGCATACCGGCACGAATAGACAAGTGAAATATAATTAAAAAGACAAATTTTTAAAAGTAGAGGTAAATAAAGAATAATAAATAGATAATAATTAGATAAATAAAAAAATAAAAATAAATTAAATATATAAATTAACTAAATATAAAAAATCAAATAAAAAATAAAAAAATTTAAAAAAAAAGAAAATAAATAAAAAATAAAGAAAATAAATAAAAGATAAAGAAAATCAATAAAAACTAAAGAAAATAAATACAAGATAAAGAAAATAAATAAAAATTAAAGAAAATAAATAAAAAACAAAGAAAATAAATGAAATATTTATCCCATCCTGATATCTTTGCATACACGGTGATTAATTGCAAATCTAAGGGAGAAAAGAGGTTAGGTGATTTTTAGTTGATTTTGTACCAACAGAGCTCTCAGCAAAAACTCATGCTGAGTTCTTGCTGACTGGATTGTTTCAGCGAAAAGTTGCCTGCTGAGTGTAAGGTGATTTATTGCTGAGAAAATGCTCAGCATGGACTCATGCTGAGTGCTTGCTGAGTGCTTGCTGAGAGGTTCAATCAGCAAGAGATCATGCTGAATTCAAGCTGATTTCATGATGAGTGTTGCTGATTTTAGCTGACGATTTTTACCAGGGAATAAAATAATAACATTTTAAAAAACAAGAAAAGTACAAGCCATAGGCAAAGTTTGGACTCAAGGTCCACTCTTCCAATTACCCTACAACCAGTACCATAACTAAAACTAAAGTAAAAACTAAAAAAAGTAGAAACACAGAAATAGTAATAAACTTCAAAAGTGAAGTAACTTAAACAATATTTAGATCAAGAACAAACTAAAAAACAAGTAAAGTTCCAAAGAGAGAGAGAGAGAGAGAGAGAGAGAGAGAGAGAGAGAGAGAGAGAGAGAGAGAGAGAGAGAGAGAGAGAGAGAGAGAGAGAGGAGGGAGAGAGAGAGGAGAGGAAAGAGGGATGGGGAGTGGGTGGAGGAATGGTGAAAAAGCAAAAGCGTTATTTTCACCGCGCGCCGCAGAAATCGAGACTCGCGCATTAAATGTAATCGCGCCAAAACAGTCTTTCAAAACAATAAATCTTCCCTGTCGCCTCCCTCCTTCACCCACCCACTCGCCGTATCACCCTCGCCGACCGCGACATCGGAACGGAAATGGAAAGCTAAAAAGCTAGTTTGCTCCTGCCCTATCGGTCGCTTCTGCAGTTGGTTGTGAATGGTTACTTTTGGATCGTTGGGATTCGTCGGTGGGTACATATAGTTGCAGGAACGCGGAATCCGGATTTCTGAATGGATCGGATTGTAAACGGAACAGGGCGAAAACGAATCGACGAAGCTCCAGCGGCCGATGGCGACGCGACGGCGACGTGACGTCGTGGTGACAACGGATCCGACGATGGTATCGAGCGGCGTGCACTAGCGTTGTTGCCAAATTAACCCTTTCAGACCTGAAATTATTTTTGTTCAGGAACGGACTTTTGACCAACATGATTGATCTTAGCACTGCCTACTCATCTAAATTGACGCGCATATTGTATTTTTATGTTTTCCATAAGATTCAATGTTATTCTAGTGTCGATTGGAAGGTCCAGGTCTGAAAGGGTTAAACTGTTAGTGACAGAGATGTGAGTCTCCCGATCTGGTTGAATATAATGCGCTGGTAAAAATAATGTAGATCACTTTTTGAATTCCAAAATTCGCCCAGTCACCTAGAAAACTTCAGTTGCGGTATCAATGACCATCAGAGACCAAAGCATAGTATCTTACACAGGAATTTGTCTTTCTTTCTCTTTCCCCATTTGAACACGTGAGTTGGGAAAGGACAAAAACAGGGGCTTGAACTTGACTACAGTCCTTATCTCTTTCCTTTTCTGGTACATGCACTCAAACGGAAAAAGAGCGAGAGAGACAAATTCCTGCGTACGCCATTGACCCAGAACATCATGCTATATACTTCTTCCCTTGTTTTAAAAAAAGAGGCAATCCAAATACGTTTATTATAATTTGAGAGCTCAGAAAAAACCAACAGCCAACAGCCGCCTGCGGTTGAGCAGTGAACATGGCTTTAATCGATATCTATCTGATGTTTTGATTTTTGAGTTAAAACTTCTATTGCTCTATTTCAAAACTTTGCTGCAGCATTATGGAGGGTCGATTCTTATGTGATAGAGTTAAAAAAAGCGCACAGGAAGCATTAAAAAGGCCATTCTTGCCTATCTTTTGGAGCAAGTGTTCCATGCATGCATGGTTGACTGCCTCGTTCGACCGAAAACTTGGACTTTTCTTGAAACGCTCTTGTGAGTTTATGAGTGGATTTTGTGACTTTTCGAAGCTTTCAATATCATCGTTATGCTATTTTACCTAGGAATAGATCCTTCACTAAACTGCAGCTAAAGTTTGCAACATACCCATTATTTGAGGAATCAAAATCGTAATCAAGTTTTTGATGGCTCATGACGATATTAACTCTTTTTAATTAAACCAATACGTCTTTCAATACACTGAAAAAAGTGCTGAATTTAACCCTTTTTTAATTTAAAGTATGGACACCACTTAAAAGCTGTTCGTTTGAAGCTGTTGAAAATAGTAAAATCACCTCTGTGCTGTGTTAAACAAACTAATTTAAACAGTTAATTTACCAATTTTTCAGTGGTTCATACTTTGGTGTCGACTAACAAAGAGTTAAATTCAGCCCTTTTTTTTTCAGTGTATCCATAGAAGGGTTGTAGGTTTTTTTTTTTTTTAAAAATGACAAGGGAATAAAATAAAACCAACATTTATAGAGAGAAAAAAAAATAATAATAATGCAGCTAGAATGTAGACTGTAGATTCCCCATATGTAGAGAGTTAAGACAAGTGAAACCATGGGCACCGCCATTGGATGCGATTTTCCTCATTTATTTACATTCTGAGGGCCGTTGTTGTGTTTTGGTCCACTGCAAATATTACATTGCCGCTAAGTTTCTAACGATGTAATCTTTTACTGATTTTATTGATCGACGCATCTATTTACGCTTTGAAAGATTCTTTTGGGCAGTTATGGACATTCTTGAGATGTCTCGTGATTAAAATTAACAGATTCATCGAAAATTAACTCGTTATCCGTAGAACACCGTTGGTAAACAACTGCGATTGTAAACAAAAGTGCAAAATCGCATCCAATGGCGGCGTCCGTAGAGCCTAAAAATTAACGACCAATCAGATGTTGATTACTCTTTTGTCTTAACTCTCTACATATATAGGGACTCTAGTAGACTGCTTTGTGGTTTTTATACTCGCAACCATTAATCCATTTTGGAGGATGCGTTTTTTTGTCGGGTCGCAAGTCGGTGTAGCCAAGCGATACATCGACCTCGTGACGTCATCACTAAACGAGTCAATAGGAATCAGCCGAAGTTGGTGAGGAGTGAGGGAGGGGGGAGGGGGGGATTGAAATAAAATTGAAGGTGGCAACATCGGAGTCTAGGAGCGCGAACTAGCTGAGGAAGCATAGTGGCTTTGAAAAGTGAGCATAAACACATCGCGCGCCCAGGAATCGCATTGGATCGAGACGATGCATCGCATCGCGGGCGCATAGAATGGGTTTTCAGCATGACAGGCCTTGACCTTAGCGGGCAACTTTCTTCTTCGACCCAAGCCAGCTTCAAAGTCTCCAAGCTTCTTTCCACCTTGCCGGTTCTCTCCCGAGTCGCGACCCGGCGAGCCCCAACCCCCCTCCCCCCACCCCCTCCCCCCTCCTCCCAATCCACTCTTAGGCGTACCCTCGGTAAATCGTAAGAGACTTGATGTAGGACGTAGGTCTCGCACAGGACGAGAGACCGTCGCGCCCCCTTCATATATCCTTCTAGTCTGCTTGGCGTCTGCTTGGTCAAAAATCGACACTTTCGATGATCAGACGGTTAGTTTTGGTACTTCACTCCTAAGAACATAGAAAGGCGAAAGAGCTTTTATAAATTCGTCCAGAATAGGCTGTCGCACTATGGTCTGAGATCGTCAAAAAGTGGCCAAAAATCAGAAAGTGAATTTCTCATCAATTCATCATTTATAAACTTTTAAGGCCAATTCTAATCACAGAGAACACTTTAAACTAGTAATTTAACTGTAAAAATGTCACCGGAAAGTCTTAAATCAATTTTAAAAGGTCGAAAACGATGATTTTTGATTAATATTTGTCATTGATTTTTGGCCACTTTTTTCGATCTCAGACCATAGTGTGTCGTAGTACAGCGATATATCGTATTGATTGCCGTCCGAGGACCTCTCACCAGTAGCGTACACAGGAATTAGTCTTTCTCTCTCTTTCCCCATTTGAACACGTGAGAAAGAAATGGACAGAAACAGGGGCTCGAACGTGTTTTCAGCCCCTGTCTCTTTCCTTTTCTAGTGCACACACTCAAACGGGAAAAGAGCGAGAGAGACTAATTCCTGCGTACGCCATTGCTTCTCACCATAGAAAAAGGCGATGACCGCCATTTTTGAAATTGGTTAAACGCATTCATTAAGTTTGTGAATAAATTTTAGAGCATCCGAGGCTCCCAAAGTTATTCCCAAGTAATTTTACACCTAAATATAGACTCTTACTGTTGCTGTGGTATACGTTTGCAACAGAGACTCATTGCTTCCACGAACAAAGGTTTCGATTGAGTGAAGTTAGTGTTGTGACATTGAACGCTTTGCCATAGGGAGTCATAGATATTGTCTCTTAATATGGTTTTGTCACCACGAATACAAATTTAATCAAAGAGACAAAAACTCGATTCTGAAGAGATTGATGGGGGGAAAAAAATAAATAAATGAAATAAGAGAAAATTTTGTGACTCAAGGGTCCCAGGGAATACATTGGGAAGCAACACCCCCCCCCCATCTTCTCGCTCATAAGTTTTATATGATGAATATACTAAGCTTCAAAAATATTCTCGTATAAATGCCCCATTCTCAAAACAGCTATAAATATTTCTCTCTCTTTTTCTTATACTAGCGTTGAAGTCTCCAAGTAGTCTTCTCAATGGGTCAGTTTTTATACTGTTGTAATAGCGGAATGGAGCATCGGATCCTACAAAAATTTAGAGGACAAATTATATTAATGGGGCCATAAAAAGGTTTAAAAATCCACTCTGGAATGCTGATTCAACGATCAGACTATTCCAACGAACCAGTTGGATGCTGGCTCAGTGCTATTTTCTTTCCTTGCATGGTTGTCAATTTGTCATATAGGTATCAAAATAAATACTCTAACAACTGTTCATGAAAATCAAATCAAAATTTGATGATGTAAGTTTTAACTTGGCCAGTGGGCCGATCCTTGAAATTCTCGACTTTTGGGTAGACACTGGATAAGAATGGAAAACGGTGATTGGTAGAGGCAAGTCACGTGGTTGCCAAGTCTAATCAAACTACAGAATTTATCTAGTTGGTTATCGGACAGTTTTGGAGTACCTGATAACCAATTAGATAAATTCCATGTTTTGATCAGAGTTGGCAACCACGTGACTCGTCTCCACCATTCGTCGTTTTCCATTCCTATCCAGTCAGCCCAAAAGTCGTGACTTTCAAGGATCGGCCTGCTGGTAACCCAAACAGGGTTAGTGTATCGAAATAATGAATTTCCAACCATTGCTGACCAAAGTTCTATCAAAATAATTGGCTGACTTATTTAAGATCATCGATTTAAAGACACAGGGCAACCCTTTTAGAGTAAATCCTTAACCTATATTGCACTTTTTATGGTGAAGAATAAATGAGTATTTCTGTTTAAATCTTGCGTAGTATTCGTTCTGGAAAACAAGTGTTGTGCCTACTTGTGATTCTTTTGAGCTTTATGCGTTGTTCATCAGCATCATTCAAACTTTGACTCACCGCATCTTCAGCTCCCTTTCTCCCTCTCTCCTCCCCTCACCCCCCCCCCCCCCCAATCTGTCTGCCGCTCGCACGATCTGACTCAAGACTCCCGAATCTGAAACTTCATTAGCGAGAGGATTTAATTAGCTACACGCACGAGCAGACACACATAACACACACAAACAGACACAAATACACACACTTTTACACGCTCATCATAGTATCAGAAGATACGCGTGTAATTCATGAATGAGTGGATGCTGGATCGGAATGAATGCCACAAATGCTACACACCCAAACTTGCTCGGAAGAAGAAATAAGCACCTGTTAATTTATTCAGCGTCATCCACTCGCTGTTTTACGACTTCGGACCCGCTCGATTGAAGTGCGAAACTGTTAGAACAAGAACATTATTCTTTCCCCCCGCTTTTCCCCTCATCTTCGGCACCACAGTGGTTCCAAAACTGAGGCCTCTTTGGAGCTCAAAAAACTCCAGTCTCAATTAATTTTATAATTTATGAATGAGCTTTATGAAAAGTACGAAAAACAATTCATGGGTTATCTCGCACGAATTGTTTTCATAACTTTAAGATGCTCAGTGGAAATGTTGCTTTCTTAGTTTTAATGCTTCTAATTAAATTTAAGCAAAACATAAAATAAATAAGTGTGCAAAGAAAAGAATCTAAACAATGATCCTTGAGTTGCATAATAGTTTTAGATTTTTAATAAATTAGACATTTTGATTTTTCCAAAAATCAAGTTTTTCTGAACCTTTGTTCGTGTTTGTCTACGGTTGAAAGGCTCCGCCGAAAAACGTTTTGTGCTATCAAATCCTTGCGAGTGAGTTTTCAGTAGAAAATCGTGGTAAGTCGTCCCAGTCTTGTGGCCGTATCTTGAACGTATTGTAGAGAATATTAGTATGCCGTAATCGAATACTCTATAGTCTTAGAATGATGTCGCTTATTTAGTGTTTACTGTTTTTTTCTGGAATAAATTGACCCTCCTAAATAAGTTACATTATTCAGCGGAACACTTCGATTGAATACATAACCTGTTGTGAAAGGAAACCACATAAATTGTGTTCGGAAACAGTGGCGTCGCGTGCCAACTGGCAACGTTGCAATTTGGTCATTTAAATACATATAAAAGGTCGAACTGTTGGAGGTGCACAGTGCACTCCCTCGAAATATATTTACATGGTTTTAAATGGTCAAATTGCAACATTGCCAGTTGGCACGCGACGCCACTGTTCGGAAAAAATAATTGTCAGAAGAATTATTGCTCAGGCTTCGATTCTAAATAACAATAATAATGGTAATTAATTCGAATAATAAGAGCTCTTTTCTTAGGGACAGTGCAAATTTTTCAAAAGATCTGTCCCTGAAAGGAACAAATCCCTCCCGTTCGAGGGGGGGACATTAAATCATAGTATACAAACATATTTAATATTTCAGTACAAGGCGGCGAAATATTATGAAGCCACGATAAGTCCCCGGCTTAGGACCATTGGTTGGTCCCGCTAGGAAGTATCGCCCACAATGTCCAAATCCGCAGAAGCGGTGCTAGAACAGACACACATAATGATATAATAAAAACCAATAAAGTTGAGATCCTCTAATTTTACACTTGTCTAAATTCTTTTGCTATTCGAAATTCCTAGAAATCCAATCCAATTTTTTCGGGAGGAAAAGAAAACAAATGTTAAGAACTATCGTTTCAAACTGCATTTCATTTTGGGATGAAAATAAAATAAATAAAAAAAAAAAAGAAAAAAAAAAAAAAACGTAAATCTTACATCGTTACAAAATTTTTTCTCCTTAAAGCTAATTTGAACTTTTTTAATTTTCATTTCAAAAGCCTACATTCAAAGCGGGAAAAAAACGGATCATTCTTATATTATTTGTTATTCATCTCTAATTGAGCCCCGCGGATCGAAAATGTCGGTCGCTTTCAAAGCGGCTTAGTCGGTCCCGTTTATCGCTGTCCCCAAGGACTATGAGAGTACTATGCCCTAACTAAACAGATCTTTTCTCGAAGGGACCTTCGATCATTTGAATAGAGGAACAGAAAGGCAAACACAAAATACATACTGACACACTCCAACGGAACTTTTCATAGCACTAAAAAACAACGTCGATAAATCAAACTCTTCCTCATTACTTGCTTGTACACCGTAGCCCAAGTATGCCCGCCGCACGGTGTACAATCTACGATGTGCGATGTACGGTGCAAATATACGGTGTTACCTTATCCTCGGACCAGAGACATCCATTTTCATTCAACTGACCTTCCTTGTTGCAATTTAATGATAAACTCTCACCTGGTTTACATTGATGAAGAAGAGTGTCTATCGTACCGCAAATTACTCCACATTCAAGACTCAACAGTAAACATACTCCTAGAAACAAAAACAGAAAAAGAAGATATCTTAAAACTTTGTAGTTATGTTAATCAGACTTTTTTTCAACCCACTGTTTCTGGCGAGTAAAAAAAAAATTGCTAGTGCTAGGCGTAGGTCTCACAAACCCCTCTTTATTGCTATAATTTTGAGTTAATTATTTTTTTGTTTAAAACTGTACGGATGGCTTATGCAAGTCCTTTAGATAGTAAAACTGAGGAGGGGAGGGGAATCTACATACTGATTGATACATTTTGGGGAAATTTCTGAAAATACCCAAAATCGAGCTTTTTGAGTTCCACTTAGATAAGCGTACAATGATTGATTTTTATTTATTCCATTTAGCGATTATTCATTTTCTCATGGAAATAGTCCTGAATAACAGATGACAACGAAATTCGGGGTAACGAGGGCAATAACTATATCTGGATTTTTGGCGGGGTCGGACGGACTACTGCTCTTCACTTTGTAAACACTCCTAGAACCGCATTGCCAACAATATAATATGCAAATTGTGCAACTTGCACATTTTTAGTATAAGGAAGATCGTGATTGCGGACGAACAAGCAATGTGTTTACTTTTTAATCGGAGTCAAAGGACCCCACCCCAGTATAAGTAAAGGAAGATTACTTCTTTCAACACCATGCCGGGATAGATTTTGTACCTCTATCTCTCATTGGCAGTAGGTAAAGATCAACTCCAAATCGATAACCCTTGTAAAATAATATTAATCGAGCACCTTCAATTACCGGAATAGGCAATACTACTCCGTGGAGTACGAATATTTAACTATACCACTGAATACATACGGATATACCCTTATCTCTCATTGCCTGTAAAAACAACTCCAGCTTTTTAACACTTGTAAAATAATATTTTATCGATCGCCTTCAATTACTGGGATAGGCAAAATAAACACTGCGGAGTACGTATATTTCACTACCTCCTGAATTTTAGCTCGTTCAACTTTGATTTCTTCAAGCAGTTTCGCCGTTTTGAGTGTAATAATTAATGCCATTCTTCATTATCCGATGATTCCCCGGTTGGAAAATATTACACAGCTCAGTTCAGAGCATAACTACAATGAACAAAATTACTCTGATCTGCAATCTTTTCTCAGTCGGGGAACTCCTTAATAATTAAAATTAAAAGTTTTTAAAGTCATCGACGACTCTCAAACGGTGAGAAAATATAGCGATAGAGTATTTTGAACGTTACAGTCATACACTGATCTGACTTGTGTATTATTTTCTCAACCGGTGGAATCATCGATAAATTGAAAAATACCATTAATGGGGCTCTTGCAAACTTTTGCTATTGGCGAAAAATAGTCCAATCTGGTGTAAATCCAGCGGAAATCACGAAAATCACACCGAGAAAGTCTAAATTTCAGTAACAAACTCTCATAACTGCTAAAACGGCAAGTTCGTAATGGCGGTTCAACGCAGGTATCATGAGAGATGCTGTCTATTATGTCACATTCTGTCTTTCTCTACGGAAACACAGATATGCCGCAATTTACATAGGAATCTCCCATGATACTTGCGTCTCTCCGCCATTAAGCTCCATCTGAGAGTGAATGGGTCTGTTGCAAACTTTTGCTACAACGCTATAGAGTGTTCGATCTGATGTAAATCGCGTGAAAAGTCCTTGGTGCCATCAGAAAGTCATGAAATGCAGTGTAAAACTCACGAGAGACGTTTAATGAAATCCAAGATGGCGGTAAACTATTGAGCAACCTGTATGCACCATGAACATCCAAGGATAGCCAACCTTGATTCGATCACACCCAATCACAACGTGAATGAACACATAACTCTGAAGCTGTGAGGTTATCAACGTTAGCAATCCTTTGGACGTTAAAGGTGCATGCATACAGATTGCTCGATATTTTACCGCCATCTTGGATTTCATTAAACGTCTCTCGTGAGTTTATTATCGCATTTCATGACTTTCTGATGCCACCAATGGACTTTCGGGCGATTTTACGTACGATGAGACACTCTTTATCGTTGTAGCAAAAGTTTGCAACAGACCCATTTCGTGATGTTTTAGTGTACTCATCGTCATTTTTAAGGTTTTTATGCAAGAATCAACTCTTCAATCCACTGTAGCAAAAGTTGTCAAGATCCATATTATACGCTAAACTGCAGCTCTGTCTTCTAGCAACCTGAACCTGCTAGTAAATGGCTAAAAGAGCCATTCCTAGCTCGTTTGGCAACGATGCTTTGATGCACTCTCTCGATTGATATTCGTACTTCGATTCCGCTACTGACCTTTTTCAGTAGGCGAATCTTAAATCAGTCGGGGCATTTCATTACTGCGCGGTGCGATCCGACAAAAGTGGCGAAACGCGAAATGCAGGAACGGTGGCTCAGTGGAAACAGAAACAGAAACAGAAACAGCCGTGTCCGACGTCAAACTTTTGAATTTATCACGCGCGTGCCGATCAACCACGCTAAAGCTTCTCTCCGCGTTTGACCGTCGGGTCGCGTTGCCGTTTGCATCGGGCGCCAAAGTATAAAACGCTGCAGCTTTATCTCACGCACGCACGCGCGCAAGTCAAGTCGCGAGTCGCGAGTCGACTGCACTTGACCGCAGTCTCATAGTGTTATAAGCAGGGCTGCCGTTTTGCGTATAATCAATGCTATTTTTCCATTCACCGATGATTCCACCGATTGAGAAAAGATTACACAGTTCAGTTCAGTGTATTACTGTAATGCACGAAAATACTCTGATCTGTAATCTTTCCTTAATCGGTGAAAACTCCGTTGATTAATTAAAATATCCGCAAGTTTTTTAAAGTCATCGACGACTCCACCGGTTGAAAAAAGATTACAGATGCGAGTTTTTTAGTTTATTACAGTCATGCTCTGAACTGCATTGTGTAATCTTTTCTCAACCGGTGGAATCATCGGTGAATTGAAAAATAGCATTGATTATACGCAAAACGGCAGCCCTGGTTATAAGACGCGTTGACGACATTGTTGCCAGCTTACCGTTGTTGTTGTTTTTATTGTTGTTGTTGTGTTGTGGGTCAAAAAGTGGGGGTTGCTTGGAAAGCAGGGCTGCGAACCGGAACCCAGGAACTGGGAGAACCCTTTTTTTTTACGGAACCGGCACCAGAACCTGAACCTGGATCTTCGGTTGTGTCAGAACCGGAACCCAAACAAGTTGAGAACCGCAAATGGAACCGGTTCGACATAGGTTTCTGAAACTCGGTTCACTTTGAGCTCTTATGTTCACCGTGATCCAAAATTGCCGCTTTTCATGATTTTCATTTTTCATAAACCTTACTTTTTCAAAAAGAATTTTGGAAACATGCTTGCAGTGGCGGCTCGTGCAATTTGGCAACCATGCAATTTTTCCATCTAAACTTAGGCAAAAGAATCGATTCTTGAGGAGGCTGACAGCCTCCGGGAGAATCGATTCTTTTACATTGGTTAAATACGAAGAGGACACTGTTGCCAAATTTCACGAGCCGCCACTGCATGCTTGGGATACATTTTGAAGTAAGTATTTTCTCCTAAACTTTTTAACTACGAATTAAAAGAATCAAAACTTTTCTCACGTAATTTTCATGCGGAATGATATAAGACAATAAATCTTAAAGCCCTAAAGTTCATAAGACCCTAAAGTTTTTTTTTTCCTGCTTGAAAGCAGTACACTCTAGGGAAAAAATAAAGATGAAAAAGAACCGGAAATTGCAACTCGGTTCTGGAACCGGTTTTAAATTCCGGGACGGTTCGCATCCCTGTTGGAAAGTCGAAAATTTAGGTAACTTTTTTTTTTTTTTTAACTACTTGAAGTAGTGCTTCAAAAAACTGTGGGAAGAGGGAACTTCCACTGTTTTATTTTCATTCCACTCTTACTCCCTTTCCTTTCCTTTTCTTTCCTTTTCCTTTCCTTTTGTTTTTTCCCCTTGACCCTTATTTTATGTTTCCCCTCTTACTCTAGGTACAACTCTTTTTTTTTCCTTTCTTTTTTTCTTCAATTTTTTTTAAAATTGATGAGACTTTTTTCTTTTGGTATGATTTGGAGTGATTCAGAAAACTGTAAGAGCAGATAACTTACACATTTTTAACTTCATTTTCTTTTCACTTCCTTTCCATTTTTTTTCTCTATTTCCTTTTTTTTATTTTCCTTTTTCATTTTTTTTTCCTTTTTAACTTTTCTCTCATTACTTTCTCTTTTCCCGTTTTCCCCTCTTTTTTCCCAACTTTTTCAAATCCTCAGTCCAAAAAAGGGGCAAAGGGCTTGATCCCCCAAAGCCTCCTTCCCTCACCGCCACTGCCAGTGGAATAATGTCAATACCTCCATCTTTAGATTTCATGCACAGTAAAATAAGGTTGGCTGCAATTTAGAAACTTTCCTTGAAATCTCTTTGTTGAAATTCAATCGGCTGAGTTGAGTTGGAAAATTGATTCATTACAGAGAAAACTGCATTTAGATCGGACTCCTCTTCACATCCGGTCATTCGACCACCATCTTGTAATTTTCAAAACACATTTATTGAGTTTGTGAGTGGATTTTGGAACTTTCTGATGCTTTCAACGAAGTTTATTTTCAAGTGATTTCACACAAGAACCAACCATCCATAACGCTGTGGCAAAAGTTTTCAACCGACCAATTTTTTTGATAAATACCACGTGATTAAGGTCCATTTTATCTAGAACGCGTCACATGCACTACGGATTCTCGACCAGTATCTGGCAACATCGGGAGAAAGTATCGGACATCATTTGCGTTTACCCGCGCGCTTTGCGCGTGAGAGGATATCGTTGACGCGCGTTTGGTCAACAGGCGCGTGTGCCACTATGTGGTCCCTTGCGTGCGTGCGGATCGCCCGGTGTCAGCGCCACGCCGAACCGCGAGACGCAATGTATTAACCTCTGGCTCGTTGAAACAAATGGGGGAAAAAAAAAAAAAAATTGTCGTCGAGCGTTGGAAATGGATATTCCGTAGTGTTTAGCTTGTCCGCTACTCTCACGGTCAAAATCGCGTAAAGCTGGCCTTTGGAAGGGACACTCGTCGGACTTTCGCAGTTTTAGACGGCATAGCAGTCGAAAGTTTGCTCATTATACTAGAAATCGCAGATGCTTTTGATCCACGGGGTATATATACGATCTCTCTCACAACCTGAGGGCGCGAGGTACCAAAGAAATCAAATGTCCGGTGACGCGGGGTTCAAGTCAGTGCGTTGGTGATGGCTAATGCCTAGGTCTATTGCAACTGATAATTGTTTTAAATTCTATCCCAAAGTGAGGCAGGTGGGCGATCTGATTATGATGCAGAGCTGCCGATTTGCGTAGATTTAATACATTTTAATTCACCGATGATTCACCTCTTGAGAAAGATTACACAGTTCATTCAGTGTATGACTGTAATGCACGGAAATACTAGCACCTGTAATCTTTCTGAATCGGTAGAAACGCTGTTATTAATTAAATATACCATTGAGAAAAGATAAAAGACGCTAGTATTTTCGTGCATTACAGTCATACACTTAACTAAATTCTGTAATCGTTTCTCAACCGGTGGAATCTTCGGCGAATTTCAAAATGCCAATAAATCTACGCAAATCGGCAGCTCTGTTATGATGTGTCTGTCTCATATTACAAATATAAATTAATATTTATTTTTTAACTATGTGCATTTTATTTTACTATCTGTTTCAGGTTTCAGGTGAATATTGAGCTACTGTTTTCATCTCTAGTTTTGTAAGTTTAATTGAACATCTTAATTTCCTTAAACGTGTCCTATGAGCGTCCTAAGGCGTAGCGTGTAAGTTGTCAACGTTGTATTTTCTACATTTAAACCCATTAAAAATATCGAACTATTAAGTGTTTGGTGAACACCTTCGACCTTTTATACGGGTTTAAATATACAAAATGCAACGTTGCCTAACTGCACGCAACGTCATTAATGAATGCATCTTTTTCTTCCTCCAAATTGGCTTTTTCGATTATTTGATCTAAGATACCCTGAAAGATATTCCGCTTTCCACTATGGACTTTTTATAATTATTATTTGTCCCCTTATGACGCAACGACTCGGCCAGATAGCCACGGAATCAAATAAATTCAATTCCTGCATTATTTATAGGTTTTTAAAGATTCAAAATAATGAAATAGTATTGTGGGATGGTTGGTGATCATTGATAATGTCATTTACAACCAGTGATGGGCAAAAATAATTTTTTGAATAACCATGAATAATTAACTAAAATTATTCACAATTTCCTCTTGTTATTCCTATTAGTAAATCAAAGTTTTGACACTGCCGCAGCATATTCATCTGTCATAGGATGAATGACTGGTGACTGGTAGTGTTAAAACTTTTATTTTCTAATATGCGAATAACATGGAAATAATACGAATCATTTTAGTTGATTATTCACGGTTATTCAAAAATGATTTCCACCAATCACTGCCTACAACTCACACTTTTATTTCTGTTCTATTGAAACGAACGCCCCTAAACGGAAACTGAAAGGTCCAAAGTCAGGTCCACATCTGACATTTTATTAAAATATAATCTCGATGAAACAAAAATCTGAGCTCTATTGCAGGAATTCTAGGAATCTAGTTACTTTTTTGGCGATGAAGTCGATCACATATAAAAAATGCATGGCACACATTCACGCGGACAGTAGTTAAACATCGTTCAGGAGTCCGTTGACCCATTCTCGAATCGAACGTCATTTTTTGGATTTCAAGGTTTCTGGTGCGGGGTGAAATTGCGTCCATACCTTTCACATCTCGGTAGTTTGCATCTCTCCAGATCAGAGTATGTGGAGTCAATGGAACCATTTTAGAAAAGTTCCAATGTGTCGCTCTAGAATGCAGTGTCTAAGTCTCTATACCATGAGAGCCAGTCGTGTGGCCTACTTCCAGCGGGATGGGTCCATTATTAAAGCTTAACCCCATGGGAACGGCGACACACAGCGTGCCACAGTCGAGCGTAGACATTTTTCGAAGAGTGCACTTTATTTTTGCATTTCTTTCTCACACCTCTGAAACGGACGCCGCGCCGCCGCGAACGCGCGTTTATTGACTCGAGGCGTTGAAAGCTCATCGTCGCAAGCCGCGTTCACTTCAAAGTTCACTTTCAGCCAGTAGAGTCGCGTGCAATCTGGCAACGTTGTATTACCCTCGTGAAAAGAGTCAGAACATTGGGGGTGCACTCCCTAAAATCGATATTTTACTTAGGATCAAATGGACGATATGCTGCGTTGCCAGATTGGACGCGACGCACTGCTTTCAGCTCAAAACCAAAGAGCTAAATCCAAATCATAACATAAACATTAACCACAATTCTTAACCGGCATTTCGGTTCTTTAACAAAAAATAAATTCAATAATTTCCAAAACGGAATTTTGGTTAAATGGGGCAGTTGAAAGGATCTGAAATGATGTGTTTTTTATGAAGAAAAATGAAAGTACTTGATGAGCTGAGGTCGAAGTTGCCTTCGGTTTCCGATTAAGTCCCATTGTTTCGGAGATGAGATTTTAGCTCAAAATATGTTGTTTTAAATAGGAATTCAACGTAGTGACGTCACTACGCACACAATTTTTTACAACTTTACACGTGTGTATCTCCGAAACCGGGAGACTTATGAAAAACCCAACGGAACCATTTTTCTCAGCTTATCAAGTACCATCATGTTCTTCATAAAAAACACACAATTTCAAACCCTTGCAACTGTCTCATTAACAGAAAAGTCACAGTGCTTTGACAATTCCCCTACTTGTGGGGAAAAGTGTAGCCTTTAAAGTAACGGAACATCTGCTTGAAACAAAATAACTTCAAACAAACTTCAAACAAAATAGAGCCTAAGGATATGTAAAATGGAATTTTTCCTTGACCAAAAATAAATTGTGTATTTGTCCAATTATGTATTCTCTTCTCAACTCTCTTAAGACCTACTATTCCATTTGCTCAAAGCAAAACTATGTAACGTAAACTAATCCACCCCCCCCCCCCCCAAAAAAAGAAGATTAAAAAATGGTTTACTTTGTGTGGCTCTCCAATTTTCTTTCCACCTTGTCCCATAAAACATATAAAGCTCTATAGAGTTTCAAGAGGAAAAGCCATTTATAAGAAATAAAACACAAAATATGGCCAACAATTAAATAATGAATACCTTTAGAGTTGGTCAGACTCTAAAGTCTGGAGATACAAAAAAGCCAAAAAAGAAAAAAATTGCATTTATAAGTTTACCTCTTTTTCGGAGATGTCAAAACAAACACAAATATACTCTCAAAATCATAAAAAACGCGGAAATCCTGGGAATCACAATAATTGAAAGTAGAAAGTTTCCCAAGTATAATGTAAATGAAACGGCGTTTAACAAAACAAAACAAAAAAAAAAAAAAACGCACATAGTGCTGCAACGACAGCTTTTTCCAGGGCTATATGCGGCCGCAAACTCAATTAAAAATTCAATTACAAACTCAAATACTGATCGAATACACGAGCACGCGCGCAGCGCATTGTGGGTACGTGAACGTGAGCTTTTATAGCATGTACTCGCACTACATATATTATACGGTAAGTTTGTGCGCTTGTGTGTGTGTGCGTCTGTGTGTGGCGTATGGCAATGGCTGAGAAAATGAAGGAAAGAGTTGTAATCTTATTTTACCCTGCGATCGAATGAAAGTGAACTGACAGGAGACTCAACTTCCGTTTTATTATGTTGTAGCGTTTGTGTGTAGGTGGTTCGATCATGTTGGGTTAGTGATATCGTATATTGGCCCCTCTAAACTGGATTTTTTCTTTTCGTCTATAAAGTAAAATTTCCGAGGAACCAGTGCAGTTGCGAGGCGTAAAATTTGACAACAATGTATTTTCTCCATTTAAACTAACCAAAAAAGTCGAACGCTTCAGTCTCGGCGATGACCAGGCATTTCGACATTTTTAATGTGTTTAAATGGGGAAAAAGGAACGTTGCCAGATCGCACGCCTCGCCACTGCGAGGAACATTCTCCGGACTGAAGCCATATGCACTACGATCTGAGATCGAAAGTTGCCATCAAAAGTCAGTTGTAAAAAATCATCGAAAACCATCATTTTCGACTTCATAAACTTAATTTCAAACTTTTCATTGACATCTCCAGGTTTAAATTACTTGTTGAAAGTGTTCTCCGTGAGTAAAATTGATCTTGAAAATTTATAAATTGATAAAAGTATTTGATTGTAAACTTGATACATTATACATGGGGCTCTTGCAAACTTTTGTCATAAGCAACTTAATAGTTTAATCTGATACCGAAACCAGCAAAAATCACGTAAATCACACTAAAAATACAATACTTTCTCTACCCTATGGGGAATAGGAAAGTAAACAAGTCTAAAATTCAGAATACAGCTGTAACGGCAAATAAAACATCACGGCTAACATCAACGAGCTATATAGCGATGGAGAGGATTTGTTGGACGTTATATGTATGTCGAGGCATCACATAGGCAGCCATGATCGAAATCTCTTATGGACGTTTTTCATACAAGCTTGGTTTGTTTGCATCACTTTTTGTAACCTATAAATTTTCAAAAAAAAAAAAAAAAAAAAAAAAAAATGACAGATATACGTTTGAAATTGGTTTTAAACGAAAGTGCAAGTGCTTTAGAGTGGCTATTTGGACATACAAATCGATATACGTAACTTCTGTTTCTTCTGGAAGGATTTGCACGATAAAGAAATTGACACGTAACAGAAAAATGCAAAAGTTTCTCACTTGGATAGTTTTATTAGAATTCTGTGTCCAGATCTTGCAATTTCATTTAAAACCACTCTTCCACTGGATTTTTACAATTTTCAATGTATAAGGTTAATATATATGAAGCAAACAAACCAGAATCTGAGGGCCGATCATTTACTTCATCGTTAAACCGATCGATAAGACTGTCTATGAGTGATGCTATTGGTCGAAAATTGTAAAACTTGGCTGTTGCTATGGTAGCCATCGTTATAGTGTCCGTTTTTTAAAGGTTACTCATGAGTAGCCTTTATAAAACGAGACTCTTAAGTATAGTGTCCGTTTTTTAAAGGTTACTCATGAGTAGCCTTTATAAAACGAGACTCTTAAGTATAGTGTCCGTTTTTTAAAGGTTACTCATGAGTAGCCTTTATAAAACGAGACTCTTAACGATGGTTACCATAGCAACAGCCAAGCTTTACAATTTTCGACCAATAGCATCACTCATAGACAGTCTTATCGATCGGTTTAACGATGAAGTAAATGATCGGCCCTCAGAATCAGATCGCCCATGCCGTCTCACTTAGAGATAGGATTTATAACTTGTGTCAGCCTCTCTATTGCTATGGCTCGTTGGCGAACATTGTTTAAGTTTCCGTAAACTGGTCAAAATGGGGGGGGACTTGCAAAATTTTGCTACATGGGATTGAAGACTTGATTCTTGCACCAAAACCAGTAAAAATGACAATGAGTACACTGAAAAATCACGAAATTCACTCTCAGAATGGAGCTTAATGGCGGAGAGACGCAAGTATCATGGGAGATTCCTATGTACTTACATTCAGACATATCTCTGTGTTTCCGTTGAGATAGTGACATAATAGATAGGAATCTCTCATGATACCTGCGCTCAACCGCCATTATGAACTTGCCGTTTTAGCAGTTATGAGAATTTGTTACTGAAATTTAGACTTTCTCAGTGTGATTTTTATGATTTCCGCTGGATTTACATCAGATTGGACTATTTTCGCCAATAGCAAAAGTTTGCAAGAGCCCCATTAATCACCATGGGAAAAGACCATGCAGACTTTTGAATCAAAGAAGATATAATTTCTTAAATGCTTATTAGCTGTGACGGTTCATCAACCTATAGCTCCAAGAATAAACGTTTTGCAACACATACCTCTGAGTTCTAAATAAATATGCTGTGATTGAAATATAAATAAACAAATACAGACGGGTCAAAAGAGTTTCGTAGTTCTCTCTCTCTCTCTCTCTCTCTCTCTCTCTCTCTCTCTCTCTCTCTCTCTCCTCCCATACGAACGCATTCCTTAGTGACGTTTAGCAGAGTGAGTTGAGAGATCCAAAGCTTCGTTTAATAACCCACCCTTCAATCATTTCTTATAACTTAACTAACTGTTTCAGATGGGCGGACAAATTCCGAGATCTGCTTCTACATATAGCTATACAGATTCCAGGGTGTTACAAAACTCATGTGCCAAACTTACTTTGTTTCCTAAGAACATGGGTCCGAAAATTTCCCCCTTTTGAGCTACAGCCCCTCAAAGTTTTAAAAAATGAATGGTTGTTTGGAATAGCAACCACCATTGTGAAATATTTTAATCCGTAACAATAAATGTGTGCTATTAAGGGTACAAGATTGCCTGAAATGCACTAGCTGTTCGACTTAATTTCTGAATTTTTCGAGGTCATTAATGACCTCTACTCGTAAAATTACCCCGGAACACCAATTTCAATGACACTTTTTGGTTCACAGTTGTGGTTATGCTATTCCAAAAAAACCATCAATTTTGTAAGACTTTGGGGGCTGGCCTTCTAAAGAGGGGCATTTTTAGACCCATCTTTAAGGGAAAAACGTCTTGCTTTGGCCTCAAAAAAATGCTCCAGAAGTTTGGCACGTGAGTTTTGTTACACCCTGGTATTGGGCCGATTTTTTTTTTTTTTTTTCCCCCTACTATTCACCAGAGTAGCGGAGAGCAGACAAGATTTTAATTCGCATTATTTTCTATAGGTATATTTATTCACTGAAACAGTGAGTTATGTAATCTTTTTTGCACCATTGCAGTTCACCGGTGAACAGGGGGGGGGGGGGGAGGCACTGCTCCATTTCATAAGATTTAAAAACCGACCGATCCGTCAGATTCATCCTGATATACCTACATGAACGATACGAGTAAAAAGTAATATAAAGACGTAAAGTCGCAGAGTAACGTTGCCAAATTTGGTAAGAAATTAAATAATAATACATTGAATTAAATAGGGGGAAAATATAAGCATATATAAGCATTTGCGGCAGCCCTGTCTGAATGGGAGAGCAAGAAGATAAAAAAAAAAAAAAAAAAAAAAAAAAAAAAAAAGTCATAATGATAGACAAGGAGAGAGGGGGAGTGTACACGTAGAAAATACCTGTTGCTCGTTAACGCAGGTGCATCGCTAATTAAAAAATACGTACATACACATTAGACGCAGGAACTCAGGAAGGGGTCGTCGATACCCTATACTTTTACGTATACGAACAGAAGAAAAGAAGAAAAGTAGTTTTGCTTGCGGAGGAATCTTTCTCTCTCTTCTTCCCCTCGCCGCGCGCGCATCTACACATTTATTGACCAAAGATATTACAGTATTCTTCTCTCGAACTATTCAGGAGCAGGGTTGTCACCAATGCGTTATCAATTCCATCATTTTTGACTGTGTTGTATGATTTGGTTTTTTTTGTTTTGTTTTTTTTTTGTTTTTTGTGTGCCAAAAGCATATGCGAACCGTCACACAAATGATATGTCCATAACATTTAAGTCCAAAAATTCATGTCCAAAACTTTTAAGTCCAAAAATTAATATCCAAAACATTGAAATCCAAAAAATTAGGTCCAAAGAAGCAACTACCAAAAGAAGAAAAGGCTAATATTAAAATGTCTATGGATTATATGCCCATAACATGAAGTCCAAAAATTTGGAAAGTCTAAGGAGCAAATGAATTAAGCAAGCGATCAGTATGCAAATGTATCTTTCTTTTTTTTCAATTGACTCACTGGCAACCTTTTGTCAACAAGTTCGATCAACAAGTAGGTTAATCCAGGTAGGTAGGTACTTTTTTCAAATCATCTGATGGGTTTTTTTTTTCACAGGAAGATTTATTTTAAGCTCTCTGCAAAAGACAAGAATACAAAAATTGTACAGGAATACTGTTATTGTTCATTAAATATGGACCTTTGGACATTTTTTTGGACATGGACTCTTTATTTGCGGACAGTGTAGTTCATTGGGCATTAGAACGTTTGGACGGAATAAAATTAGACAAAAATATAACTGGACAAATGAAATGTTAGACGAAAAAGTTTTGGACATAACGGTTGCGGAAAATCATCTGAAAACCATGCGGACCAACATTTTTCCAAAAAAAGTACTTTTTTCAGACAGATTTCACCAAGTTAGTATCTTTGGACCCCCCCCCCCTTGACAATTTTTGGACCCCAGACCCCCCCCCCCCCTCTAGAAAAATTCCTGGCTACGCCACTGATCGTTACGTATTCTCTGAGGAATTATAATATGCAATTTTACCCAAAATGCCCTGTAATTAACAGTGAAATGAAGTTATACCTATAGCTGTTTTGATACTAATATAAACATTATTGTCTGAGCTATGACTCCTCCCACCTATTTTACCCGAAATGCCCAAAATTTAACCTTGAAATGTAAATGAGTTTATTAATTAATGGCTTGGATATTAAAATAAACATTATCATCTGAGGTATAGCTCCAATAATGTGACATACCTATGTCTGTTTTTCTTCAATTTATTTGATTCTTCAACAATTGTTGAGGAAATTTACAAAAAAGAACTTTAAATTCAAACATTCCAAAAAGCTGCAACAAACGTCCCTTCCATTTCTTTGAATTTTGAAATCTATAAGTTAGTCGTAAGATATTATTTTTTTAAAGAAAAAGGACATATTCTAAAACGTAAGCTATTACATAAACTTGTTGATATACATTGATGTCCAGAGGGGGGTTGAAATTTTGCCCCATTGACTTTCTGCTTATAAAATCACGGGGTGATTCAATGAAAAATTCCGATTTTTTGTGTAAATCTTTCTCAAGACCCTCATCCAGGATTACTCCCATGGAAGCTGGAACCGATTCGTTGAAATTTCATCTATTGATCTTCAAGACACTGGCCTGGGATGCAAATTTACCCACTCTTATTGGGCACATATGGGTTTAACTGTCTTGATTTATAAGAATAACGAATTGTAACGGATACTATACGTTTTAGATCTTGAGTAAACTTCCTCTCCAAACATTTAAAAATCAAACACTTTGAAAAAAAAGGCCATAATTTGTATCATTATTTTTCAGAGAATACTGGACAAGATGGTTTTTGCAGATTTAAAAAAACATTGAAAATTAAACAATCAGCAATGGCTTTAACTTGGGGTGAAAATGCACACCCTCCGGACCTCCGCCCTTGGCTATTAGAAATAATTGTTACATACTTTCGGCTAGCATACAAGGGTTAAGGACAGTGGCATCGCGTGCAATCTTGCGACGCTATATTTGGCCATTTGAACGCACGTAAAAGCTCGAACTATTGGAGGGTGCACAGCGTTCTCCCTCGAATCGATATTTTTCATGGATTCAATTAAATGGACAAAATGCAGCGTTCCGAAATTACACGCGACGCCAACGGTTAAAGACCTATGGCGATTTCGCGTGTGAAGTCCTCCAACGATAGTGCACCGCTTCTTTTTACTTTCTCACAACTAACAAAGTTAGAAATAGAGAAAGTTTTGCAATGGCGCAGATATTTACAAGGTATTTTGTTTCGATATTTGGCCCACTACGACTAAGTAAATCATAATAATTACAACATAATTTGCTCTCATTATGCCTATAATACTATATCTTAAAGAATATTCATCCGCGAAGTTTCAATATTATTTAACCATTTGTGGCTTGGAGGTGTAAATACAAAAACTTTCTGTGGCGTCTGCAGTCTGTCCATCTGTCCGTCTGACCCAGCATAACTTTTGAACTATTCATCCATACGCATCCAAATTTTGGAGAGATGTTGCTTTTAAAATTTCTCAGAGGGATCATTTTTGATTCATTGAAATTTTAATTTTTTGGTTAGTTATGAATGAAAAATGATTTCGATCAAAATCAGATTCCATCAAAATGTGGGTCCAAAAACGGCAAAATTTAAATATTTCAAAAATGGATCTTTGGATCTGGATAAAAATATCAAAGGGGGTAGAGTGTCTAAGGAAGGGTATAGGGGTCCCCTCAGAATGTCAAAGGGGGGTCTGGGGGTCTCCCCAGAATACTGAATGGGGGAATGGGGGTCTCCCCTAAATTTGATCTGAGAAAGTCTTCGTACTGGGAAAAAAAAAGATTAGTGCAAATAACCACACGGATACGTGATTTTGGCACCTGCTTGATGTTATGGTAAACTTGACCAGAAACATTTACCGATACTTTGAGTAAATTTGACATGCAATCAGGTAGCATCACCTAGTACCTAGTCAAAACATAGTATACTTCTGGTTAACATTACCATAACATCTAGCAGGTGCCAAAATCAGGTATCCGTATGGTTATTTTCACCGTAGTTTTTTTCCGTGTAGGTTATTCCCTATACATTTTATTTTTTTAATCGACTCTAGTACTTTATCGGGACTATTGCACGAAAATATAAAAGAAAAATTGTTCAAATCTTAAAATTGTATCTATTAGAGTTGGCAACTACTTTTTTTGTCGCTTGCCAACCACCGCACCGCGGCGAGATCGCCATCCGCACTTGAAAACCGTTACGTTTAAAATGGTCCTGCTGCTGATGCTCGTCTCCAGTCTCGGAAACAAGTTCAGTCCTTATTATTATTTCCTCGGATCCCGATTACCGCAGCAAAGCAACAGCAATAGCACAGCAAAGCAGCAGTGTTTGCGTCAGGGTCCAGTCCAGTTCAGTCCAGAGTGATGCCTCATGCCATTCCTTGCCTCTTCCCTTCATCCAACGCAAACGCAAAAGAAATTACTTTTATTGACGACCTAACCATAGTTACAGGACCGCAAGGTCAACGAAAAAATTATAGGTACAAAGTAAGTGTGAATGAATGGAAAACTTAAGTGTAAACTCTAGGTATTGAATTACGTAACTGTTGTCCGTTTTTTTTTTTATGAGTTATATCATATCTTAGTTATCTCTTAGGAAGTGGCGTTTGGTGAAGTAACTCCATCTCTTTCTTTTCCTTATTACCTATCCTAGGTGAGAGAAGGACAAAATATGATGCTCTAGCTTCGCCATCCCTAATGCGCCTTACCTGACGCACGAACTGAGGGTCAGAGTGAGAGAGAGGGAGAGAGAGAGAGATGGAATTTTCGCACACGGAAAAGGAAAAAAAGACTGATAGAATTGATCATCTGCATAGCTGATTTTGGCTTCTGCTAGTAGTAATAGTAAATTTCACCATAATATGGTAAATGCAACGTACCTTGTGGTGAATTATTAAGGTAACATGTTGGTACGTTTTACCATAATCTGGCGAAATTTACCATACTTGATAGGAGACTCCAAAATCAGCTGAGCAGATGGTAAATTCTTCCAGTCTTTTTTTTTGGTGCACGCGTTCTTATACTAACGTAAATATAATCACGTTTAAAATTCTCATGATCGTGACTTCAAAATATTTGCTTTTTTTGGAATATAAAAATGGATTCACCTATTGGTCCGTACTATTGGATTTTAATCCTTTAATTGGAGAGAGCATGAATAAAATTAAAAAGCTTCGAGAAAGAGAGCAAACCATTTTTCTCAAACTGGAGGTTTATATATGTATTTGAAAACGCCTTCAAAGATACAGGTATGCAAATCCAGTCGTTTCTAAGGCTGCACGTTTGTCGTTTGGAAAACCCTTGATTATAGTTATTTTAAGCAAAAGGTTTTTTTTTTTAATCACGCCGGGCCGCGCCGGTCGGTCAACTAAGCCACGAAATTTGGGTAAAAATGTGTGTTTAAATTTTATTTCTCTCCCTCTCTCTCTCTTTTTAAATATAATCTACTGTGTTTTATATACTACTATGGAAGTTTTCATTTTCTCGCGTGCACGGATTTGACTCTTTTTTGACTCCTTAAAAACTTTTGTTTTTGGGTGCATAATGGGGCTCTTGCAAACTTTTGCTGTGAGCTAATGAATAGTCCAATCTTATGCAGAATCAAGCGAAAATCACGAGAATCTCACTAAGAAAAAGTAAAATTCAATAATAAACTCACATAACTGCAATAATGGCAAGTTCGTAATGGTGGTTCAAAGCAGGTATCTTGGGAGATTCTTGTCTATTATGTCACTTTCTCTACAGAAACACAGGGATTTATGTCTGTTTCAATTTTGATAGGAATCTCCCATGACACTTACGTCTCATCGCCATGAAGCCCCATTCTGAGAGTGAATTTCGTGATTTTTTAGAGTTCTCATCGTCATTTTTACAGGTTTTTAGGCAAGAATGAACTGTTTAATCCGCCATAGCACTACAGTTTGCAAGAGTCCCAATTGTAAAGGATTACAACTATAAGGTAGAACTGAGATTCGGTATGTCTTAGATTCTCCAATCTTCGATCTCCCTTCCCGGTAATAATAATTGATTTAGACGTAAAGTTCGACAAATATTTTTTCTTCGACGATCACCTTTTTAAGGTCAAAATAAGGCATTTCAGACCAATTCAAGACTTTTTTTTCAAAATTTCCACCGAATGTTCTTCGGACGTCCTGGGGACATTGAACGCCCGTTTTTTTGCCGAGTTGAGACTGAAAGCGTGTAGCGGATTTAAAAATTCCCCGTGCAAACTAAAAGCATCGCGAACCCAATTCTCTCAGTTGGAATGTTTACCACACCCGATGAGTACTTTGCATACAATAATATCAAAGCACCGATCCGTAAAAGGCAAAATCTAGCTGCTCAGAGTAATTTATGCAATCGCAGTTGTAGAGTAATGAATACGCTTTTTACCCAATTAATGACAATGAATAAAGGAAATTCTTTGAATAAATATACACATAAATGCTTGCATCTTGTCTGTGTAGTCAAGTACTTAACGGTTTTGAGAGACGAGCTTTTTTGCGGAAATATCTAGGCGTTGCAGTTCTTTCGAAACCACATCAACGTAGTTTAGCAAAAAGAGGCTAAAGCCCCCATTGAGCAAAATTGAGTTCGTATACTTTTTGAACTCTTAAATTATACTTATTGCGATGAATTCCAAATATTTTGAATGACTATGCAGACATAAAGGAGTTTAATGAAAAAGCAATGCAGTTTACAACTACCCCACCTGACAAATTGATAAAATATGTGAGCCTTTTGAGGAATAAAGTCAATAATTATGATTTTATTTTTGTTACTATTTGAAGTAGTGAATCAGAATACTGTCGGAAGAGGGATATTACACGTTTCTTCTTTATAGTTTTGTCCTTTTACCTTCGATTCCTTGTAAATTCATTTCCTTTCAATTCTTTTTTCCCTTCTTTTTTATATCTTTATTTTTATCAACAAATATAACTAATATTAACTTGACATTCATTATCATGATTAGGCGATTATTTTTTAATCACCCGAATCGCTTTACTCAACATATACGAACCATCTAAGTGTAAAATTTACTCTTTCACTTTTTTAGCGAGAAATCTGGCAGCGATGTTTAAAATAGTATAGTAGAGAAATACGCTAGCTCCAGCATGAGAGTTCACAATCTCAGGATAAGAATAGTGTATTATCACCTTCATTAGTAGATCGGAATCGTTTTCCTTGCTGCGAGACTACCAGAGTCGCCGCTCGGGCATTCGCTTTTGATACATTTAAAAATATGAAGGGGGGATACAGGCTACTTTGATCTGCGCGCAATCGAAAAAAAAAAAAAAAAAAAAAAAAAAAAAAAAAAAAACCTCCGTCCCATTCCGTTTGAAAATTGAAAGTGCGAGCGCCCTGGACACTGGAATCTCGCTGGACGCTTCTGGACCTGTCCCGTCGCGTCGGTCCCGGTGTCCGCGTAATAGCAATTAAAAGTGACCAATGGACCAGTTAATCATAACTTCGCGAGGATGAGTGGGCGGGCGGACCGCTGTATCAGGAAAGGAAAAACATAGGAAGAAGTCGACAAGGAGGGATATCAGAGGGGGGGGGGGGGCTCAAAACTTTAGCGCTGTAAAGGCTCGCTTCCCGCTGCTATATATATCGAGCGGATGAACTTTTATCTATCGAGAGAGGAACGATCGAATCAAAAAGGAGGAGAGCTCATTGGGGGCTGAAGGTGTTCTGTTGCCGAAGGACCTATGGGGGAGGAGTGAGAGAGTGACGGTGCAGGAGGGGGGGGGGTTGTTATTATGACACTGCTGTTTGATGACGAACGAGTGCGCAGCGGCCGCCGCGCAGCGCGTGCTGCGTGCTCCCCTGACTTTCTCCTTCGGACGGGATTCGCTTGAATCGCGGATCGATTCCTTTATTTTCTTGAATGCGATCAGTTTCTGTTTTTCGCCGTCTCGCCATCGCAAACCTCAAGGTCTCCCTGTCTATGCGTCTTATATCAGGAGTGCGGTGTTGCCCGTTGGTAGGATAGTTTTGGGTCCCTACTGTGAGAGTTGCGCCAAGTCTCTCAAAATGAAGATGAAGAAGCGGATCAATGGAGCCCCAAGAGGCAAATTGCAAATGGCGGATGGCCATAAGTTAGATTCAGATTCTCGACAGTAACGGTCGTTATTGAAAGAGATCATGTTCTCCAGAATAACATTCAAGCAGTTGAAAAATTAACAATAATTACTGCGGTCACTGTTACTTCAAATATGTAATGAAAGCTAGTACATAAAAAGCAAGCGAACCCTCCTCCATTTGCATCTGCCTCTTGGGGCTTTCTTTACAGCCTAAATCTGAGAGCCAATCAGAAATGGATTCAACATTAGCGCAACAGTGGATCTAGAGTCCCAGTATGTTAGTGGCACGGCTCAAGTAATTTGGCAACAGAGCTTATTTTCCATTTAAACCTATACGAAAATATCGATTTCTCGGGGGAGCAATTGCACCTCCTGAGGATCGATTGTTTTTCATAGGTTTTAATGGAGAGAATACGTTGTTGCCACAATGCACGTATGAACCACCTCACTGAAAAAAATAAATATGTAGTTAAAAAAGTACAGAACAAAATGATTTGCCAAATTAACCAATAATTTTGTTAAATTAACAACTCAAATGCTAAATCAGCAATTCGTTTTGTTAGCTTAACAACTAATT